>JAJJMB010004648.1:1434488-1474355 GCA_023531105.1 Papaver atlanticum | reverse complement strand
TACTGAAATCAATGCAGTCAATTATGTTTCTCCTCGAAGTTGGTTAGTGACCTCTCATTTTGTTCTAGGATTCTCCCTATTCGTGGGTCATTTATGGCATGCGGGAAGAGCTCGTGCAGCTGCAGCAGGTTTTGAAAATGGTTAACTCTGACCTTGCTCTCATGAAAACACATGTCAAGGATCATCTCAAGAAGAATATCTTGTCCAACGATGCAGTCGATACCATCTGTCACAAGCTTGAAGATCTTGAAACCCATGAAGTTTCTATACGTGAACGCTGATATTTGCTTGTGATCCATTTGGTTTTAGATTTATTTTTAGGATTATTTTTGATTTATGTTTAGGAAACTTCTTATGAGAATTTATTCTTATGTTTTTAAGAAGGATAACTAGGGTTTGGAATAGCCACACATAGCTATTGCCAACGTTTTCATCTTGCAATGTTTTTAGATTTATTTGTTTAAATTTTAAAGTTTATTTGGAAGATGATTTTTGCAGTATTAATCTTTATGGTTTTATATATTGCAAATTGTTATGGGATATGTTGTTTACGTTCGTGAACCTTGACTGTCCCATACTTGTTCAAAAGTTAACTCTATTATATGTCGGTACTAGGGCTTAACCCGTGCCGATCGATAAATGTCAGAAATGTATCTCGACACTTGTGGATCTGAAAACGCTATATACCCCCTCTTTCTCCTCCAAAATTATCCCCGCGACGTGTTGCTCCCCCTCTGATCCATGGCATTCAGCCCAGAACCCACCGCAAGTCCTAAAGGGCCATCTGGAATTTAGGGATGGATCACAACTGTAGGAAAGAACCTGAATCAATGTACTATGCACTTGTGCTCATAAAATTTAAGACATGTCCCATTTGTGATGTGACAGACATTGTGGAACAGAAAACGACGATGAACAATAAAATTTACCCACTTACATTTATATCCATAAGTTCATCATTCATTCATTCATATACAATTAAATGTGTAATACATGTCGCGTGTTACTTTTGTTGTCTCGAAAAAAAAATGCGGGAAAAAGGATATATGAATGACTACCTTAATAATTCAACAAAATCTAAATCAAATTCCTCAATTTTAACATTATCTTGTGGTTTTTTCTCTAACTCTGAGTTGCCAGTATCGTCATCATTACAAATACTTGCAACCCCCACTGGTCGCACATGAAAATTCCAACTGCATAAAGAGCACGTTAATTTGATATTATATCCTGTCCCTCTAATAAATTATACACCAAATAGACTGTAAAAAGATGAGGATAAACACCTGCTGAGAACAAAACACCGCAAGAGAAATGAAAATAAACATCTACGATGGGAACCAAAAGGCAGCACTGCATCACTATATGGAGCCAATATCTTATTCAAGATAGCCTATAACGAATCCACAGTTGTTGCTCCATGACAATAGGAATCTGTATGCTACAGCTTGTATATTAATTAGTAATTTTTTTAGATTCCCTTCAACTAAAAAATAAAAGCCAAACCAAAAATATGAAACCAAAACAACTGGTAATATTGAATAGGCGTAGTCGGTAGCTTCATAACTTTGTTTCATTCAGACCTAAAAGGAAAACATGTGGCTTTGTACACTACCAAAGTGGAGCGCTCCCATTCAAATTTGTTCTCATAGGCAATATTTGGCAAATCGTCAACTAATCACCACTACTTTGAAAAATGCAAGAGTCATGGATGATGTTGCATATTGCAAGTCTGCCGTTTAAATAAAAACCATTTCAACCAAGATAATATGCTTTTATAAATTTATTATGCTAACAATTCTAACAAAATTGGCCAATTGATATCTCCTAACAATCACCTCAAAAATTCAAACAGATAGATCCAAGTGCTATACTTAACTTGCATGAGCAGATAATAATTTACTTGCAACTTGCAAAAATGAGACAAATCTAAGCAAAAGTCTTCGCAATAATACTTTAAAGAAAGGTAATGATCAGAACTAAAAGAATGCAATACTAAGAACATCTGTACGAAATCATATGAAGTTCTCTATCTATTCCCTATAGGCTCAGTATTGAAAAATGAAGGTATGCACCAGCTCTCTAAACTTGTAGTATTGAGACGTATGACACAATTCCATATAATATTTATACTTAAAATTGGCAAGGCGAACTCTATTTCTATGACGCTACCTGTACCTGCCAAGATGATATTGTTAGGTCCTCCCACTGATCCAAAAATATTTCCTCCTTCGCCATATTCATTATAATGTAGTAAAGTTTCACAAATGTTTCTGGAGCAACCAAATTAAACCTGTAAATATGAGAGCAAATGAATTCAAAACCAAAGCTCAAGACGGCATAAATTCATAAGGAAAAGCTTATTATTCAGGGAAATTAAATGTACCAAAAACAAATAAAAACATCATATATCATAGTGCGGTACCTTACCTCAGAAGGTTCGTCAATATGGAAAGGTAGAGGAGTTTAAGGGAGAGAAAGATCCATCATTTCCAGTGACCTCGACTATTAATGTGCGAGACATGATTCCGGAGAAATCATCATTTGAGCCATCTGCACCATAGTACTCTTCATGTGTTACCACCTCAGATTATAGAGTCATCACCACAGAGCAACTGTACCTATAAATCCTGAGATGCAAACCTTTTCCCGTATCTAATCCGAGGAAATGTCCCTCAAAGGTTTTCACAAACACTATGGACATCTCAACATGACATACAAATAAATTCCACAGCTCTGCACCTACAAACAAACAAAAA
This sequence comes from Papaver atlanticum, assembly GCA_023531105.1. Classification (NCBI taxonomy): domain Eukaryota; kingdom Viridiplantae; phylum Streptophyta; class Magnoliopsida; order Ranunculales; family Papaveraceae; genus Papaver; species Papaver atlanticum. Next base: position 1,471,596 of record JAJJMB010004648.1, on the reverse strand, counting down.
AATTACATAAAGTGAGACTTGATAACAGAATGTAAATGCAGTTAAAAATAGTATGCGAACCCAGAAATTGTATCCCGTAAAATCATCGATCATGTATGAGTTACATGAAAATTTAAGAATAGAAGGGGATCAATTGATGAGGCTTGATACATAGATAAATTCTTAAATGTGCATTAACCTATCCTCAATAATGTAAAAATACTTGCAGGGATCACATAGTGAAAAGCAATCCTTGTCTTATATCAATCAGAGTCATCCTGACCCTGTATTGCCTCTTTTACCATGTTGCTCTTTTTGCCAGATTCCAATGTGAAGAACTCTCATAGTGCTGAGAGACCAAAACCTTCCCCCGACCCTACCCTCACCCCATTTTTTTACCACCAATGAGGTTTTTAAACTGTAACTCATTAACACTTTCACTCGTTGCTCAAACCCTAATATTCACGTCACCAACAACAACAATCTTTGCTCCAACTGATATTTCTTTTATAAATTCAGGACAACCGAATCTAAATCTTCTTCAATATCATTTCTCACCACTCAAATTCACAATCAAATCCTTAAAATCACTTCCATATGGTACTAAGATTCCTACGTTGATCCCTAATAAAACATTGAAAGAACGCGCATATTGAGAAAAATTAAAGTCGGGAATAAACTAATATGACTAAAACATCATAATCTTACACATCAAGTAAACCATAGAATTGATTTCAAATCATTTTACCTTTTAGGAATTCCAGCAAACTCAATCCAACTATTCTGATTCTCAGCTTTTCTTGTTAAACCCCAATACTTTGTAACACCTAAAAAATATCATAAATCCTCCGTCCTGACACCTAAAAGTCACAAATCAGATCAACCCCACAATTACTAATAGAACAAATTCCAAAGAAATTTATAAAGGAAAAAGAATAAACAAAGATAATTAATCAAATAATCCAGTACCATCTTTCTTCTCAACTTATAATTTGAACCTGTAATCCTTTCCGTACAAATTGGGTCACGATGAGAAACATTAATCAAAGGTAATTGAGAGTTAATATTCTTACCTGGTGAATTGATCACTGGGTGTTTTCGTTGATAGTGCGATATATGTGATAGTAATTAGAATATATTGATGGGTATTGGAAAGCGAAAAGATTTGTCGAAATGCAGAGAGGAGCAGTGGAACTCTTTTGTGGAGAACTAAGAGAGAAAATGAGAAGAGAAATGATTCGACTACCCCATTTTTTTCGTTTTCCTTGTATATGTATATATGCAAATTTAACGCTTAGGATTCTCTTTGAACTTGGGATGACAGTCAGATTTAATGGGATCAACCAGAGCCATGGATTTATCTACTGGAAGAGTAAATCATGACCGCTCTTTATCTAGCATAACTTATCCAAATTGTGCTATGTATTCTTGATGAAACTATTGATAAAAGATAGAAATGAACTTTTGACTACAAAAGTTAAGCCTTTTATGTCATTATGCAAATATTGATGGAAGAAAGGATGAACTTTTGTTTACAAAGATTAAGTTCATTATATGTCATTGTGTAAATAGTGATGAAAAATAGAATGAATCTTTGATTATTTCGCAGTATTGGTCTTTCCCTGATCCACATCTTTGTGCATATACTATGTTGCTCCATAAGTTCTCTTATGTTGAGCATGACCAATTGAATTGATCATTTTCCTTGTGGTTAATTCATTTGAGATTTTTGGATACAAATGCATACTCTTATGTGATTTGTTAATGTCCAAATAAATCCTTCTTTTCGTGTAAAAGTAAGGTCGCTCTTGTTGTTCTTTTGGCAATGACATTTTATGGGGGAGAGTTCTTAATTGAACTTGTGCTTAATTGCCAAATCTTTGTGGGGAGTGCGGCTGTGGAATATTGTAGGGGTTATCTTGTATCTTTATAAACTCCTTGATGAATGCATTTAGTTTCGGCTATTTGATGGCATCTAAACAAGTTGGTATGTTGTTCTCTTTTGGTCATGAAGTATCTCTATGAAAATTTCATGAGGATCCCACTAGTTTTCGTACCTTTGCCAATTTATATTGACAAAAAGGGGGAGAATTAATGTGTAGTTCACACTACAAATACATATGGTTTACGGATCACTATGTAAGGGGGAGTGGTTTTCATGTTGAGATGAAGTATTGACTAAGGGGGAGTGATACATATCACCATAGTATTGTTGTCAAAGTTGTGATACAATTGGACTTTGATGTTGTATAATGATACTATGACATTGTATAACAATGATTGAGAGCAACTGTTTTCTCATTGTTATAGTTACGGATCTTCAACAACAATGATGCGGAATTGAACACATTTGGAATCATTGGAGTACTTGGAAGTGACGAAGATTTCGAGTAATATTGAAGAACCAAGGAGATCAAGCATTTGGATGAGAAGCTACAAAGTTTATTTATTTTGTAATCCATATGTATTGATAGTTTTGTCACTAAAATTGACAAAAGGGGAGATTGTTAGAGCACTGCTCGGTCGAACTCGCAAGCGTTGCTATCTCAAGCTTGTTTGTCAATGTTAGTGATCAAAACTATAAGTCTTGATTTCTAGTCTACTTATAGTAATGTCTCGGACTAGGATAGATTATGTAGTTGAGCATTAGACTTCACGGCGTTCATCAAATGAAGACGAAGAACTACTAAGGCGAGCTTGTGGAACTTCATCAACAAAAGGTATGTGGAGACTAAAACTCATCTATCACTTGGAAAGTTTATTTCTACTTTATCTCTTATATTGAGACAAAAGTCGTATTACTTTATAGTTGTCGATTATACACATTTGAGATTTCGAGTTGAGTTTAACTCGCTTACATATTTCTCGGAATATGTGTTGATAAGCTTTCGCTTCAACCAAGTTCATCTTATATTTTTGACGAAAGTCAAAAGATGATCATGTGAAAATCGCCGAGTAACATCTTACATGGTTTGTGTGATACAATCATTTGGTGTAGACTTGGAATGTTTTGTTATGATTATTTCAATAACTTGAAAATTGCTTTGATGCTAATAGTGTGTGAAAACGGTTATTGTCATCCTCTAAGAAAGTTTTAATGATTGAAATAAGAGTTTAGAATACTTAACCATCATTTGATTATAAACATAGTGTGCTTTCTTGCATGTATGTGATCCATGACCGGAACTAAAGTATGCATACCCGTATGCGTACTTGTAGTTGTGAAATTATGTGTACCAAGTACACATACCGATACGCATACTTGCGTAAGGTATAGGTCCGGGAATTTATGCTGGGTTTTGGAAGTGTACCAAGTATGCATACCCGTTTGCATACTGGCGAACCCAAACTCAGACCGGCTACTTAAGTATGCGTACCCGTTTGCATACTTGAGTGGTTAAAGTTGTAAAATCGGTTGGCTCATGAACTAATACATTTATATATTAAGGAATGTATTCTTTGCAAACCGTGGCTATAATGTTCATGAATTGATTCGAGTGAATCAAACTGATTTTGCTTCAATTGTGTTCTTGTATACTTCTATGAGAATATAGCAATTGAACAACTCTTTAACTAGTTTCATTTGAGTCATTTGAACTAGTTATGGTTAAGATGAATAAGGTTGATACGAGGGTGTTCATATAGCTAACTCGGTTAACTACGGTTGAGCCAACATGGTGTACACGTTTAGGTACGGATACTAAACCTAAATGAGGGTACTTTTCATTGTGTATAACAAGCTAAGTTCGATCTAACGGTTGAAAGATATTATCTTGAATCTAATCAGGTTTTCATCTAACGGTGAATATCTAATGCTTTGTTACCAAGGTAACTAAGATTGCAAACCCTGATTTGAAAACTATATAAAGGAGAACTCTAGCAACTGGGAAACCTAATCCCCACACCTCCTGTGTGATACTAGTTGTATAAGCTAGAGTCGATTATCCTTTAACCTTAGGTTTTTCACGAAACCATGTAGGTTAACGACTTAAAGACTTCATTGGGATTGTGAAACCAGACCCAACTATTTTCTCTATAGTTGCGTGATATGATCTTGCTGTTTCTATTGTGTTTGAGTACTATCTTCTTTAAGATTGGCTCGAGATTTAATCTCCGATAAGCAAGATAAAAAGTAGTCACAAACATCTTCGTCTCATCGTTTGTGATTCCACAATATCTTGCTTCGCTACCACACGATTAAGATTATTGTGAGGTGATTGATATTTCTAGGTTGTTCTTCGGGAATATAAGTCCGGTATATTAATTGGTTCCTGTTCACCTTGATTTATCAAAAGACGGAACAAAACTCGTAGGTATTTCTGTGGGAGACAGATTTATCTATTCATATAGACTTTTATGTGTGAGACAGATTTGTTTATCAAGTCTTCGACTTTGGGTCGTAGCAACTCTTGATTGTGAGTGAGATCATCTAAGGGAATCAAGTGCGTAGTATCCTGCTGGGATCAAAGACGTAAGGAGCGCAACTGTACCTTGAATCAGTGTGAGATTGATTAGGGTTCAACTACAGTCCAGTCTGAAGTTCATTGGTAGTAGGCTAGTGTCTGTAGCGGCTTAATACAGTGTGGTGTTCAAATCTGGACTAGGTCCCGGGGGTTTTCTGCATTTGCGGTTTTCCTCGTTAACAAAATTCTGGTGTGTGTGTTATTTTTTTCCGCATTATATTTTGTTATATTATATAATTGAAATATCACAGGTTGTGCGTTGAATCGATCAATTGGTAAATCCAACCCTTGGTATTTGATTGAAATTAATTGATCCTTGAATATTGGTCTTTGGTACCGTTCAAGTGGTTTCACATAATAATCAGGCTCGCGGATTTCTATCTGTTTGATTTGCTGATTACATTGTAAAACAGAGATATAAACTCTTTGATATACTTTTCTATAGATTGAGTATAACTGTCTAGTTGATTCTCTTGAAAGTATATTGGAGTTTTTCTATTCAGATTGCCAAACAAAATATTGGGTATGGTTGTTAGACCCCCGCTTTTTCATTTTGGATTTGATGCTTGCAATTAGATAAAAGATTGGTTTGGATATGCCACGTATAAAGAAAATGTTGAGCTAGTGGAAAAACATGACGGATGACACTCATAATTGTAAAATCCCTATTCATAAATATAACCTGCGGTGTCTCTTCGCCACGGTAAATCGACCTCACTTGTTCCAACGCCCAAAAATAGTCCTCTATTTCTTCTTTTTCCATAAAGCACCATGCCACGGTGAATGAATGTTTATCCGAAGTATGACTGACCACGTTCAACATCGGCATGTTATACCTGTTTGTCTTGTAGGTGCAATCTATGAACATAACCTGGTAAAAACACTGAGCCAAATCCACCATCCTTGGGTGCGCAAGAAAAATATGAGTCACTTTCTCGCCCGGACCCACTCTTGTTTGCATGGCGTAGTTAAGTTTTTCTGCTAACCACTCAGATTATTGCATAATTAATCTACCATCCCATTCGGTTCTCTTGATCGTTTCTTTGGCAACGTAGATTGTGGAAATGGTAGACAAGTTATCATTATCTTCCACCCATATTGAATTTAGGATCTTAAGAGGCATACATCCTTTCATCTGCCGAACCTTCTCCATTTGATGCGGTTTCAACCGGGCATATGCAGGGTGTCCATATAAACTTTGGGGTGGACGATGGTTGTGACGACTGTCCGGAATACTATACAATATCCATAGATCAGTTTCATGATGCCTTTTGAAAACAATTCTGAACGGGCATTTACACTTCTTCGACGCAGTTTTGTAGACCCTAGTCGTCTTCTTCTCATACTTGTAATTCTTACCTTTGTGACTTTCTCCCTTTTTCCCCGCTCTCTCGCATACCATCTTCATCTTCTTAAAATCAACGTGTTTGCTTTGAACAACCACGCACATCTTCTCTTTTGCCTTTGAGATAAGCCATTCCTTGGCCCCAGCCTTGCTATTCCATGTCTACATTGAGTAAAGACATTACACAAACATGAGATCACTAATAAAATAATTTGAAATTAAATATATCGATTCGGTTAAGGGAAACGTACCAAATCAGTCATATAGTATTGGGAGGTATCCGGACCCATCGTAGAGACTGGTTCTGGTTAAGAGCCTGGTTGTACTACCAACTACAAAAAAACACAAAACCTTCTTTAGAGGGTCGTCACTGTTTAAGATATAAACATGACGACTGTGACGTTAATTTACTTTGCCAGGCCTAGAGTCGTCAGCTATGGAAGTTATAGATTGACGACTAAATAACCCGGAATTATGGTCTACAAACCAGGGATAGGGTCGTCAGAGGGTTTTATAGCAGGTGAACGACTCTTTTGGTAAAAGTGACGACCCAATCTGCATGTGGACGACTCTTCACAAATAAATATATACCATTATGTTCGGTTTTCGTCTAGGGTCGTTAAGGTATATATATATAACTTGACGACTCTAGATGCAGTTATTGCAAAATTTGAAAATCAAGAGTACGTTTGACTCCTAGGAGCAGTTATTACTTCTTCTTTTTTTTTTTTAAAACTAACGTATTTAAAAAACAAAAAAACTAGTCGTTGGGTCTTATGTTATATCCCTTTCAAGGTTATTCACCCATCACTTTCAATCTTCCTAACTCAATCACCCATCACTTTCAAACACCAAAAATGGCTCAAACTCCATTCAATAACCAAGAAGATGTTGCTATTTTTAGAGCACACATCACGGTCACGAAGCACGACTTTGAAAGAGAGTACTGGGTCGCCAGTAACCACGACGAAACCGGAGATCCGTACCTTAACATGGATCAAACATCCAATGAATGGTGGGAACGTGTGTTTATGATTTTCAAAGCACTAAATGGAAATCGTTGTGGAAGGACGCTCTAGCACATTAGGGGAAGATACGATTTACTATTTAATGAATGCGTAGCGCTGAAAGACGAATTGAAAGCTCGGGCCGACGCTCTTCCCAACGAATCTCATATGGATAGACTAAGTTTGTCAATCAAAAGGCCTTTCATCGAAAATTGTTTCTTTGGTTATTTTTATTGAACAACGCTAACTTATAAATAAAATGTTTTTCCAGTACTCTTTGGGTCGCCACCAATACGAATTTAAGTACGGCAAGACGTTTTCGCACGAGGACTGCTATCGTCTCTTGGTAGAAAGTACCTGGCCATTATCATTAAGTGTTCAAGCATGATGTAGTGAACTATTTTATGTCTTTTCCTTCTATTTTATTTCATTTCATAGAACATGTATGTTTTTTTCGATTCAATAAAATGAGTTCACAAATTTATTCAGTAAATATTCCAAACAAGGGTCGTCAAGGGTTATAAATATACAAATGACGACTCTCATGTTTATTTGGAATCTATAGTTTGAGTCGTCACTTTTGGAGAACCACATATTAACGACTCTAAAAGTTACGTAAGATTGAATCTTTTTGTCACTAGAGTCGTCAGAACATACACATAAAAGATGACGACTTTTTTTCTTCTGAAAGGGTCGTTGCTTTGTATATGACAGATAACGACTCTTCAGTAGTTAATGCAGAATTTGAATTCAACCAATCTGGTTGAGTCGACAACGGAATTTTTTTTCAAAAACTTGGCCGTTGGGTCGTTAATTTCTATAAATAGAGACTAATATATCACCTCCTCCTTACCCAAACCACATTTCTCAACTATCGCATTCATTCTCATCAATTTCTAATCCAAAAAAGAAAAGAGAAAACACCATGCCTACACCCTACACTTACGATGAGGATTGCGCCATTGTGAAAGCTTGGGTGACACTCAAAGAATACTTTGAAGATCTAGGAAATGACATTGATCAAACATCCGATGCTTGGTGGTACCGTGTATTCATCATTTTTGTGGCGTTAGACGGAAATTGTAACTCAAGGACTTCAAAACTCGTCAAAGAAAGGTTCGAGGAAATATTTGAAGAATGCGAAGCTTTCAAAAAAGAATTGAAATCCTTGAGGGAAGCCGAACCCGATATGTTGGGTGTTAGAAGAGTAAGTATTTAAACACATCCATATCTACGCAATCCAAAGTTTTGAATCATACTAACTGACTAACTTATTTATGTTTTGCGTTTTCAGTTGGGGATGGCGTATGCTTGATATGAGACTATCCGTGGGAAAAAGTTTGAGCTCGACGATTGCTACCGTATCTTGGAAGGCACTACCTATAATTACAACCTTTATTATCTATTGTATTTCATTTCCTTCAATGCAACGCAAAGCAAGATGTATTCCTTTTACGATTCAATGAAATGATTCTATGAAATCAAAAATTATGACAATCCAGGGCAAGGGTCGTTAATATATATAACTATCGACCTTAACGATTTTAACTAAAATTCGTAATGGTTGGTTAGGGTCGTCATTGAATATGACTACATACATAACGACCCTCAGTGTTCTATTTACAGAGAGTTTTGATTTTAGAGTCGTCTGGGTGTAAACAAAACAAACTAACGACTCTAACTGACCTAGCTAGTTAGAGTCGTCATTGTTTATTACACTACCTTGACGATTTTTCATAACCTGGAAAAGTTGCAGGCTGGAGTCGTCATTCTTAGTGTCAATATATTGATGACTTTAAAGAGTAGTTTGTGTATACACCCCTGACAATAACGACTCTTACACTGAGTTGTTCCGTAGTGTGGATGATTCGACCACTTGGAGCAACAAACAGACAAATCGAAGAGTAGAAGATGTTTACCTGATTGATTTGAGCTTCGGGTTCTTCATTTTGAGGGTTGGTTCCTTCATCTTGAGCAATAGGATCTTCATTTGCACCATTATTCAAGGCTTCTGCTACTAACATCTCTTCATCATATATCCAATCCAAATGGGAATGTAAGATAATCTTACCATCAACACGTTCATGTTTGTTATTTGAACCTTCACCAACATCATTTCCTCCACTTGAATCACTCATATCTAAAAACCCTAAGTTTTCCTCCAAAAACTCCTCTTCTTCTTCTCAACACACAAAAACACAACTTTTATTTTTTTTCCAAATTTTAATTCTTAAATCTGATTTTAACTTAAACACACTAATTAACTTAACTAATTATTAACACTAATCATTTAGGGGTAGTTTAGACATTATTATTTTTTGGATAAGGGGTAACTAAAATTAGGTTTTGATGACATTTTTTGTCCTGTAGTGTGAGGCCCCTAATTGTTTCTTGGGGGCCCCAATTAAACGAGGTAAATAAAGCCTCTTGATTGATACTTGATAGATCACAGGTCAAGCTATAAATATATCAAGTCAAAACTGCATAAAACTTTTTTCGATTCACTTAAGGATTCAGAAGATGTCGACCTCATAGGATTTGAAGTTTGTACTCACACTTGATCTTCATCTGAACCGGGTTAAAGCGGGTTTAAACCCGCAACCGACCGGCCCGTAGCGGGCGGGTTAAAACCCGAACCGAAAATTAGGCGGGCAGGGCTGGTTTTGAAAATAAAAACACGCTATAGTTGGATTGGTAGTTGGTATTAGATGAAACCCGACCCGTCCGACCCATGTGCAACTCTAGGTGGAATGATGATTCTCCGCCACTCTTTATCCTTCAAACCCTCAATTTTAATGAGGTAATTTAATATATTATGGGTTGTTAAAACCATCTTTCTGCTATCAAAGAAAATAAAAAAAACCATCTTTCCTTTTTATTTTTGATGGGTTAGTACAGTGATTAGTTGTGGCCCCTAAATACTACTAACAATTACAGGGTCCAGGGTTCGAACCCTTACCTCAAAGGAGGGAGCATTGATGGTTCTCAAGCCATCTTTCGTTCGAGAAAAGGAAAAAGAAGAACAAACTAATCTTTGGGCTTTAAGTCGATTTTATCAACACATTTACCAAAGTGCCCTCATTCCGGCTATTTCGTCTCGGCCAATCCTGATGAGTTTCCCGATCGCCTTTCGTCTCGACGAAATTGGCCATTCCCTTTCGCTTGGGTGCCGAAACCGAAATTTTTGCCGAGGCCACGGCCAAGATTGACTACATTGGTGGGCAGTAGTTTTCACTCTCATATAAATCTGGACGGCTGAGTCGTGAAGAATTCCCTCTTCCACTATCCAGTCTAAACCTCAGTGGGTCCTGTTCGAAATCCTTTTCCCCTCGAAAATAATCTGGAGACATTTTAGGGTTTTGTAAATTCTCCGAAATTCAAAGATGCCTAGAAATCAAAATCGTCAGGATATTGATCAATCGTACGGTCATAATGCAGTAATGAACAGCAATATGATTGCCGACTTTCATATTATCGATGAAGATTTTGAAGAAGAAGAATTTGAAGAAGATGATGAAGCAATTGATAACCCTAACAACAATAATCTCCATGGACAAGAAGAAGATGATAATAATGGTTTATTGGATGTTCCTTCTAGTTATGGAGCTTATGCTGATGGTAGTCAAGTAGAAAATCGTCGTAATAATAACAATGTCGTAGCAGTTCGGGAGTTTAATATGAATCAACTCGCTTTATCTTATCAAGGAAAATTGTGGACTTTTGATTCTGTTACTCCTGAGAAGGTTCGTTTTCTCTCTTAATTTCCTAGGGTTTTTTTTTTTTTTTTTATGGAGGATTTTGCTTTAATCTTATAGTTCGATTGTTACAGGTACACGCTGTAATGTTGTTGTTAGGTGGAACTGAAGTACCTCGTGCTATTGATGCTACCTCTACTGCTCCTTTAAGTGATCAAACTCAAAAGGTAGGAATGTACTTATAAGTTTTGCATTTTGTGTTGGTGGTGATGTTTTGCTTTAACTTGTTTATTTGTGTTATTTCTAGGGTGATTTTCCTCAACTAGCAAGTCAGCGACAGAGGGCTGTTGCCAAATATCGTGAAAAGAGGAAGGATCGTTGCTTTGATAAGAAAATTCGATATGCTGTCCGCAAAGAAGTTGCCCAAAGGTGTGGCAATGGTTAGATTTTTCTATGGATTGGAGTATCTGCACGTTCTTTACAAATTCATCTCTCTTATTGGTACTTAGTAGTTGCTTTAGTAAAGGTTTCCCAATATATACGTGGAATATCAACTTTCACCTATTATAGTTCTGTAAAACAACCGAATCGTGTAATCCCAGTATCCCACAGCTGTTATGCGAACAATTGCAGTCAAATAGTTGGTCACTCCGTTACTGTGTGGAATGTAGAGCGGCACATGATATAAGTTTTTGTAGGATCATTTTAATCACTATGGGTAACCAATAATTAAATTGTAAATACTGCGGCTCTTGCCATTCTGCCCGTTATCTTGTCGATCTCATTTTCATCGCATTATTTCTTTTCTGGAGTGGGGGATATGATCCTCTGTCTGGTGTGATTGTAGTAGAGAGCTGAGTCATTATCCCACTCCAAACAAGACAAACACATGAAAGATGAGTTTCATTTAATTTGTTTGTGTGCTTCCTTAGAGTGAAAAAGGTTGTTTGTGGAAGTATAGGGAGTATTGATCCAATCTCTTTAGTTTAACCATTGTATACTTGGTTGCATTCTTCTGCTTGAAGTGATACTTGTCTGATCACAATAGGCCCTGAAAACTAATCTACAAAGTATATTCAGTTCAGGAAGAAGGATACACAACTACGTTTGTTATCGACTTATTTCGTTTGAAGTATTTTAACTAATGTTAGTTCTCGGCTTATTCGTAATGTTGAGTTTTCAGGATGCAGCGTAAAAAGGGTCAGTTTGCGTCCTCAAAGCCCACTCCAATGGAATCTGTATTCTGGTCTCCTTCAGATGCTCCAGAACTAGAAACTATGTGAGTTTGAACTGAACTATCAAGAGTCTCCATTAAAGATTAATCCAATACGTACTCTGATGAACTGCACTGAAGCTTTTTTGTGATCCTTTTTCCCAGGGATCCTTAGAATTTTTATATTCGTTTTTGGTTGATCTCCTTCTTAGCTGATAAAGATATTATGCTTGATTTGGTTTTCTCATTTGCCTCTAATCTATATATAAATTGGGCAGCTGCACACACTGCGGCACCAGTTCTAACACCACTCCGATGATGCGTCGTGGACCTCAGGGTCCGAGGTCTCTATGCAATGCTTGTGGGCTTAAGTGGGCTAACAAGGTCAGTTACTTAAAGATGATGACATTGACTTACTGGATGCCATGTTGTTAAATATAAAAATGCATTTACAAATACTCAAGTCCACATTCTTACAGAAATGTATGCCATGTTGTTAAATATAAAAATGCATTTACAAATACTCAAGTCCACATTCTTACAGAAATGTAATATTTTCTGATAACGTGTGAATGGTGGTCGAGTTTAAGGTAGACCTATCCAAAAAGTATCCATGCATTACATAGTTTATAAAATGTTACTTGTCAAAGATTAATGAATGTTTAATGCTTACTCTACTTTTAGTTTAAGGTAGACCTATCCAAAAAGTATCCATGCATTACATAGATAATAAAATGTTACTTGTCAAAGATTAATGAATGTTTAATGCTTACTCTACTTTTCAACATTCAATGATACTCGAACAAAATCACTTTGTGGTGTCATGTTGTCATTTGTGGAGTTTCATTATAATCCTTTTCCCTGTTTAAGTTTATCATATATCTATTAACTGAAAGAGCATAGTAAAGATCATCACTGTTGCAACCTCATAGCTACATTAGTTATCATGCTGGTCATTGGCATTTTTTCATGTTCAACTAGGTTTACCCTTGGCGCCTTCTCGAAGTAACTTAGTGAAACCCCTTTGTTCAATTCAGTCAGTGTTTCAGACTAATTATAGCTACTTTGTTGTCTCTTAATAATGTATGTATGTTGGGTCCTTCAGTTCATTCATTAGTTGATCTCCTACATTAATCCTTGGATTCATGTAAAGCAGGAAGTTCAAACAAACTTCAAAAATTCCCTAGAACTCCTCACTCGTTGTTAACGAGAAATGTCTGGCTAGAGTGGGCTGCATTTATTGTTTGGATAATGTTTGTGGATGTCTTGTTTCCCACGTAACAGTGATGTCCCCCAGATTTTCTTGGATCTAAAGTCTATGGGTTCTCTGACCTTCATGATGTAGTGAGGATAATTTCCCTTTTAGAATGTCCATTATTGTATCATGAATGATGATAATAATAATAACAACAAGAAACTCTATCTGCAGGGAGCATTGACAGATCTTCCTAGAACTGTAGCTGCTACTAAGAAAAAATCTGTGAACCAAGAAGGAACAGAAATGGTACTCTCTTCCTCTCTACACGGAACTTGGTTTTTCTTTATCTTGAAAAGGTAGTGATACTTGACTAATAATCAAACTAATTTTTGATCATATGCTTTTTTTGTTGTATCTTCTACTAAAGGATGGGGCCAATGGTGGTAAAGTTGATGATGATGGCGATGCTGGTGAAATGAGATTCACAAGTCAGGCACTTGACACTGTTCCTTCCCCACATGGCAATACCGAAACATAGCTGTAGTAACTGAACAATACAGTAGTAATAGATGGGCTTAGATATTTTTTTACCCTACAAACAGGACAGGCGGAATACTACTTTTTTGCTTATTGACAGACAGATAGACAGCAGATGGATGGATGTGCAGTTGAGCAAATGGATAGAGGATGCTTTTTGATTAACTTCTTCATTTTCTATGTACAGTTTCATTTCCCATTCCTGATTAAATGCTATAAATCTTTACATATATATCATCTGATTTTTAGTATTTTACGATAGTGGATGTGGATCTTTTCTGTTTTGTTAATGAAGGAAAGGTTCATTAATCTTGAACGGAAATAACATTGTTCATCTCGTCCATGATCTGTGAAGATTTAGAATTTGGAGCAGAATGTTGCCAAATTGTAGAAACATCAAACTTTCTAGCATGCTTGGCCAGATCATTACAATCCCTTCTAATATGCTGACATTTCCAGCTATTAAAATTTCTAAAATAGTGTTTAGTATCTACAATAATTCTCTGATTTTGCAAATTTAAGCAAGTCTGCACTCCATTGCTAGTAGCAGCAACGTTCTTTGAATTTGTAAAGTAGTTGCCCAACAGACTGCTTCCAACACAGCAACACACTCAACCTCCTCAGCATTCAGATGTGATGTCCATGCTCGTAGATGCATCTTGAAGATTGATGCACCTCTGCAAAATTCCTTAGGACTAGACCAATGCCACTATCTTTGGATTTTAATTTAAAAGAATCATCACAGTTAATAACAAGAAAAGAAAAAGAAGGATGTGTCCATCTCATATCCCTGTAGATGAGACTTTTTGGTTGTTCACAAATTGTAGTCCTGTAGACTATTTTGCAGAAATTGGATTACCAGGATTTGGTTCTCGTCAAAGTCACTCTACATCAAGGAAAACAAACCAACAAGTAAGAACCCAATAATTGGTAAGTTAGGGTGTGACTCTCATACTTCAGGTCAGTAGTTCGACTGTCATGACCTGAACTGGTGTGACCTAAAGTAGAAGAGCCTACCATAGCCCGTGCCCGGCTGAGCTCTTCTAGTTGCATGAGCTTTCGCACAAGTACATTCCACCGTTGTTTTTGCAGATGTCTAGATAGTGTTCTGTTAGTACTCTACCAGGAGAAGTACTGAAGTGACTTGTTCCAACGAGAAGACAAAATACTTTCTGAACAGAAAGTAACTTTTTCGTATCCCACTTATTTTAGAAGTCATTTCTACTTGTTATATCGAAAAGAACTGAACAAAGGGAGTTATTTTAAGCATTCTAAATTTCTTCTCAGAAGAGAAGACGATGATTCAGACCTGACACCATCTTTTAGGGTTTGAACTTCCAATCCACATCAAGAACACCATATTCTAGGGTTTCCGAACTTCCGCTTACCACTAATTACGAAGTTAGCGATTCATTTCTGCTGAAAAAAACTCTTTAACTATGGCAAAAGCACTAGTTATAGATCAGAATCTGACATCAATTCTACAAATCAATGAGGAGGAAGAAGAAAAAGAAGACAGTGGGTATGATGCTGATGTCACAGGTAACAAAATTCCGGAGGAAACTAATACCAGTAATAGCAACACAGGAGCTAGACGAGGAAGTCGTAATAATGCTGCAACAGCTTTGAAGTCAAAAGCCAGTGAACTTACTCTTTCTTTTGAAGGCAAAGTTTATGTCTTTCAGAAAGTTAATCCAGAAAAGGTCTGTTTTTTCATCATTTCTGATAAGGGTTTTTGTTTTCAGTTCAAATTTGTTCTGATTTTAGTGTTCTAAATCATATAATTTTGATTTTTTAACTACATTTGTATAAAATGATCTAGGATTGGTGAAATTGTGGAAAAAAGAAAAGTCATGATTTTTGTTTAGATTTGGATAAACAGGTGCAAGCTGTGCTTTCAATACTTGGAGGGAGTGATATACCTGATGGTATGCTTAAGCATTGACACACATTTCCATATAATTATCCATAGGGTACATTATGAAGCTACGCTGTTTGAAGAATATCTTTTTTGTTGTTTGATTGTATTTACGTTTTTTATCTGTATGTTTTGTGCAGGTGGGCAATGCCCACGCTGCTTGAATGTTTCTCGCAGAATTGCTTCTTTAGTTAGATTTCGTGAAAAACGGAAAGACAGATGTTACGAGAAGAAGTTTCAGAACAATGCTCATAAAAAGGTGGAACAGAAGTAAGATGGATTTTGTTTTGTATCTTTGTTGTGTAAATGAAGTTCTTTCTATGCTTTGTTGTTTGAGTGCAAAAGTATGTCAATTCTGTCTTCAGCCTCAATGTGTCTCGAATTACTGATTTGATTTGCTTAAACCATCTGTTTGCTCTAAGTTAAGACACAGAAATTATTGACTATGTTTTCTCTTGGTTTTGCTGTTTCTTACCTTTACAGGATGGATAAGAAAAATACAAAATCTCCAATTGAACTTAATGAGACCTTCCAAACCGGAGGCAATATTCTTATGGAAACAGATATTGGAGTTTCAAAGGATATCGAGGTACCAAATCTTGGCATGATTTTCCAGTCAGATGATGAAGCATACGACTTTTACAATCGTTACGCTAGATCCGTGGGATTTAGTATAAGGAAAAGTTCATCCACACATCGTTCAGATAAGACAGTCTCGAGAAGAATCTTTTGTTGCTCTAAAGAAGGTGTCTATCGTGAACATTCAAGGGGAGCTCCCATGAAACCACGGTTACAAACACGAACTGATTGTAAAGCAAGACTTGTAATCAGAATACAAGACGATGGAAGTTATTCAGTGGCAGAATTTGTTGTAGAACATAACCATGAACTTGTTCCTCCATCTGAAGTTCACATTTTGAGATCACATAGAAAGATGCGAGAAGCCCAGACTGGAATGTTCAACAATTTACAGCTTGTAGGAACTGGAGCCACTGGATTTTACTCGTATATGAGTGCAGAAGATGGAAAAACCCACAATCTCAGTTTCACACAAGTGGATTCATCTAATCACTTAGATAAAAGATCTAAAAACATTTTGATGACGGGAGATGTGCAAATCGTGTTAGATTATTTCAATTGCATGCAAAAGGAGAACCCATATTTCTTCTATTCAATACAAATGGACAGTAATAACCAAATTTGCGGTTGTATTTGGTCTGATGCTAAATCACGGATCGATTATAGCTTTTTCGGTGATGTGGTATGGGTTGAGACCACATTCAGGACTAGTGATTATGATAAGCCATGTGCCTTATTTGTTGGTGTGAATAATCACGGGCAAGCAATTCCCTTTGGTTGTGCACTGTTGTGGGAGGAGACTGCAGAATCTTTTGTATGGTTGTTCCAAACATTTTTGGAAGCAATGAATGGAAAACAACCCGAGTCAATTTTTACAGACCAAGCCCCACAGATATCTGATGCTGTTGGACGAGTACTTCCAAATTCTCATCACCGGTTATGTTCGTGGCATATCTATGAAAATGCTTTGAGGCACCTCTCTGATGTGTTTGAACAACACAAATCCTTCGCACAAGATTTTAAAAGTTGTATATGTGGCAATGAGACTGAAGAGGAATTTCAATTTTGTTGGGACGCATTAGTGAAAAAGTACAACTTGGCAGAGAATGAATGGTTGCAGGATTTATATCTGCTGCGTGAGAAGTGGGCCCAAGTTTATGGACAAGAATACTTTTGTGCAGGTATCACAAATACCCAAAGAAGTGAAGGTATGAACTTCGTTAAGAAGTATTTCAAAAGGACTTTGACCTTAAGGGAGTTTGTAGCTCAATATGAGAAGGCAGTTGCTAGTCGCCGAGAAAAGGAAAAGAACCAAGATTCAGTTTCTAGGCAAACAAAACCAGATTTAAGGATTGCATGGCCCGCAGTAGTACAAGCAGCAGAGAAATACACAACCAAAATATTTACGCTATTCCAAGAAGAGTATGTTCATACTTTAGATTTGTTTGTAGAGTCACTTGGTGAAGATGGGACAGTATGCACATATAGAGTTTCATCTTTTGAGAATATCAAACCTCGGACTGTTACCTTTAACTCCACTGACAATTCAGTGAAGTGTAGCTGCAAGAAATTCGAAATTATGGGGATTTTATGTGCTCATGCTTTAAAAATACTTCATACTAGACGGTTGCCTGATCTTCCTCTGCAGTACTATTTGAATAGGTGGACCAGGGATGCAAGAGCTGGTGCTGTAGTTGATGACTTTAGAAAGTCATTACCTGTTAATTGTCGCTCATCTTTGACTTCGCAATATGCTGACTTGGCATACATGTCACTCACAATTGCTGTTAAGGGATCCAGCACTGAAAATTCTTCTGGTTTTACTAAAGTATTACTAGTGCAGGTGCTAGAAGAGCTAGATAATTTTCTAAAGTTTGACTCAGATCAGGGCAGATTCTTTGAAAAAGTGAGTAGACAGCGTGTTGTCGATCATTCTTGTGCAGACACAGTGTTGCAGAATTTACCACGCAAGAAAGCAAAGGATAAAGCGAGTGGTAAAATCAAGAGCCCATTAGGTAAGGGGAAAAAGAGAGATAACACACAACTACAGCCAACAGGTAAGCAAATGAAGTGCATTGTAGTCTTTCCCCTTGTATGTATTATGTTGTTGTACTTGCTTAGCAGATTATCCCTTTTCAGGTACCGATGGACAAGTGGGGCAAGTGTCAGTTGGAGCAACTGGGACTACGTCCGGGCCACTGATGGTTTCTGTACCCTCGAGTGTCCCCTTTTACCCTGCCAGACCTTGGAATTTACCTCATTACTCCCAGGTCGGACCTTAAAACTAGTTGATATACTTATATGTGCTTATGCTTACGGTAGTGTCTTGACTTTAAATAAATTGTTAACTTTTGTTTTTGATCCTCTAGGGATCGATCGAGCAAGTGGAGCAGGCAACTGTTACACAATCTGAAAATGATAGCACTCAATGTAGAATAATGTCAGGAGGATGGAGTAGTCCACCTTCATGCCCGAGTGAGACGCTTCCACCAAATGTCATGGGGTGCCCAGATACTTCTGATCCTAACCGTCTTCCTTACCACACAGCTGGACCTTCAAATTTGCCACAAATGCCATGTATATACCCGCATGTTTATACCGAGGTCTGTATATCTAACATGATCCTAAATCACACATTAGTTGCCCATGCTTGCTGATAAACAAAACAAAAGGTTGGCTGTCACATTTAAATGGCTTTTTGAATGATCCAAATTAATTATTATAGGGATCAAACAGACTGGTAGATCAAACAATGTTACAGGACGGAGCTGGTAGCAATAACCAGTCAAACCAGGTAATATCATTATCATTTCCCAAGTTATTACTTGTTAATGATTTTGGGTAAGTAACCATTCATAGATACGTTCTTCTTTTTAGGGATTTATTGGATTCCTGAGTCAACATTCTAACCCGCATAGACTGTCAGAATCGTCAATGCCTCGAGATATTTTAGAGCCACCTGCACCATAGATAAAATGTTGTGTATACTGAGGTAAACATCATTATCTATCAACTCTTATTCTTGCTGGGTTATTTTCATTCATTTGGGAAGCTCTTTCTGCACCTGGTTTGTTTTGAACTCTGGCATAGTTTCAAATTGGTGTCTATTTGGATTGACTATCGATGTCCAGCTTTTGACATTTAGGAATTCACATTTCATGTTTTTTTTTTTTTAATCGATAAAGAGTTTGTTAGTATGGACGAGTTTCGAGTTCAGGTCATTGGTATCATCAGCCAACAATTTTATCGCTAACTTTCAGTTAGTTAGAGTCACTATATACAGTGATATAACCCAATGTGACTTTACCACTGTGCTACAGTGATATCAGCAAATAGACATATGATTCCAAAAAAAAAACAAAAAAAACAGGCAGATTTTATTTTACCAGAAGTCTGAAATAAGGACATTTCATGTCAATGTTTAAGGAATTAATTAATCATACTTCAGCTTTCTTCTTCTTGCATTTTTTTCTCTAATTCATATGATGTTGTTGATCTACAAGTTTCCACACATACTATACTCAATTGATGATCTACAAGCGAACTTAAACTAGGTTTTACTTTCCCAACCTTATATACCCCTCTCGTTTTCTTTTTAAGGTACGCAGTCAATATTGTTACCCTGTGTACGCTTAAATGACAAGGAACTTTAGACAGCAGATGCCACATAAAGTGTCTTTACTAGCCCTTCTCAGATTTAGTACTGTTTCCGGTGTACCAGGTTGCCTACCATAGAAGGGTGGAGGAAACATATTGTAGGGGAGACGAACTCGAGTAACATGCACATTGCACTCTCAACATTGCAGCTGAAGCTCAAATAGAACATCCTCTAGATAGTAAGTAATTCCTGCTTTAAGGCAATATGCAGTTCAGAATATATCATCATCATCATCATCATCATCTTAACCTCTTTTTCATCCTCTCTTTCTAAGCACCTCCAGTGACCATATGAAAAACTGAACTGGTGAGCAATGAATTGTACCTCGGCTGTATCATATAGAATCCAATTTGTGCACCCTCTAAAAATCTGGGTGCAGATTCCTCACCTTCTTATTGGATGGTGGGGTGAAACTGAAATATTCTTTAATTGACAAAGATCATGTAATATTGAACTACTATAACAATTTGACTCCAACTTGTATTACTGTCCTGGTAGTATGGCCTCGTCTTAGCCATTAACACCTCAATGCTACTTCACTGCCGCTACTTTAAGAGCAAGACCTCACTATCCCTGCGATATCACCAAGCTCTGCATTCTTACTTTCGCGTATGCCACATTGGCATATGCAAGTGTACTTGGTTCTGGTGAGTTTCAATACACCAGTAGTCATGAAGTTCTTTTGTTGTAAATTTTCTTTAAATTTAACCAATATTAGTCACGAAAAATAATCCTGTACTTATATACATAATGAATGGGTTTTTATTTTCTCTTGGAATATGAACAATGGGTTTTCATAAACAGGTTATTTTATTTATTTATTTTTGAGGCATGAAATTGTATTAAAGTTAGGAAGAAATAACACGAGGGTACATTGTACCTGTACCCATAGAGTCTGCCATTACAATATGACCAATACATGGTGGTGTTTTGTGGTCCCAGATTGTTGTGGATAGATTTCCGGTTGTGCTGTCATTTGCTGCTTTGCCTATAGAGTCTGTATTATTACTATTTTATGTGGACGTCAGTTTATTAAAGACCAGGTTTTACCTTCTTAATCTAATATGCTAAGTGCCACTGACATTAAAATATGATTCTAAATACATTGGCAAAATCTTCAACGGAAAAGAATCTGCAATTTTCATAAAGGATATTCCAGGTGGTCTTTTGAATAGAACTAATGCTAAGTCTTATGGGCTAGATTAGCATAAATGTGTTGCGATTCAAAAAAAAAAGTGTTGTCTATTTGTTAACACTGGTTCTCTCTCCTAGCAGTTGCTCGCATGTGAACTAGCAGCTAGATAGTTACGCTGAATCATTCAGCGCAGGGAAAAACACCTTTTCGCGGAATGGTTCAACGCTGGGCGATTTATTTTTTGATCTGACGACTAAGATTTAAAGCGCTGAACCGTTCAGCGCTGGCTGACGTGGACTGCTAATCTAGCTGCTAGATTAGCACTCTCATAAGACTTAAGTGGTTGTCCTAGCTGACGTGGATTGCCAATCTAGCTCCTAGCTGACGTGGATTGCCAATCTAGCTGCTAGATTAACATGGAAAGCATGATAAGGTGGTATTTTGAATTGGGCAATTTGTGCACCCCTTAACACTGGGGTGCATATTCCCCTGTAAGGGCATGTTTTGGCCAATCTATTAATTTTTAGATATTTAGAGGTTTTGTTTTGCCCTTTAGTTCTCTAAAGGGTTCACGACCTACGGGTCCCATGGGTAATTACTTGTAATTACTGTTTTTGACTTTAATATTATGACTTAGCTAAAAAAAGAAGAAGAAAAAATTCCACTTCCTATTGGATTTTAATCTGATTAATGTTTGATTTTTTATACTTAGATCTTAATCAACAACCTAAACACCCAACCACATCTCTCACTCCACGTCGAGAGTTGCGCTAACCTCCCCTTCTATTAGCCGGTCAATGAAACCCTCGCTCCTGATTGGCTGAAAAACAAGTTAGCCCCCTTACATTTCGTGACCTTTAATTGTAAATCAAATTGATTCGATCTTACGCTCCAAATTGCAAACTTACCTAATTTTTTTCACTCAAACCTTTTAGTATAATTTTTGATTTTGTTTACCGATCATCTCTGTTTGTTCTCTAAAATTTCTTGTCGCACAAAGACAAAACCTAACCCCTAATGTTTTCTTCTTCTCTATATTTTCTGCAGTTTCGGTGCTTTATTTGTTCTGATCAATTTGTTATTGTTTAGTTTCGGTGCTTTTTTTGTTCCGATCAATTTGTGATATTTAGGTTCTAGGTTGTTGATGTTTGGTTGTGATATTTAGGTTCTAGGTTGTTGATGTTTGGTTGAGAAGAACTAATATGAAAAATCATTGATGTCACCACTTAGATATATTACAAGGTAACTACATTTCTTATATTTTAAATGCAATTTTTTTTAAACCATAATCATTAGTATGGACTCTGAATAAACAGATTTCTCTTCATAACTGTATCCTAGAATTTTGTTCAAAGATATCTACTAAGTATTAATTATCTTTCTTAGAGAAAGAGTCGTGAAGGAAAAAAGACTTTTGGGCAATTAGGTAATACTAAGCTTCATAGGTTTCATCTCAAAAAAATTAGGATAAAATAGAACAAAGAAAAAAAAAATGTCTTGCACGAATTGTTTGATCTTACATATTTTTTCTCTTATAAATTTTTGTAGGTGGAGGAACACTCTCACTGGTTTCTCTCCTATACTACTTTATGGTGGCTTTGGTACCCTGCACTATTTTGACAGTGGTAGTTGTCTTCAAATATAATGTTGGTAACTGTAGCAGAGTTTATATATACTTAACTTAACCTTCGAATATAGTGTCGTTTTGGTGTATTGGTTTGATATTTGTTTGTACAGTGTAATTAGGGATTTAAGTAATTATGGGATGAGTCACAAAATTTTGGTTTTTGAATTGATTAGGTTTTTTGTAATGGAGTACTGCTCATACAGATGCATATATAGAGTACGACCGATGACATGCTCATTGCAGTTCGAGGCTTGGATACAACAGTGTGTTGAAAGTTGGGTGTTAGGAGGGTACATTTCGTAAGAGATTACAAGGGTTTTGTGGGTGCAACATTCTTTTGTAATTTTGATTGTATCGTCTAGCCGAATCTACACTCTTTGAGCTATTTGGAGTTCTGGAAGCATATATAAAGTATACAAAAAAAAACTAATATCAGGTTGTGAGAGGAGGTATTAGAGTATATGATAAGCTATCCATGGGTTTGATGGAGTTAAAATTACATGTTAGTGACCTGTTTTAAATTATAAATATAGAAGTATTATTTTGGTTAACATGTTTCTGCAGTTTGTTAAATCCAGAATATTCTCTTAATTTCCAGAGGCGGTGTGCTTAGTGGTCCTAGAGGAAAGAGTTGTGAGATTGTGTAATGCTAGGGACACCAATTTGTGGAGAATGTTCAGCTCCGACTTAATCTTTATGCATGGGGAGGTAAAAAATATTTTAGTGTACCCATTATTAGATTAAATTAATAATTTCTTCTTAATAAGAAGTGAGTGCCTTGGACATTTTAGTCGATACTGTTGGTTCTACATTTAGATGATATCAAAAATGATTGCCTTTAAATGTTTTTACATCATGAGTATATTCTAAAATCGTCCTACATGCAGCAACATAGAACACACATGTACATTTCAATTTTAGGGTATTAAGCATCCATCGGTTGGATAGTATCAGCATGACCGATTATATTGAACTGCCTTGTCGTATAGGAAATAGACTGATTACCCACAGGCATCAGATGCATTCGGTAATGAACATATCTCTCTTCCAGAGTTATTTGAATTAGAATTATTGGTCAAATGAATTTTGGGCGCATGTACTTGCATAGCGAAGCAGCAACATGACCAGTTCAATCAGTGATAATGATGTCTCGATGCGAGAAATTGTGATTGAGAGTACAATGCATCTTAAATTTTCGTGTTTTAATTTTTTCCCTGTTGGCTGAATTAGTGAATGTAGTTAATGATGACATCATAAAAAACTTTGTGAATATACCTACGGTGGTAGTAGTTACTGGTATATATGGGTAAAATTTTAATTTATCCTTACGTGAAAGATCACATGGGTAAAATTTTAATTTATCCTTTTAGAGCTATTCTTGGACTAGAAGTCTTTTGAATTCCGTTTGGGTCATGCACTTGAAAAGATTGATATCAAAGGCACTTTAGTGAAAAAAATAATCATGCTAGCCGCTAGCGAGTTCTGTTTTATAGGTATATCTTAATAATACTCAGAAAAAATTACCAAGTTCAAAGGTATAAACGGTTGGTAAAGTTTCATTCTTTTGATTGTTGGGTATTGTTTGGATCCATCCTTTGTTTTTTGAAGGTATCTGGGTACAGCCAGTTTCTTGTTAGGGGACGTGTGATTTTGCTAATGCCATTTTCTATGGCTACAGCTCCTAATCCCTATCTGAATCCTAAGTACATAAACATTAGAGTGTTTGCAATTGTTCCAAAGTATATCTTGATTTTTTTATGTACTATCTCGCACCATAATTGCTTAAATTTCCATTTATTTATTGTTCGTCTTAGTGATTTTTGCTCTGAAATTAAGATTAACTAATTGGTATTTGTGAATGAGATTGACGTGGTTGAATTTGGTTGATGACTTTATGTTTTACCACACTGCTAGGTTGTTATCATTTTGTGGTTGTTATCGGTTGTTATCAAAAGTATTGTTGAGAGAATGCTTGCATTCTATGAGGCAGTGATTAATAACTGAGTAGAATTGTGTGATGATTAATAACTTTGTAATTTGTTACAGTGTAAGTGACAAGGTGTAGTATTTGCATCTGTTTAAGGGGGTTGTGAAACATTTAAGAAGCTTGCCCCCATGCCTGAAATGGTACAAGGCACTACCAATCCATATAAAGTTGGTGTCTTTAATGTGAAGGGATACTTTTACCATTATTTTGTACGTATTTGCGCCAATAATTTTTCCGAACTAGAAACTGTGAAAAATAAGGACGAATGTTTATGGAAGCAAAAGTTGTATATGATAATAATTTCAAAGGAACGATGATAGAAAAGCGATCAATTTCTTGGGATTTCTATGGTATCTTTAGTGTGACTTAAGAACGCCTTAATTTTTATGTTAATTAATTGTGAAGTTCTCCCAAAGGTTTGCTTTTATGTTCATCTGGGTTGATCCAGTTGCAGGGTTTTGATTATCGTCGGGCTTAACTCGAGTTTATTTTTTGTAATTCAGCTTTGTAAACTAAGTGCGTACAAATGAAACTTCAAGAATTCTTTTTACTATGGCTGTGCTGGGAAAAACCAAATTCAGTTAATAGAAATTTTGTGAACGAGAGAACATCATTTTTCCAATTTTAGTCACAAAATCACATTGATCACTTGCACATTTAGTGGATGAAATCCCAATGGTCAGCGAATGATCAATGCAGTAATTCACATAGTAGTCATGTACTACGACATGGAATAATCATCAAATGGTCAGTGCAGTTTTCTCACAATAGCCATGTACTATGGCAATGAATACCATGATCAAATCTAACATAAATTCACCCTTTCTTTAGTCTTTTTCTTTGTTGTTTTAGTGCGTGTTTGACAATTGCTTTTCCCATACCATAGATAGTGCCAACGGTGATAAAAGCAACAATTTTACTCAGTATTGATTGTATTTCTAATGATACAAGAATGGCGGTTATTTGGTATTATTTCATGTTAACTCGGTATAGGAAAATTTATGGTTGTCTCTCTTCCACTAAAATGATGAGCTAAGCAATAGAATGCCTGTTACGGACTGCCCATTGAAAAAAAATTATACAAAGGTAAGAACCATTATGATCGAGTTTGTTAGATGCATTAAGAAAAAAAAATGTATTCTTTGTTTCAGGAACATGGAAATGTGTTCTTCAATTACAATGAACTCAATGTTTCTTCTTCAATGTGAAATGGTAGGAATTTAAGTCAATCAAGTAATGTTGTAACTTCAAGTTTCTGCATACATAAAACAGCTTCAAACTATATTATCAACTTGCAGGCAAGAAGGTCATTGCACATTTTTTAGCGGTTTCAATGGTACACTGCTAACCATAGTTTTCTGCTTTGACCCATTAGTATCACCAAGACCATCGTTTTGTTTTGCCTTTTTTTTTAATGAATTTTGCTTTGCTAAATTCGAAGGCGGGATGAAAAAAGGGTTTGCAATTCCTCAAATCGAATGTTTTAAAGGTAAATGGTGCTATTTATTTTCCTTATTAGAATTTTACTAATTTGTTTAAGGTTTATCATAATTTAAAGCATTAAATCTTCTGTTGTGGTTGGTGCAATACAATTTTTTAGAACTGAAGAGTTGTTACTGGCATAGAGAAATAACTCATGCAATAGCTTCCACGGTAAGGGAAGCTCTCCATTGTATAAAGAAACTGGAGAATCAAAAATTATACTCTTATCTATGTGTGGACATGGTCAGTTTGATCTTCATGCATACGAGAGAGTACAGGCATCACTGGCTAATGGTAATGATTATGGTAGTGCTCGGTAAATCAAGGATGAAATAGGATAACATTATGTTTGATAATTAAAAGTGGAAGCATCATATCGACGCCATAATATTTACAAATAAAAATGTTTGTGATTATTTATATTCGATTATAAGTATTATAGTGATGAACACTTCCGCTACTTGGAACTTGGAAGTAATAGAATGATGGGTTATCAAGAAGAGGATTAGCAGGGTTGTCAATGGATGCTGAAAACATTGCCAATGTCATGTAAAAGCACTCAAATCTGTTGGTTTATGGTTCAATTCATGGGTCGATCTTGAATATACGATATGATAGTTTTAGTTAATATAACCTAAATCCATCTGATCGTTCTGTATTGTGGAAAGAAATATTGAGACCGGTGATTGGTTTTCTGTTCCGTCATGTGAAAGTTTTATCGTCTCTATGTGTTAATTGTCTAGCCAATGTGTTATTACTGTGATTGTGTGCATATAAATGTATAAGAAATTCCATAAGCGAATAGATTACTGATAATTCAATTAAATCTGGGACCTGAAGTAGCTTAAGTTTTTTCTCAGTGACCAAAGTACAAATTTCAAACAAGAATGCAAACTGACAATTGCCAGGAAGAAGGTTAGTCCAATAATTAATTCCAACAGTTGAGAAAATATCAGGATGTGAAAACTCCTTATACCCAACAGTCTAACTAAAATTTTGAATCGCACGCACATCAAGTTTATTATTACAAGTATGTGTATAAGAAAAAAGGAACAAAAGAATGAAGATCTTTGAACAAGGTACCTCACAATATCAAGCTTGGCATCAATCTTAAGTAGAGAACTTGAAACTTAAAAGTAACTTTTTGACTTCTTGGAAGAAGTCAGTTTGGGTGTACAATTCAGATCGTATTCTAGAAGCAAAAAGGACCGTAACTTTTTGTGAAACAAAAATATTTTGCTTCTGATTTCTGTTCTGGAGAATTTTGCTTCCGTATCCAAACGCGTTATAATTGGGTTTTGGATGTACACCGAGAAGTAACTTTTCGATTTCTAGAAGTCAGTTTGGAGATATATTTTTTTTCAAAATGACTTTTAAAAGCAAAAAAATATAGTATTTAAACGAAATAAAATGTTTTTGCTTCTGACTTCCGGAACTGACTTCTGGTATTCGAACGTGCTATAACGATAATTGAGTTTGTATGACTTCCAAATCTTACTACAGTAGCACATCTATCATTGAAACATAAAGCTCTAGGTCACGTAGGATTCTTAAAAAGCCAAGTGTCGAGGTCCTGACGTGTAGCAAATGGTAGGACCTATCTAATTCATACAAATGATTGTATGTTTAGTCCGGATCTAAACGTATTTTTCAAGACAATTTTTTAATCTCCAACACTTTAGACAGTGATTGGTGAATTTAGTTTTCATTGTTAATCAATTAAATGATAATATATGCCTTGATTATAGATTGCATTTGTTAATTAGAATCCTTTTTGGGCCGGATATGGGGCTAATCCCCGCCACACCAAATGGCTATTAATGTCCATCGTGCCCTGGTGCGTAGCACAGGTTGCACACTATTCGCCTATAAAATTTTAACTTGCTATAATTTCATAATTTAGTTATTCCTGAATTCCATATTCCTCTATAAAAAGTTTCGGTGATTTTAAATACTAATCACATGCTTTTTGTCTTTAACGGGAAAATGACAACAAAACAAAATCAGCAAAATCACACATTCACGTTGATAAGAGAAGGGATGTGCTCGAGACCAGTTATAACACGAATCGAGGGTACAACTAATATATAAATTCAACAACGATTAATAAAAAAATCTTATGGTCCTTAACCTTCGTGTATTTCAGGAAAAGAAATCTCACGTGAAATCCATAAATAGGTAAACACGTCATAACCCGCTGCTCTAAATTTAACGACCAAATGGAGACGAATGCATTAACAGGTGGATCTAAGCCATCATTCAAGATAAGAATAAAAGTATTTCAATTAGATGTATATTTAAAATTGTCTCCAGTGATGTAAAGGTAAATATAATGTTTATGATAAACACAATTTTCGGGGAAAAAATTGAATGCAATCTCTTGAAAAATAATTTTTTTTTGTTTAAATTCAAACTTAAAGAAAGAAACTTTATATATCTCACTCTAAAAGCACATAACATACGTCATTGTGATAATGCTTTGGAGAAAGCAAATCTATTAGACAAAAACGAATGGGTAAGTATAACTCCTGACAGAGAATAACCCCAGATACCTACTAAGAGCCAGCTGGTAAAAAAAAAGTATGACACAATAGAAAACGTCGATGACATGCCAACGTTGATCGAAGTGGATGAACATGATGATGATATAGACGGGATTATGGAGAAGGATCATAGCATAAGCAATTATTTTTAGGCACACCTCTTTTGAAACATATATTATTCTCCGACATTATGTTATTTAATTTTTTTAAACCGTGGCAATTTTATACTAAATGGATGCGAATCTTATAATTAACAGTGCTACCATGACGTTCTTTCTTGGGGACCAGCGTCCATTTTGGATAAAACCTATTAAGTTGTATCATGGAACTACGCTTAAGAAGTAGTTCAAATACCACCAACAAACATGTAATGCTGACAAGGTGCTATTCAAAAAGCGAGGGTCTAACAACCACACCCAATATTTCGTTTCGGCGATCTGTATGGACTAACTCCAATATACTTCCAAGATAATCAGCTAGACAGTCAGACTCAATCAAAGAAAATACATCCAAGAGTTATATCTCCGTTTCTCAATGTAATCAGCAAATCAAATAGATAGAAATCCACGAGCCTGATTATTATGAGAAACAACTTGAACTGTACCAAAGACCAATGTTCAAGTGCCAATCAATTTATATCAACCAAAGGTTGAATTATCTAATTGATTGAACTACGCATGACCTGTGATATTTCAGTTATATAAAAATATAATGCGGAAAAGAAATAACACAAACACCATAAATTTTGTTAATAAGGAAACCGCAAATGCAGAAAAACCCCGGGACCTAGTCCAGATTTGAACACCACACTATATTAAGCCGCTACAGACTCTAGCCTACTACAAGTTAACTTCGGACTGGAATGTAGTTGAGCCCTAACCAATCTCACACTGATTAAGGCACAGTCGCGTTCCTTACGCCTCTGAATCCCAGCAGGACTCTACGCACTTGATTCCCTTAGCTGATCTCACCCACAACTAAGAGTTGCTACGACCAAAAGTCGAAGACTTGATAAACAAATGTGTCTCATACAGAAAATTCTATTGAATAAATAAATATGTCTCTTACAGAAATACCTACGAGTTTTTGTTCCGTCTTTTGATAAATCAAGGTGAACGGGAACCAATTGATACACCGGACTTATATTCCCTAAGAACAACCTAGTAATATCAATCACCTCACAATAATCTTAATCGTATGGTAGCGAAACAAGATATTGTGGAATCACAAACGATGAGACGAAGATGTTTGTAACTACTTTTTATCTTATCTATCGGAGATTGAATCTCGAGCAAATCTTAGAGAAGATAGTACTCAATACGATAGAAAAAAGTAAGATCAGGACACGCAACTACAGAGAAAATAGTTGGGTCTGGCTTCAGAATCCCAATGAAGTCTTTAAGTCGTTAACTTATAATGGTTTTAGAAAAACCTAGGTTAAAGGAGAATCGACTCTAGTCGAAACTAGTATCACATAGGAGGTATGGGCATTAGGTTTCCCAGTTGCTAGAGTTCTCCCTTATATAGTCTTCAAATCAGGGTTTGCAATCAATGCTACCTTGGTAACAAAACATTCAATATTCACTGTTAGATGAAAACCTGATTAGATTCAAGCTAATATGTTTCAACCGTTAGATCGAACTTAGCTTGTTACACACAAATGAAAAGTGACTTCATTTAGATATGGGTAACAGTACCTAAACATGTACACTTAGTTGGATCAACAATAGTTAACCGAAGTTAGCCATATGAACACTTTCATATCAACCTTGTTCATCTCAATCACAACTAGTTCAAATGACTCAAATGAAACTAGTTCTAGAGTTGTTCAATTGTTTATATTCTCATAGAAGTATACAACACACAATTGAAGCAAAATTGATTTTGATTCACTCGAATCAATTTATGAACATTATAGCCACGGTTTGCAAAAGATTGCATTCCTTATTTTATAAATGTATTAGTTCATGAACAAACCAATTTTAGAACATAACCTACTCAAGTATGCAAACGGGTACGCATACCTAAGTAGCCGGACTTGGTATGGGTTCGCCAGTATGTGAACGGGTACACATACTGTAGTACAACCAAACTTAGTTGAATTCCCGGACTTGATATGTTACGCCGGTACGCATACGGGTATGCATACTAAGTTCTTGGACTTCAACTATCAAACCAGTACGTATACGGGTATGCATACTATGGTTCCCGGACTTGGAATAACTTGCAACAGTTAGCATACAAGTACGCATATTGTGTTATATCCAATCAATGGTTAATTGTTCTAAACTCCATTTTAATTATTGAAACCTTCTTGGAAGACGGGAATAGCTGTCTCACACAAACTATTAGCTTTAAAGCAATTTTCAAGTGATTAATAGATCAATACGAAACATTCCGAGTCTACATCTAATGACTGTCTCACACAAATCATGTAAGATGCTACCAGGCGATTTTCACATGATCATCTTTTGACTTTTGTAAAGAATAAAAGATGAACTTGGTTAAAGCGAAAGCTTACCAACATATATTTCGAGAAATATGTAAGCAAGTTAAACTCAGCTCATAATATCAAATGTGTATAATATAAAGTCTATATAGCTATATGACTTTTGTCTCAATAGGAGATAGAATAGAAATAGACTTCTGAGTGATAGATGAGTTCAAGTCTCCACATACCTTTTCTTGATGAAGTTCCACAAGCTCCCCTTAGTAGTTCTTCATCTTCAATCGATGAATGCCGTGAAGTCTAAAGCTCAACTACACATTCTATCCTAATCTGAGACATAGCTATAAGTAGACTAGAAATCAAGACTTATAGTTTTGGCAACTAAACTTGACAAACAAGCTTGAGATAGCAACGCTTGCGAGTTTGACCGAGCAGTGCTCTAACAGCTATGCAAAACTGGACTCAACATAGTACTGTTACATAGATCGCCTTCTAAATCCAAACATTAATAAAGGTATCTCTGCATTAACGTTGCATGCTTACTTCTAGCATTTCACATTTCTTTCTTTATTTTTTGCGTTGTTTTGGAAATTGCATTTCGTAAATTTACATGTGATATATATATATCTTCCAAAACTTCTACACATAAAATCGTTGGATATGACAATTTGTTAATAAAAATAAAGGCTGGACATAAAAAAAACGTGTAATTATGTTTAATTGCAAATATTCATATGCACATAAAATTTAATGATTTTAAATCCAAAATTTCTTTTTAATTATTCTAATATATGCCTATAAAATTGATACATGATTTAGATTTATAATACAAAATTTAAATCATCAAATCATAAGATACCTAAAGGGTATCAGAGTTTCATATCCCTTTAAAAGATCAAACTAATCAAAAATTGTTCAAAAATAATCTAATGCATTTGACCAAGGGAGCAAGGCGAAGCCCCGCCATTCTAAATTAGTTGATCCCATCGGCCCCGGTGCGTAGCACGGGTTACATACTAGTATGGTGTAAAAAACCAATGTATTTAGAATCATATTTTAAATGTATTGAGAATAGTATGGTGTAAAAGACCAACGTGACCATACTTGTTACACAAAGAATTCAACCATAAGTGTTGTTCATATAAATTAGGTATTCAACCAAAATGATAAAAGATCCCAAAATTTTATAATTTTTTTATACGGAAAGGTTAAATATATTTATTAATCAATATAGTATAGTAAGTTTACGATTTCATTTTTATCAAAAACATTAGATATAATGCTATGCTTTTTGAATTCTTTGGTGCAAGTGTGTTGACTTATGTTGAAGACTTCTGATCCTCGCTTCTTTTGTAACTGAATCCGCCGCTGCATTGTGATCTCTGCTTATATATCTAACTTGTGCTTGGAAGTTTTCCTAGAATAAAAATAGTGTTTCCGACAGTATTTTCCGCTAGCCACGAAGTATCTACTCCTCTGTTGTTGATTGTATCCGCTAGGAGTTTACAATATGTTATTATGGAGACACTTGAAAGTACATTTTCTTTTAACCATTTTAAAGCCTTCAGTAGTGTTTTTGCTTCTGTGTGTAGGGATGAAGAAGCTCATTCCGAGCCAGTTGAAATATGTTTGAAGGCTTCTTGATCCACTGAGTACAGAATGAAAGCATATCCCATAGATAAATTCTCTTTTTTATACGACGCATCAATGAGGATTATCCAATCCGACTTAAAATTGGACCATGAAGGTTTATTAATCTTTGCTTGCTGGACACAATGAGGTGTGACCTTTTCTTGGATATTTGAAGATCGAATAAACTTCTTAATTTGGTCAATCAAACTTGTTGGATTTGGATTGATTTTTTCAAAAACTACCTTGTATTTATGGTTCCATATGAACCAAAGTATGTTTGCAATTTTTTCACTAAATTGTGAGAAATTTTAATATGAAATCTATTTTTCTACCCAGTTGGTACTCGAATCTGTGCATATCTAACAGTTTACTACGTCCAACGAGCATCCAAACCATATGGATCTAGCAAAAGGACATATTCTGAAGAGATGTTGTTATGTTTCCGTCGTTTGTGTATTGCACATTGGGCAATCTGGTGAAATCTCTGAATTATGTGTTGCTAGTCTACATGTAGTAGGTAGGGCCTTTTGGGGATAATTTCCAAATAAAAAAA
This sequence comes from Papaver atlanticum, assembly GCA_023531105.1. Lineage (NCBI taxonomy): Eukaryota > Viridiplantae > Streptophyta > Magnoliopsida > Ranunculales > Papaveraceae > Papaver > Papaver atlanticum. Next base: position 1,438,596 of record JAJJMB010004648.1, on the reverse strand, counting down.
TTTAATCCTTGGCATTACTTGCATCTTCCACACTTTTTTTCCAAGGGAGTTAACTGTTATTCCCATTTACCGGATTTTGGTAGATAAGAAAATTGTAAATGTTTTTTTTTTTTTGCCGAGAACGCTTCTGAGTGATGATGTTTCCATTTAATTTTGTCTACATCTCCCTTATTTGGGGATATTGCGAGAATCTTTTATTTTATTTTCTGGAGAAAAAAATTAATTTAATTTCTTCATATCCCAAGATCCTTCGGGATTTATTAGCTCTTGGACCTTTTGCGGCAAAGGTTCTTCCTTATCGCTTAGTTTGTAAAATTTATCTGAGTTGGGAATTCAATTTTCCTCTTAGATCTTCGTGTTAGCTCCATTTTTCACTTACCAACTATAGTTTCCTTTGATAAGATTTAAACCTTTTTGTATAGTTTTCCATATCCAAGAGAGTTCATAGTTTCTAGATGGTTCCATGGGATTGGAGTTATGGTAATACTTTGTTTCTAACAGTTTCACCCATAATTGATCATTTTTATGATAATAACCGACTAGACAACTTTATTAAGAATGCTATGTTGAATTTATGAGGATTTTTGATACCCAAACCCATTTTCGATTTTGGTTTGTACATGTCGATCCACACCTTTATATAACCTTGCTCCTTTACCAGTTGATTCATCTTTATTTCACCAAAAATCTCTTTGAATTCTATCTAGTTGATCTAGTGTTTCTTGGGAAGAGATAACACTTGCATTTGATAATTAAGTTGGGTAGGCTTATAGAATAGATTGTATTAGGACTATCCTACCCGCTTGCGATAACAGTTTTGGTTTCAAACCTTGCAAAAGTAGTATAATATTTTTGGAGAAGAGGTCCGAAGTTTTCTTTCATGTTTCCATTAAAAAAAAAGGTGTACTGAGGTGTATATCAGTTTTTGTCATCGGGGGAACTTTTAGAATTTTTGCTATTATTTTCCCATGTTTGGGATGAATTCTAGGGCTAAAATAGATTCCGGATTTTTGGAGTTTTACCATTTGACCCGTGATTTCCCCAAAAATAGAAAGAATATCCAAGAAGTTTTTTGCTAAACCTAGATCCGCTATAGTGAAAAAAACGATCGTCGGCGAAGAAAAGGTGGGACATAGTTGGGGCATGTTTATTTATTCTAAGACCTGAGATTTTTATGTCTTCTATGGCTTTTGTTAGAGCATAGCTCAGTTGAACTCACCAAGCGTTAGTATGTCAAGTTTGGTTGTCATATTTTAGTATCAAAACTCATCTAAAGTCGCTTGATTAAATACTAGAGTCAACTTCGTTTAGGTTAGACTAGAAAGTCTAGGATTGTTGAGACATACAAGTGCTACTCCGAAGACCTGAAGAATGTGAAGAAGTAACGAACTACAATGACGACATCATCCTTCCACTTGAGGTTAGTAATATTGACTTGAACTGTTTCATTCCTAACATATCTTTCAAGTCGTGCTATATTGAAAAACATAATTGTGAAGATGTATATACTGTACATATTGTATATAATACTCTAGTGATGAGACATGATCATAATAGTATGATCATAGTATTAAGGAATTAGACTACGAAGTATAACGCTTATCTTTTGAACTTCGTAGATATGACATCGACATAATCTTGTATACAGTTTTATGATTATGTAAATGGGTGTATGGTGAAGATTTCATCCTAGGAAACAATGTTTTACATTTTTTTAAAGGAAGTACATTCATGAACTTGATTCGTGAATCAAAAGGGAAATAAATAGGTTATTGGTCCGACTATTCATTGTATATTCTTTGATGACCAATATGTGTGAGTTGGTAGAACCGATCTTAACTCAGGTTATGTATCTTGGTATAATCGATCACAATACCTAGATTTATGATTTGGCATGACCGGTCCTGGTAATTGGTGTAACCGATCCGAACCTATGTATGTGACTTGGTAAGACCGATCACAACTAACCATTGTGATTTAGTATGACCAATCACATAGTAGTCTTGGAATACTGGTAAACCAATTCTAAACTTGTTTGGAAGTGTGGTAGAACCGATTCCAAGAAGCAAATCCATGTAAATATGAAATAAGGATTTGCAGTGAAAAGATGTTAACATACTTTGAACACGAGCAGTAACTCTTATCATTTATTGTTCAAAGATATTCCTTGGTACTCAGGGTGATCTTGTGCCAAAATAAATTAAGAATCTTTTAATTAAGGTTTTTGGTTTTACATGTTTTAAATTACCAGAAATTAATGCATAGCTCTAGAGAATAAAAATTAGTAATGTGCATTTACTAATTGGAGATTTTCTATTGAGAGATTTCGGAAATATCTGACAAGCATTTATTGGAATTAGGAAAACCGAATTTGGGCATTCATTACATATCTTGAGAATATTTTCGGTTTTGGAAATTCCTTAGAGTCAAAACATCCTTGGCCTATAAATACCTAAGTTTGCATTTCTAGCAAACTATCCTAAGAGCCAGGCAAACTTCATTTCTTGTTGCTTCTGGTGGAGCCGTCTATTCAGATAGGAAAGTATCCTAATTAGGTGAAATCTCTTACGAACACTCGTTTAAAGACTTCCGTGGGATCAAGAATCTCTACGAGTACCGTTGGTGGGAAAGTAGATAATTGCAGTGTTATTAGTTTTCGATTTGATTTGATTGACTAACGGTTGTTGAAACTTTGATTGCACCTAGTTTGTTTCTTCTTGAGAATCTTCTCTTCTGATATAAGATTTACTCAGACTAGATCAAAGTATCGACGGGATCTTTAGAACTATTGTTAGATCTAAAGACATCTTGTGATAATCCATTGTTAACAGACTCCGTTCTGTGCGTGATTGATCACAAGAGATGCAAGTGGTGTTGGGCAGGTTTTTGAAGGCAATAGAAGATTTGAAGACGAAGAAGAATTCTTATTAGTTTTTGTATCTTGTGGATTTAGTGCACAAACCTTGATCGTCTGGGATCCAAATATATAATTTATCTAGTTAGATCGGCATTCTCTATATATTTCTATTTGATATCTATATTGATTGAGTGTGAATCTATACTTGACTATTTCGGTAGTTATAGTTAGATTGATCTAACTAGATAAAGGAGATTATGAGATTAAACGGAAGAGCCTTTGTCAACAACTCATCTATATCTTATAGCAATATTGGTTAGAGTGGTTACCAAACAGATTCTTCCTTTGATGTTTGGAATACGATCCAAAGGACTTGATATTCACATGCGTGACTCTAGAAGTCGAAGGCACAGGGATACTGAGGTAACTAAGTAGCTAGGGGTAGTCTGGACTAGGACCCGAAGTTTTTCTGCATTTGCGGTTTCCTCGTTAACAAAATCTTGTGTTATGTTATTTACTTTACTTCCGCATTATAATTGTTTTATATTATAATAAAGTAAATATACTTGTGTGTTAATCCTAATCACTTGATATTGATCCTATAGTAAATTGGTTTCGGACCGTAACTATTATCAAGTGAATATCAAGTTGTCGTATTGTCTTGACTTTGTCCATAGACGATCACACTTGGTATTGGACTTATAGGTTGAAATAAAAAGATTGTGGTGTATTTGGGTACCCTCGTATTTTCATCCTTTTCAAGGAGTCGTGAGGTAATCTCCTTGCAGATAAGAAAGAGGTATGGGGATAGTTGATTACCCTGCCTAATTCCCCTTGAATTGGAAAAAAATTGGGCCTGGGGAACCAGGATGGAGAAAGAGGTAGTGGATATGCATTGAAAAATGAGGTTAACCCAGGCACGTGATAAGCACGTAAGTGTGACGCATTTTTACCCATAACTACATTATCTAGGACTCATTTTATTTCTAATAAAGTTGTTTTAAGTCTTTTCTAGGGAATAAGTTCTTGCGGCAAAATTGGCTCGAAAAGTGGTGTTTTACACCCCAGGATAAAGTACTAAATGCACCTCAGAAATGCACCGGAGGAACCCCGAAAAAGTGTAAAGGCACCCACCAAAATTACTAAAGGCACTCCAAGGTAGCCGAGCTGTTAAAGGCACCCGCATTTTGGATTCAGGGCACCCCTTCTTCTTCATTTGAATTTCTGGTTTTGGCGGGAAAACGTTTCTCT
>JAJJMB010004648.1:1305315-1434088 GCA_023531105.1 Papaver atlanticum | reverse complement strand
TTTTAATTGTTTGCATTATTTTCTTAATTAGTTGTGATTCAATTAGAAAGGTTATACTTTGTTTAGATAATCTATGCTTAGGCAATACAATTAATGTTTGAGAATATGCCTGATTATTTGTGAATTAAGAAATAAGAGATTTAAAAGATAATTAGAGTTTTGGAATTTTTACCATCATTCATTAATGTGTAATAGTGGAATCTAGTGTCTTGGTTATTTTCAATCTTGAAATCAAATTTGGAATTAAATTTTCTCTATTTTTAGTTTAAATGAGTCTAAAATCAATTGCTTTTACAAGTCTCAACGAACCTTTTACTACAACAAGTTGAAATCACATCAATTTTTGGCGCCGCCGACGCGGACTTGTTTTTAAGTTAGAGTTTTTAAATTTTTAGATTTTTTTAATTATTTTCTCTTTGTTCTATTTTACGTTTCTTTGGGTATATTTCTTTGTGCTACAGGTTTGGAGTTTGGACAGAAATGAATTTAAGCCAAAGACTTTGGTGACTAAGAGATTAGGAGCCGAAGATAAAAGCTAAAAGAAAAGGAAAAGAAAGACAAAGAATATTTTTTTTTTATTAGGTTTTTAGATTTTATTTTTATTTTAGTTTTTATTTCTTTAGATTTTCTTTTTAGAAATTGTATTAGGATATCTTTTATTTTTGTAATTTTTTTTTTCTTTTGCACTTTATTTTTGGACTTTGGACTGTGGACTTTGGGACATTATTCTTTTATTTTAAACCATACGGAAGGGTAGTTTTAAATATTAAACCGTTTGCAGAGAAGGACGACGATTACGATATCGTCTCGGCCCCTCGGGTTCGTACACTGACACAGGAGTCAGTGGCCTGAGTCGACTTCAGCGGTTCTTCGCCCGTCTGGTACGGGAGGTAAGTTTTTCGAAACACCCGCGAATCCCCTGTCAGCGGGTTTACTGTCTTCCTTAAGGTGAATATATGTTGAGGACTGAATACGGATTTTAATTTCCCAGTAAAGGGCAAGGACTGGCCATACAAGATAAGGGTTCGGATTTCATCACCGTTCTCTTCTTGCCCGCCTTAGGAAAACAATACCAAACACGAACCCAAGCTTAAAATATTGACTAGAACGAGACCTATAGGGTAACGAGCTTAATAGGAAAGTCGTTCGAAAAATATTGGTTGCTCTTTTTAGCATACTTTGAAGTTCAGGAAGATTACTGTAAGTCGATTAGAGCCGCCTTGTAACCCAGGGAAGCGTTGCCAAAGAGGTGGGGGTATCAAAGATCCTCTGAGCTTCCCCTACTTCTCTTCGACTCACTTTATTCGGATCGATCCAGAGAGGTTTGCTTTGATTGTAACGAATTCCCTTTCGAAAGAGTAGAAGCTGGTCTAGAAACAATCTAAGTGGAGCCATCATGCTTGTTGTTTGCTAGAAATATTTAGGTTTGCTTTGGTGGAGTCAGCCTGTTGTGTGTTTGCTTAGATCCTCGCTTCCTTTGGATTTTTATTTTTTTTATTTTTATTTTTTGTTAGTGTGTGCCAAAATTGTTCAAGTCCATTAGTGAGCGTGCTTGGAAAAGAGACACTTTTGGCCGTTTGATTAGTGACGAGCCTAGAGGTTCTTCTTTTGTAAACGGGGAGCTCGAAGACTCTTCTTTGGAGAGCCCTGTTTTTGGAAACTTCAGTTTTGAGAATTTAAGTCTTAGTGAGGAATTCACCCCTAGGATTTTTACTGTGCCAACAATGACAACTTTGAAGGAGTACATGTACCCAACTAGGACCAACCGACCATCGTGCATTAAGTTGCCAGCCTCTACGACTAATTATGAGTTGAAACCTGGTATTCTTCAGATGATCCCTATATTCTTAGGAAAAGATGATGAAAACCCTTACTTTCACATTATGGACTTTGAAGAAATTTGTGGAACAATTAATATTAAAGACCTTAGTGATGAAGTCTTGAAACTTAGGATGTTCTCCTTTTCCTTGAGAGATAAAGCCAAGACCTGGCTGAACAACCTACCATCTGAATCCATAAAACATGGCAGGAACTTATTGTTGCCTTCTATTTAAAATTCTACCCAAGCATAAAACTGCAGTTGTTAGGCAGAAAATTACTGCTAGTGTTCAACAAGAGGGAGAATCGCTTTATAGGTTTTTAGAGAGATTCAATGATCTCCTAGCCCAATGTCCTCACCATGGGTTTGAGAAAATGAAACTAGTAGAGATTCTTTATAATGGTTTAGACTATTCGACCAAAGCCACGGTCGAGTCTTTGTGGGCTGGTGAGTTCACTAGTAAAAATGCTGATGATGCGTTTTCCTTCTTAGAAGTTGTCGCTGAAAAATCCCAACAGTGGGAGTCTTGTGTTGAACCCCCTAAAAGACTCTTGATCAATAGAAGTAGCACCAATGTGGTTGATACAGGCTTTGGGTCTGATGCTAAGTTTACTGCTTTGTCTAGAAGGTTAGAAGCTTTGGAATTGAATCAGTCTAAACATAGGTCTTTTGTTGAACCTGATGATAGGATTAGAGCCTCTCAAGTCTCTAGTTGTGGAATAGAACCCAATAACTCATTTTGGGAAGGTCAGGTTAGTGAAGAGCAAGCCCATGCTGTCTATAACAACGCTAGATTTGAAAACCGTCAGAAGTTTGACCCATACTCAGAGACCTACAACCCTGGTTGGAGAAACCATCCTAATTTCTCTTGGTCTAAAGGACAGAGTCAAGGCCAGTCTAGTAATTCTCAGCTTCCCCCAGGTTTTGGTTATAATAAGAACTTTTCAGGTCAAGCCCAGTTCCAGAACCCTTCTGAGAATAGAATAACTAGCTTAGAGGAATCTCTTAGTATATTAAAAAAGAGCCAGGACATGTTCGTGCAGACCCAAGAAATATTACTAAAGAACCAGGCTAGTTTTCAAGAGGAAACCAAGCAGAATTTTCAACATAATGCCAAGACTCTTGCTAAGTTAAAACTTCAAGTTGGTCAAATGGCTAAGATTCTAAGTGAGAGAGATAATGGGAGTTTTCCTAGTCAGACTCAACCTAATCCTAGAGGAGTTCATGAAATAGGAGGAAGATCATCTGATCATGTGAATGCAATCAAAACCCTTAGGAGTGGTAGAGAAATAGACAATAAGGTTGCCATGCCTGATAGTGAACATGTTGTAGTTCACCCTTCTGAATCAGAAGCTGAAGAGATTGATGGAACCTCTAAGGAGACCGATGAGGCCCCTGATAAGCCAAACTTTGTTCCCAGAGCCCCATTCCCACAATTGCTAGTACCAACTAAGAAGGAGTCCACTTTTAATGATATTTTGGAGGTTTTTAAGAAGGTAACTATCAACCTTCCATTATTAGATGCAATTAGGCAGATTCCTCCTTATGCCAAGTTCCTTAAGGAATTGTGTACGCGAAAGCGTAAGCTCAGTGTCCATAAGAAAGCCTTCCTAGCTAGTCATGTGAGTTCTATTATTCAGAATACTACTACTCCTAAGTATAAAAACCCAGGTTCCCCTACCATTGCTTGTATAATAGGGAAATACCGTGTTGAGAAAGCGCTGCTTGACTTAGGAGCCAGTGTGAACTTACTCCCATACCATGTGTACCTTAAGCTAGGACTTGGTGAAATGAAACCTACCCAGATAACACTTCAGTTAGCTGATAGGTCCGTGAAAATTCCTCATGGTGTGATCGAGGATGTTCTTATTGAGGTCGACAAGTTTATTTATCCAGTGGATTTTGTTATCCTAGATACCCAACCTGTCCCTGACCCAGAGAACCAGATACCGGTAATTCTAGGTCGCCCGTTTTTAGCTACATCCAATGCGATCATCAACTATCGAAACGGTATTATGAATTTGTCTTTTGGTAACATGACCATTGAGCTGAACATTTTTCATATTAGTAAGCTACCCTCTGAACTAGATGACTCGAGCATAGAAGAGGTCAACATGATAGGAACATTAGTCGAGGAGTCATTACCAAACACTTTGTTAGAAGATCCACTAGAAAAATGCCTAGCCCACTTTGGGATTGATTTTGATGATGGTAATGTGATTAATGAGGTGAATGCTTTGTTAGATTCAACCCCTTTGTTGGACACTAGTAATGTTTGGAAACCTAAGTTCGAACTACTACCAGTTTATGAGTCTACTCTAGTTCCTTTGTTAGAAGAGCCTCCTAAGTTGGACCTTAAACCATTACCATATACCTTGAAGTATGTGTTTTTAGGCCCATCTGAAACTTTACCTGTGATTGTAGCATCCAACTTGGATAGTGATCAGGAAAGTAGGCTAGTAACCGTCCTTCAAAACAACAAGGAAGCTTTAGGATGGACCATAGCAGACATTAAGGGTATAAGTCCTACTGTTTGTATGCATCAGATTTATTTAGAGGAAGATACCAAACCTTCTAGGGAGATGTAACGTCGACTAAACCCTAATATGAAAGAGGTAGTTCGAACCGAGATTCTTAAGTTGTTAGATGCAGGCATTATCTACCCTATTTCAGACAGCAAGTGGGTCAGCCCTGTTCAGGTTGTCCCCAAGAAATCCGGTATTACTGTAGTCCAGAATGAGAACAATGAGTTAATCCCAACCCGAGTGACCACGAGTTGGCGTGTTTGTATTGACTATAGGAAATTGAATAAGGTCACTAGGAAGGACCACTTTCCCCTTCCTTTCATCGACCAAATGCTAGAGAGATTAGCTGGACATAGTCACTACTTCTTCTTAGATGGCTTCTCCGGATATAATCAGATCGTTATTGCCCCTGAAGACCAAGAAAAAACTACTTTTACCTGTCCCTTTGGTACCTTTGCATATAGACGCATGCCTTTCGGGCTTTGTAATGCCCCTGCGACTTTTCAGCGTTGTATGATGAGCATATTTTCTGACATGGTAAAACGGTTCTTAGAGGTCTTTATGGATGATTTTTCAGTGTTTGGTTCGCCTTTTGATGAGTGCTTGCATCATTTGTCATTAGTTTTGACTAGGTGTAAGGAAAAGAATTTAGTGCTTAATTGGGAGAAATGTCATTTCATGGTTCGTTCAGGAATTGTTTTAGGGCATATCGTATCTTCTAAGGGTATAGAGGCAGATAAAGCCAAAGTTGACCTTATTAAGACTTTACAGGTCCCAAAAACCGTAAGAGATATTAGGTCATTCTTAAGGCATGCAGGTTTTTATCGTCGATTCATTAAGGATTTTAGCTTGATTTCTAGACCTCTTTGCAATTTGCTTGCAAAAGATGTTAAGCTCGTCTTTGATGATGCTTGTTTAGAGGATTTTGAGAATCTTAAGACTTTACTCACTACCGCCCCCATAGTCCAGGCACCCAACTGGAACCTACCCTTTGAGATCATGTGTGATGTTTCAGATTTTGCTATTGGTGTTGTGCTAGGTCAGCGAGAAAACAAATTGCTCCATGTGATTTACTATGCTAGCAAAACTCTGAATGATGCCCAGTTGAACTATACTACTACAGAGAAGGAACTGTTAGCCATTGTGTTCTCCTTAGACAAGTTTAGACCCTATCTCTTAGGTTCTAAGGTTATAATCTTCACTGATTATGCTGCTTTGAAGTATCTTCTTTCCAAGAAGGATACAAAACCTAGATTGATTAGATGGATCCTATTGTTGCAGGAATTTTCCTTAGACATTAGAGACAAAAAAGGTGCAGAAAATGTAGTAGCTGACCACTTGTCTAGGCTTGTTGTGGATACCCCTGATGACTCCCCTCCTGTTAGAGATAGTTTTCCTGATGAACAACTGTTCTTTGTTACCCAATTACCTTGGTATGCGAATATAGTGAACTATCTTGTTACTGGTCGAATGCCCCAACATTGGGGTAAACAAGATCGTTCTAGATTTTTAGCTGAGGTTAAGCACTTCTTTTGGGATGATCCTTATTTGTTTAAGTATTGTCCAGACCAGATTATTAGGAGATGTATACCTGAGATTGATCAGTCCAGTATTATTTCCTTTTGTCATGATCATGCTTGTGGGGGTCACTTTAGTGCTAAGAAGACTGCTGCTAAGATATTGCAGTGGGGATTCTATTGGCCTTCGTTGTTTAAAGATTCCCACAGTTACTGTGTTACTTGTGAACGTTGCCAGAAATTAGGAACCATTTACCGTAGGAACATGATGCCCTTGAACCCTATTTTAGTTATTGAGGTCTTTGATGTATGGGGTATTGAATTTATGGGTCCGTTTCCTAATTCTTTTGGTAACCTATACATCCTTGTCGTTGTAGACTATGTCTCTAAGTGGATTGAGGCGGTTGCGTGTAAAACCAACGACCATAGGGTCATAGTCCAGTTTTTGAAAGATTATATACTTACACGTTTTTGTACGCCGCGAGCTATAATTAGTGATGGAGGTTCACACTTTTGTAATAGACCATTTGCTCTTTTAATGAAACAGTATGGTGTTACCCACAAAGTAGCTACCCCATATCACCCACAGACTAGTGGTCAGGTAGAGGTCTCCAATAGGGAAATTAAGCGTATTTTAGAGAAAACAGTTAATCCCAATAGGAAAGACTGGTCATCGAGGCTTACTGATGCCTTATGGGCTTAACGTACTGCGTTTAAGACACCCATTGGAATGTCACCTTATCGTTTAGTATTTGGCAAGGCATGTCACCTGCTTGTTGAGTTAGAGCATAAAGCCTATTGGGATATTAAGCAGCTAAACTTTTCACTTGACAAGGAAGGAGCTAATAGAAAGCTCCAGCTCAATGAGTTGGACGAGATTCGTAGAGATGCATACGATAGTGCTAAGGAGTATAAGAACAAAATTAAACTTGTGTATGATAATAATATTTTACGAAAGTCATTTTCTCCAGGTCAAAAAGTTCTTCTGTATGACACTCGTTTGCATCTATTCCCCAGGAAGTTGCGCTCTCGGTGGACCGGTCCTTTTGTGGTCCGTACTATTTTTCCTCATGGAGCTGTTGAGATCGAGACACCGGATGGTAGTAGTTCTTCGAAGGTTAATGGTCAGAGATTGAAACCCTTTTTAGAGCCCTTTCCTACAGGTGATGTTGAGGAGGTCCCTCTGGAGGACCCTGCTTACCCTTGATTGACCATCGAGGTCATTGTATGTTGTATATTAGTTTTTGATTTCTCTCTTCACCCAGGTACTATCTTCCCAACTTCTCCTCGTGTTATTTTGGTACTGCTCTTTCATTAGAAACATTGAGGACAATGTTAGATTTAAGTGTGGGGGAGTGATTAACTTTTTGTTTATTTTTGTAGGAGTTTCTTTATCATATTATGACCAGCTGTTGAGCGGGTCATCAAAAAAAAAAAAATTGATATGACCAGCTGTTGAGCGGGTCTAAAAATAAATAAATTAATATGACCAGCTGTGGAGCGGGTCTATTATTTTTGTTTTCTTATGACCAGCTATTGAGCGGGTCTTTCTCTATGTTACACAAATGACCAGCTGTTGAGCGGGTCTATTCTTTTGATTCACATGACCAGCTGTTGAGCGGGTCTCTCTTGGTGTTACGCAAATGACCAGCTGTTGAGCGGGTCTTGAGGTTTTGCTCGAGGACTAGCAAAATGTAAGTGTGGGGGAATTTGATAAGCACGTAAGTGTGACGCATTTTCACCCATAACTACATTATCTAGGACTCATTTTATTTCTAATAAAGTTGTTTTAAGTCTTTTCTAGGGAATAAGCTCTTGCGGCAAAATTGGCTCGAAAAGTTGTGTTTTACACCACAGGATAAAGTACTAAATGCACCTCAGAAATGCACCGGAGGAACCCCAGAAAAGTGTTAAAGGCACCCACCAAAATTACTAAAGGCACTCCAAGGCAGCCGAGCTGTTAAAGGCACCCGCATTTTGGATTCAGGGCACCCCTTCTTCTTCATTTGAATTTCTGGTTTTGGCGGGAAAACGTTTCTCTTCACTGGCAGAATTTCGATCGGATTTTGAAGGGGTTAGAGGTAGACTCAATCGCTGAAACTTCATGAGTAGATGTGATATGACCATAGAAAGATGGTATGGGTGTTCGTTTGGATCAGAATTGGCTGAATCGTGTCATGGAGCAAAACATGGGAGTACGTGCAAAGGGAGAAGATATTCACGCGTCTGCTGTTGCTGGAGTGTGCTGGGAGAGTTTGGAATGTGCTGGGAGAATGCTATAGGCGTGTAAGAGTTAAACAAGATGAGTTTTCAGCTGTAAAACGCGTAAGGAGCTAAAACAGGAAAAAAAATATCCGAAAATATTTTCTTTCACTGCCGAGAATTTGTGAAGTTATGGAGGAGATTCAATGCATATTTCGGGTATAAATAGAGTCCCTTGGGGTCATATAATGTGGGTCGAGAGTTGGGAGCATTTAGGAAGAACCAGAGAGTCGAGAAATCAAGTGGCAGAAAAACTCCATTTTCTGCTGTTGTGAAGAACACGAAGAACATAAAACGCACGCCGAACCGTCGTTTTACAACAGTGACAACGACAATTGCTTGTGGGTCGTATTGCTACAATGACAACAACACTTCAGTTTTATCGTTCTCTGTAACAGCTCGGTTTGTAACAAATAAAAGTGTTACAAACCCGGTTTTATTGTTTTTCTCCCATTTCATTATTGTGAACACCATTTTTGAGCAATAAAGATGAATTTTGAGCGTGTTTCCATGATGATGAGCTAATTCTCGCGTAACCAAGGCACAGAGGAAGCTATTTATGCATGAATAATTGGTAACTATTCTATTTTTCTCTAATTTGTATTTTATAATTCACTCAATCACTACTTTGTAGAATTTTAATTGTTTGCATTATTTTCTTAATTAGTTGTGATTCAATTAGATAGGTTATACTTTGTTTAGATAATCTATGCTTAGGCAATACAATTAATGTTTGAGAATATGCCTGATTATTTGTGAATTAAGAAATAAGAGATTTAAAAGATAATTAGATTTTTGGAATTTTTACCATCATTCATTCATGTGTAATAGTGGAATCTAGTGTCTTGGTTATTTTCAATCTTGAAATCAAATTTGGAATTAAATTTTCTCTATTTTTAGTTTAAATGAGTCTAAAATCAATTGCTTTCACAAGTCTCAACGAACCTTTTACTACAACAAAGTTGAAATCACATCAGCACGCTAAAACCAAACAAAGTTAATGCCTTCTAAATAAAAGTCCACTTAAACCTGTCAAAAGCTTCGAAAAGATCTATATTTAGAGTCGAGAAACCTTTTTTAGCTTTGGAAGTTTTCATCGAATGGAGGAGTTCATGGGAGATAATAGTATTGTCGGTAATTTGTCTCCCTGGAGGAAAAGCATATTGATTGGGTGATATGTTCCTATTTAGTATAGGTTTTAGTTTACTGGCTAGGATTTTAGAAATAAGTTTATAGATGGTGTTGCTAAGACTAATAGGTCTAAATCAGCCGGAGTTTGAGGAGTGGTGGTTTTGGGGATAAAAGTAATATATAAATGGTTAAAATCTTGTGTCATAATCCCTGTCCTGGAAAAATCTTGGATAGAAAGTACTATATCTGATCCCAGAATTTCATAATTAGGTTTGAACGGTTGGAAGCCATCTGGGCCAGGAGATCCCCATGGGTTTATCTTAGAGAGGGTGGACCAAGTTTCTTCCTTATATGGAACTTGGATTAGGGAAGAGTTTTCTGAATCCGACATACACAATTTGATTATTTGCGACAAATAAGCATTGTAGTTACTCACTTGAGAAGAACCAATTTGGGTGAAATGATTGATAAGAAGGGAGTTGATTTGGTCTCGATCACAAATCCAAACACCCGATGTTTCCCAGAGGGTACAAATTGCATTTACTTTTTTCATATTTGTAGCAGAAGCGTGGAAATATTTTGTGTACTGGTCATATTCTTTAAAGAATTTATCCCGGTAAAGTTAATGATAGTAATCATTTCTGATTTCGTACCATTTTCCAAGTTCGGCTTGGAGGTTTTTTAGATTATCTATATTGGACGAAAAATTTCCGGACTTATGGATACTCTCTATCTTATTATTTAGTTTTTTTTATTCTTATAATATTACCGAACAACGCTTAATTCCAATGTACGAGATCAGAAGAAAGAGATTTTAGGTTTGTTGAGAAGTTCCTTACTGAGAAGTTTGTAAAATGAAGTTTCCAAGATGTCACCACTATCGTGGTTAAATTAGGGAGAGATAACCAAGATCTAATGCATCTACAGGGTTTTTATAGTATTTATGTTTCCGGGTTTTAGTCAAAGAGTAGAGTATTATGGTCTGATCCTACTCTGGTTAGATTACTTACCTTCGTATCCGGAAAATTTTGAATCCATTGGTAAGATATTAAAGCTCTATCAATTCTTTCGGAGATATTAGCTTCCCCTCTTTTGTTGTTTGACCATGTAAATGGAGCTCCTTTAGATCCCGCATCTTGAAGTCCCAGAGAATTAATAATTTGAGTAACAAACGATTTACTACTTGAGTTTGAATTATTTCCACTTTGTTTTTCTGTCGGGTCCAAGATGATGTTCAAATCTCCGATTAGCACCTATGGTTTCTGAACTTGTTTTGTTGAATCTGAAATATGTGATCATTGGGCGATTTTTTCATTAGCATCAATGATACCATAAATACAAGTAATTTCCTTTTCATTAATTTTCACCTCAAAATGACAAACATTTAGATGTGCAGAAACCGGTTTTAGTTCTATGTTGTTATGCCAGGATATTTTTAAACCCTTAGCGACTCCCACAAACGGAACTATGAACCAATCATGAATTTTATTTTTATTTTTTTTAACAACAGGTCCATTCGATCAAATAGGGTCTTTTTTTATATAAAAATTAAAACTGGTTTGTAAAATCTGCATAGGTGGTTAACATGGTCCCTAATGATAGCCGATCCAATTCCTAGGACGTTCCAGGATGATAGTCTCATGGTGAAGATTAATAGGCCTGTATGGGGACATGAGTGGATTTGAGTTATTACTAATCTAGAAAAACCAAAACCACCGGTAGTCCAACAAATGCAATTAAGGAGATTTCTGTAAATCAAGTAGATTGTGTGAATAATATAACAAAGTGCTAATCCAAATACACCAGTAACAGTTCCCAGAAACCGAATAATTGAATATTGAAAGATGTGATTACTATTATCTAGATAAAACATGACCATTAGAATTAGAATACAGATTTTACTTTGCATGAAAACATAAGATGCTACACTCTTAAACTAAATAACAAGAGTATATAAACAAACTGCAGTGGCTTTGATGAGCCGAGAATTCATATTAACTAAAACACAAAGAGAGCTATGGAAGAGACTTAAGGAAAGAAAATACACGCAAGTAAAGAGATTGACAAGACAATTGACAAATTAACTAGCAACTGCACAATGAGAGAGCTAAAAAAACAACAACATACTGAGCAGAAAATAAGACTAAAGATAATTTAAAGATAAAAAAACAACTAAAGCTACAACTACTAAAAGCTACTGAATTTTTTTTTACAAGAAACTGGAAATAAACCGCAATCACAACTACAAAAAGCAGCAAAATAAGAAAGCCAAACAACAATAAAATAACAAGCAAAATACAGGAAAATATAGCTGATAGGCTCTGATGGATATTTGTACATGGACTCAAAAGAGTTTCAGTTCAGCTGTTTTCTTTGATATTTGGGTTTAGCTAGACTTGTCTTCGTTGCAATCACCCTGAGGTTTGTCACTTGTACCATCATCTAGGTTGTTTGAAGATTCATCCTTAAACCATTGATGAGGATAGGCCTTTACAGTTCTTTCAATCTCAATAACCTCAATCTCATTGATTTCCACCCAACTTTGATTAGGTAAAGGTAGGTTCAAATCTAAGTCATACAATCTTGGCCCTTTTGGAACTGGGAGAGGATTATCCCAATGAAAAGACAATCTTCTTTTTTTATAATGATTTAACTCATATGTGATTCACATATACTAAAATTCATTTATGTTTTATAAATTAAAATTTCAGTATACATATGAGTGGTTTCGGCTTTAGTTTCTCTTGTGACAGATGATGGATAAGATCATGTCTTGACTTATCTATGGTAAAGGTTGTTTTTTTTTTTGTTTTTTTTTTTTTTTCGAGGGAATACAAACATAGGGGAGTTCTATTTTTGAACTTGTGCTTAATAATATATCTTTGTAGGAAGTGTGGTTGTGAAAATTGATGGACGAATTATTTATGATAATTGCTTTCCTGATAAGTGACTAGATCGTTTACGATTCTAGTTTGGGAGGGATTACTCTGGTTAATCGTTTTCCTGACAAGTAACTAAGGTAATTATCATCTTAGCTTGACTTATCGAAGTTAGGGATGATTATTTTGATTAATATGTTCCTGACAAGTAACTAGATTGTTGTTTCAATTCTAGTTCGGCTTATCAAAGTACGTACAATTATAATTGAATCTTGATAAGTAACTAAATCAATTCTGATATTAGTTCGGCTTATCGAAATAAGGTAAAATTACTTCGGTTAATTTTTCCTGATAAGAAGCTAAGTTAATTACTTCTGGTAGTTTTGATCTTAGCTTGGTTTATCAAATATGGTATGTTAGGCCTCAGATTTGCTTGTTTCGATCTTAGCTTGGCTTATCAAATATGGTATGTTAGAATTCCGATTCGCTTAGGCTCTTATAGGTTGTATTAGGTTCTTATGAACTTAAGAAGTTCTTTTGACATACTTGCTGTATTTTTCGGACCTTTGTCATTTTTGTAACAAAACGGGGGACCTTTGTATCGGGTTCTTATGAACTTAAGAACTTAAGAATTATAGAGCGATTTCCAATCAGTTAAGAAATGACATATCTGTTGAAAAGTATATATCTAAACACAAAAAATATAAAGCACAGATCAAGGGGGAAACATATCATGTTATGTATTACTACATACTTCCCAATTGAATGAAAATTATGCTCAGATTGAATATACGCCTATCTCACTGTTAGAGCATTTCTCGGTCGAACTCACAGTGTTGCCATCTCAAGCTTGTTGTCAAATTTAGTTGTCAAAACTATATCTTGATTTCTAGTCCATAATTAGTTAAGTCCCAGATTAGGATAGAAGATGTAGTTGAGAAACGAACACCATGGCAGTCATCATTGCGTTATACTGTTTGAAGGCGAAGATCAACCGAAGATTTTGGAGAACTTCTTCAACAAAAGGTAAGTGAAGACTGAACCACCTATGTCTCAAGTTATATTCATATTTCTATCTATGAGACGATGTCGCATAACTAATTAGACTACTGTAAGCATATCAAGAATTTCGATTCAAGTTTATCTTGGTAATTAATACTCAAAATATATGACTAAGCTTAATGAACATTTGTTCATACTTGATGAATTTCGGTTAAGGGCAATTTTATTGTTCGTAATCTAAATAGTGATTCAAGATTATTAATCAAAAATAGTCTGGAATAATGATATGTGTCATTGATGTTATTTGGGAATGTTTGAATCGATTTAGGGAGAAATATAGAACTACTATTATTTTCGGATACAAGACAGTATGCATACCAGTCTTACAAACTGGGAGAAATGTTATAGGTCCGGAACCGTAGTACATGTACCTAGTACACGTACCGGAGTAGCTATATGTCAACATCAACTTTTTGGTACGCATACCAGTATGCATAGCTTAAATTGTCTGTGAACTCGTGAACCTGAAATGGTGCGCAAACTAGTACGCGTACTGAAAAATATCTGTCAGTTTTGGAACAGGTACGGTATCTGTACCCGATACACATACCGAAAAAGTTTTGTATGTTCCGGAACTCTAATTTGTCATAAGGGTACACGTACCATGACAAATATGTTCACGAACAAGGTTTAAGTATATGTACTTACCATGTCGATTAATTCCAGATGCACATAAAATTATTTATGTGAGATAATTAGCATTTGAACAATCTCTAAAAACATTATAGACATATTTGATCACATAATTGTGACTCAAGATTAAAGTCTTAAGTGGTTTATGAAAATGCTCAAGCTTATAGTTCAGTTGGATAGTTTCGACTAACCATTCATGAACGTTGTCTTTGTACACGGTTTAATTAAGGTTCATCCTAACCAGAGTGTATATATTGTTATGTTAATTAGATTTATCTAACGATGGATATTGTTTATTTGGCTCCAAAGCTATCTTAGCTTAAACCCTAAGCAACCTATGCTTTAAAAGTATGGACATATCCCTAGCAAGGATCTAAGTCGGGACCGATACTAATATATTTGATCAAACTTTGCACTTTTGATATGTTTGTTATTTTCGGATTTTTACTAACATCGAGGTGTACATGGGTTAGACTGGGAATGTTCATAAATGTCAATGTGCTGAACTCTAATATGTTAATGTTTCAAGTACTTTACTTTTATACTCAATGCATGATCCTGAAACAGATTTTTCAATATCTTTTAGCTATGAAAATTATATGCTTACCATATCCCAGATATTTGCATATCACTAATTATTATTATAATAAAGGACATGAATGTATACTAGCTTATATTAGTTGGAATACAATTGGTATTTGGTAATTCCAAAAATAAATTTATATTACATATCTGAAGGATTTTCGGTTGATGATACCTTGACTTCCAATCAAGCCTTGGTTATAATACTATAAATAGTGTAATTTGTATTCTTACAAACTTATCCCTCAACACATATATTGATTGATCATGTACGAAGCAAACTTGTTAAGAGATACGATTAATCTAATTAAGTGAAACTTCTTGTGTTGCCTTCGTTCAAAGTCTTATTTGGGATAAGGAAGCTTTTGGTAGTACCATTGATGGGAACCCAAATCGAATCGTTATTTTAGTTTTTCTATTAATTAATTTGATTAAGAACTAACGGTATAGTTACCCTTGATAGATCAAACTTGTTTATTCTATGGTTTTTCTCTTTTGAAGTTTGTTTAAAGATTTGACTATTACGAATCTTATGATTCAAGATTCGTAAATAGAACTTTTGATTAATCAATGTTAACAGACTTTGTTCTATGTGTGTTAATCAATAGCAGACTCAAGTTATTTGCACCACTTACTTTGAAGATTGAATATTTTTCTTTTTGGTTTAGATCTTTGTGATTCTTCTTGCACACTTTATTCTCTCGGATCCAAACAAGCAAACATAAGGCTTGTGTAAAGATCGAACGAACTGTCTAGTTGCTTCTTTTTGTTAAGTTGCTTGGATGGAGCTTGTTCACTATGATTTAATATTTCGATAATTTTTGTCTTGGTTTTTTCCTTTGACCAAAGGAGTTTATATTTATTAAATAGAATATCATTTGCTCTACCTTAACTCTAATCTAAAGATTGATTTGAGAGATTGATAAGTGAGTTGGTTACTGAAATAAAATTAGTCCTTGTTGTTTCAGGTTGCGATCTAAAGGAGTTCAGAGCGGAAGTCTTCACAATGGTGAAAAAACTCAAGATAGCGGACTCTGTTTTAGGATTCACATACGTAGACCATATTGGTTGTAGGCGAAGAAATTATGAAAAAACTAAGTAGTGAAAGAGTGCTTTTGTAACACCCCCGAGTTTTTAGCATGGCGCATGCTAAAAGATGCGCCATGTCCTGAGATGAAGCTTCATCCAAAGCTTCCGTTACTTGGTAAGAGGTAGATTGGCTTAAGGCCAATATCGCGTCAAAATGACGCATTATGTTTGGCATTTGGCTAAGGGCCAAATCTCGCATCAAATGATGTAGTAGGCCAGTTGGGTAGATGGCCTTGGGCGTTGCAGCGCAAACATTGCGCATTATGTGGACGATTGGCCTAGGGCCAATATTGCACAATCATTGTGCATCAGGCCAGAGAGGGATGGCCGAATGAATATTGCACAATCATTGTGCAATACGCCGGAGTGAGTGTTGCATAATCATAGTGCAGTATGACAGAGTAACTGTTGCGCAATCATTATGCAATACGCCAGAGTGAGCCAGCAGAAGGAATGTTGCGCAATCATTGGGCAACACTGAAGTAAACCCACAATCATTGTCGGTTATGCAGGGATACATGGCAACGGCCATGAATAGTGAATGAAGCATGTCAGTCCGCTCCCCTTTTCTAAGTTGTAGAAATTGCAAGTTAAGATATATAGGAGGGGTAGTCGGTTGAAGGTGCATATGCGGACCATGTGCCGGGTAAGCTTCATAGCTTAGCCAAAAGAGTATAAATGATGCGTAAGCCTCATTTATAGTTGCGTAGCCTTGCCAACGGGGCACATGATGCAAAGGCATCACTATGCCATGTTGCGGACCTAATAATGCGCAATCATTGTGCATCTTGGCGGAATGGCCTATACGTACCAGGCCATTACCATTATTGCTTGGCCACGACCTTGCAAACGAGTTTGGATTAAGTTGTTTTCCTTTCGAGGATGAACTACGGTCTGTGCTTGATTCCTTTAGAGTAGGGAAGGGTACGTAGGCAGCCGCAATGAGTTGGAACATTGCCGGTGCAGCACTTTGGCACTCATATCATCTAATTACGAGATGATTGCGGCATACTGGCCTCTCATATCATCTGGCTCGTAGCTCGACGCAAGAGATGATTGTGGCCAAACTTGATGAGGAAAATTGCATTTCATTCCTTGGATGCTCATGCTTCCTATCAAGCCGTTCGACTTAGGCATGTACCAATGGCGCATTGGGCATGGCCTCGAAAGAAGCTACATCGATATGCAAGTGAGCGAAGCTTGCATAAGCCTAAGAAAAGTACGACATGAGCCGATTGATGCACCCTTGGCACGATAAAGACAAGTGCATGCTTTCAGCAATGCGTAAGCTAAGTGAAGAGGGGGTATTAGGCCTGCAATGACCTATGCGTAAGTTCAAGGCATGCCTCATGCCTGAACAAGACTCGGCGGTATGACGGTTGCTCGGCTAGATAGGAAATTCAATGATGAATTTCCTATGTTGAGGCAAGGCACTCGGAAGCCAGAGATGCATGTAAGGTGCATCAGCCATAGCCTTCAAGGCTTTAAACCCTTTGCGGAACAAGAGTAAGTTGGAACGGTATGGAAGTTGAGTTAGTTGTTCACGAGCATGCTTGCAAGGGCAAATTGACGTGTATTTGCCTAGCTTTAAGTCTCATTAAGTAGCGTCATCATGGCGCATCAGGAGAGTTATGTCCTGCGTGCCCAGGAGCGTCAGGCGTAATTTTCCGGTCCGTCACAACTTTCTTGGTCTCTACTATACGAAGTCGCAGTAGTCAATTTGTATAATGGCTTAATTGTGAGAGTATTCAAAACTGGACTAGATCTTAGAATTTTTTCTTCCAAGCAGTTTTCCTTGTTAAAAAAATCTTGTATGTCATGCCATTACTTTACTTTCGCATTATAATTATTATTATATTAATTGAAAAGACGAGGGTACCCAAATATACCATAATCTTTTAAATATCAACCTATAAGTCCGGTATCTTAAGTGATCGTCTATGAATAGAGTCGAGAATGAAAACGCGGGGGTACCAAAATACACCACCACTTTTTCCTTAGGAAATCTATATGGACAAACTCAATACAACTCCGAGAGTTAAACTCAATCAAGGGATAGTATCTAGAGTTATATCTCCCTATCTTGCGATTATAACGTTTACAGAAACAAATCTGTGAACCTAATCACAAAGAGATTACTTGGATGGTACCAAAGACCAATGTCCAAGAATCAATTAAGTCGTATCCAACAAACTAGGTCGGATGTCTCTACTATGATTGATCAACGTATAACGTGTGATATTTCAATTATAAAGATAAACAATATAATGTGGAAAAAGAAATAACACAGACACCAGAAGTTTTGTTAACGAGGAAACCGCAAATGCAAAAAAAACCTGGGACCTAGTCCAGATTGAACACCAAACTGTATTAAGCCGCTACAGACACTAGCTTACTACTAGGAGTGTCATGCTAAAGTATAGAGAAAAAATGAGAGAAGGTTGTTGCTGGATAGTGCCGAATGGAGAGAATATCAAAATATGGGATGATCCATGGATCCCAAACCTGCCAAATAATGTACTTGAAAGAACTTAAACTGCTCCGCCAAACATATCTAAAGTGAGAGACCTAATCATCCAGAAAGAACAAAGATGGGTCGAAGACAAGTTGTAGCAGCTATTCAACCATTATGAAGTCTTGAAGATTTTAGAGATCGACTTACCTGCAGATAATGAAATATCATCCTTAAGGTACCTTCTCGGCTAAATCTTTTTGTTGTAGCAAAAGTGTTTCTGCAACAATCCTCGAGATTTGTATATGAAGATGAGATTTCAGCCATTAGATGACTCGGCAGTATTCTTCGTGATCCACTTTTGGTAGATGAAGAAATTCAGCTACTTGTTGAATCTGCTCCTTATCTTCAATAATTGTTGGTAGGTGAAAGTGGGGGGTACCTGCAAAAGACACTCTGATGCCTCAATGAGTAAGAGCTCTAAGCAGGTTTTTATGAAGAGAGAAGGATTAGAAATGTGTACCTTTATAGTTGAAATTCCTCCTCTATTTATAGGTTGTAGAGGGTATGCATCCAGTCAATTACCTGTCTGCATTCATTTTGATAATGTACCTGGACCAAATGCTCTCCAGGTTCATCTTTATTTGAAATCAGAATTATGTATCTAGACATTAAAATGTACTTAGTCCAATAAATAATCTATATTCATCCCCTCCTTTCATGATGACCAGATTAATTAATGTATTTGGACTAAATACACATTTAGATTAATTCTAACTTCCTGTTTGAATTTATGCCTGGTCTTACCATCAACAAATTCATCCACTTTTTATGATACAATGAATTTAATCACCTTTAATAAAGGTTAACAGTTTGGTTGTCATGTCCCATGACTTATAGGGCACCCGTGTATAAGGACACCCTGGGTGTAGTTAGTATTGTTAGTATGTGTCTGCCACATGTGCCATTCTTCTACCCTAATATGTATCGAGTCTGTTTTCTCTTTCTTTTCATGGAATAGAATTTGTGTTGTTGTGTTCTTCTTTCTCTTTTGGGGTTTTACCCTTCAATCTCACAGTGTAGATCCTGTAGATTGAGCCTGATCACTCATTTGTAGTGTAGATCACTACAAGTGGTATCAGAGACGGTCTTTCCTTAGATTGATCATGGATGATGGTAATAGATTTAAGGCTTTAGCTGAGCAATTAGCTACTGTTCTTCAAGTTCAGGAAGTAATTGCAAGGGATCTAAAAAATACACCATCTCATGTGCTTCTAGCCAAATGCAAGAAAATTTTAGCAAGAGAAACTAAGAAATTGCTGTTACTGGAGCGTGAGATATATTTGAGTCAATCTGTTGATGAGAATTGGGAATCAAATTCGTGGGAGAGCTTGGAATTAATTGGATCTGTGTTGAAGGAAGTGACGCTCATGGAGAAAGAAATCAGTCAAAAACTGGAAGAACCTCCCATTGATTCAATTTCAGTAAACGATTTCACTTCAAAAACTTCAACTCCTCTAGCAACAGACGAAGGTAATTATCTATCCAATTTCAAACCCCAATTTTCAATTATGGATAGAGCTCAAGATGGCAGTTCAAATCGCAACTATGAGAAATCAGTACCACTTCATGAAAATTGTTCTTCTCACAAAGCAGAGTCCATTTTTTCCTTCTGTAATGGGTGTAAAGTGAATCCACTGTTTCTGGATTACCAAGAGGGTAAGCTTTTCGATTCCAGAATCAATTCAGTTTATGATTTTGTTAAAAAGAATTTCATCAAATTGGGCGAGGAGGGTTTCAAACAGGTACTGTTAACCCTAACTCACATACTATTAATGGCTAAATGTTCTTCCAGTGTTATGAATTCTTCTCGTAGCTTATTCGATCGTGGAAAATACAAATTGAAGTTTGATTCTAAATTGAGGTTTCTAGATTGCATGGGTTTTCAATTTTTGGATAGATTGTATAGGAAAATTATTCAACAGCTGGTTTATCACAGTGGGTATCAATCAGATGGGTTTTCTAGTGATTCAATTTCTTGTATGCTAGCGAATAACGGTTTTATTACTACTGCTTGGTGTATGTTCGGTAAAATGCTTTGAGTGTGAAGTTATGAGAAGGATATTTGATCGAGGAAAAGAGTTGGATGGGTCTAATTTATGGTATAAATACACTGATGACCTTGTTTTGAAGTTACATTCTGCTCATGAGAACTGTTTAGAACTGTTGATTGCGAACTCGAATGAGCTTCTGTGTGTTGTTTCACCTAGTTCTGATTATTTTTGCATATTGTTTGATTGTGGTAAAATGTGTGAGACCTGTTTGTGGAATTCATTTTCGGACGTGTTAGTTGCAGCAAGTGCAGATATATCTCAGAAATTACTGAACATGAGGGGAAGCAATACTTATGAGCTGGTTCAATTGAATGTAAGTAGTTCTGTAATGGGCAGTTTGAGTAGTGGAACATGCTTCTATTGTGACCAAAGGAAAAGAGTTGCAGATTATGAAGTGAGGAATTGCAACACTGGGAATCAGAAATTCTGTGTTAAATTTCTGGAGTCTCTTTCTCAATCTAACTCGACTCAATTGTTTTTGCATATTATTAGAATTACCAAGGTATATCTCTTTATATACATAACTCTAAGTACTTCTATTTTTGCTATTTCACTTAATGATGGTTATACTCAACTTGTATTTGATCGGGGGAAAGTGATTGAAGTGTTCAGGGGGTGTTCTTATTATGTGAGCATTAATTCAAAACTTTCTGTGGGTATACTTACTTCTATTGTGGTAGTTCTTAATGGGTCGATGTTATTGCTTAAAACTTATACAAATTTCGTTTATAAGATGATTCTAAAACTGGGGTATGGTTTAGAATTGTTGTTGGTAAAGCCGAGTGTGCTTTTGTTGGTTAAAAAAGGTGATAGTAGTGATGATTGCAAGTGCTATGGGAAAATGATGCAGCAAGTTGTTTTTCTATGGACTAAATTGCTACTTCACAAGCAGAGGAAAAATGAGTCTGGCAGTGCACACCAACTATTGGATCAAATACCTAATTGTCACAGCTGGATATGCGAAGAGCATATATCTCTCTCGCATTACATTTTATTGCTTTTTGACATTCAAGCTGGTTGGTTAAATCCAATTCCTAAGCACGTCTATCATCCAGCAGTGGGGTGGTATTCACAAGTGATTACAATGTATAATATAGAAGATGGCATCTCTTGGTTCCATGTCTACTCTCTTGTGGCGGTTTCCTTAGTAGCCAAGAGATATTGTATCCTCTTGAAGCTCAAGAGGGGATATAGAGGAGTGGAAATCTGTGAAAGAAGAGTGGAATGCTGCTGTGGTAGCCGGGTTCTTACTAGAACACTATTTGATCGAGGAAGATTGTTAGGAATTGATTATCAGTTGGTCTGTATGATTGCAGGTAGTAATGTAGTAGAGGAAGCTACAGTTTTTGTGAAGATTCCTCAAAACTGTCATGAATATTGTAAGCCATTCATTGTTGAGATAGCAAGGTTGATGGTTATTGTGCAGCTGAGATGTGGGTTACTTGCATATTGGAAGACTCTAGATATGAAGTCATTAAGGATTACAGTTGATAGGCATGGTGAAAGTGATGTGCTACATTTTCTCTTGAAGGAGTTGAAATATCTTTGTCAGATCACTCAAGTTCAACAAAAAAATGTAAAGGAAGTTCAGTACCCACATGGGCTTGTCTTTCCCAACTTTTATTCTGTTCATTATCTAGCTTGTCACAGTCAGTGGTGGGGAATTACAATATTGAATTAAAGTTGATGATCTACTTGAAATGGGAATCCAATTGGCTGTCTACAATCCCTTGGAGTATCGGAATTCATCTTCCTGTGAGTCTTTCTGGTCAGCGGGCTATTACAAACGACTCTGCAAGAGTTCAAACACTGCTCACGGTAATTCAAATTCTAAATGTGTTGAGGCTGGATGATTACTTGAGGTGGAAAGTTACAGCAAGTTTTTATGCTAAGCTCAGCTATGTACTGGTGAGGTGTGAGTTCATGGATAAACTCGGGAAGAATTTTAGATCGTCAGAATTTCATGTAAGAGAAGTGGGAATGCAGAACAGGTTCAGAGAAGCCGAATGGAACCAACAGGCATTCACATTAGATATTCAGTTAGAGGTAATATTGTCCTCTTCAGACCCAGGGATTACTAGCCAGTTATGGCAGGTTGCATTCTGTAGCTTACAGGAATTCTCGACACTCTTTGCAATTTCAACTCCTAATTCAGTTAAAGGTCACATCACCAGATTTACCATGCACAACATGGAGGTAATCCTATACAATTCTGGATCATGCTGCATTGATTGGAGTTGGCAGAGCATTTACTTTTGTAAAAGAGAGCTATTTGGTTCCATTGTTGTTGGGACTGTGGGAATCCTTTGCCAGTTGTGGCAGGTTGAGTTCAGGGCCTTGCAAGATAAGAAGCTTGAGCTGATTCCCAGCAGTAAAGAAGTCATCTTCTCAATAAGAGATGGGAACGAGAAGTTTTCTGTGCTAGAAGACAACCTGAAGGTTCATGCTCATGGCTCATATGGAAGTAAACTAAGGTCTGTGATTCTCAAAGGTACACATACAGTCAATTTCAATGTTATTCCTAATTTGTTACCCAAGGTTGCGAATGGCGTTTTTACTAGTATTTACCCAGACGTGAGTTCAACTTATATGGGCCTTGGCGTTGATGATCGTATGGGTCACATCTCTTACAGTGTCCGTGAACAAGCTGCAACAACTATGCATCTCTTCAGCCCCGCTCATGTAATTTTAATATCTGCCATCCTTGAGGACAAGGATGATTTGAAGGGGTGGGATTTGTCATGTCCCATGACTTATAGGGCACCCGTGTATAAGGGCACCCTGGGTGTAGTTAGTATTGTTAGTATGTGTCTGGCACATGTGCCATTCTTCTACCCTAATATGTATCGAGTCTGTTTTCTCTTTCTTTTCATGGAATAGAATTTGTGTTGTTGTGTTCTTCTTTCTCTTTTGGGGTTTTACCCTTCAATCTCACAGTGTAGATCCTGTAGATTGAGCCTAATCACTCATTTGTAGTGTAGATCACTACATAGGTTTTCAACCCTTAATGGATTTAGGTTTCAACCCATGATCCAATTCAATGTTTTGGTTTAAGGCTAATGGGCTGAAGATCCTATTAAGCCCATTCCATATTTATGTGGTCGAAACATCGCCCCCTCTTAATTCCCAACTTGTTGGTGTATTAAGAAGAGTGTCCTGGATCAGTTGCTTCATAGTTGTAGTCTGACTCCCCCAAGCTACATGTTGAAACGATATGTAGTCTGCTTGCGAACAAAGTTGCACTTGGCGTTGCTGGACGAGAGTTTTCCGTAGCCGAATATGAACGATGCTTGATGATTATATCACGAGTTTATAATGATGTGTTTGCTGTTGTAACAGGTCTTCTTGCTTGCATCACAACAACCCTTTTTTTTTTCTTCGCTGTGGCAGTTATTGCACTGACTGCTATAAATGTCGGCACGTCTCTTGGACAATATGACTTGGTGAGATTTTGTGCTTGCGATAAGTGCAAGACTTAAGTCTTCACTTGTGATTTGAGGTCGTAGATGCCAGCACAAAGGAATACTTTCTGCTCGTACTGTAGTTGTTGTATAACTTCATAGTTCGGAAAAAATCTGGTGTATTTCTTCTGTGGAGTATAAGCCATTGTGCTTAGATTTGTATGATGTTGTATAAATATACTCCAGTTGATGTTCCAATAATGATGATGATGCCAAATCATGATCTACACCTTTTAGATGGTTGTAAAATATCACAACTACTCATGCATTGAGAGCTTGATAAGTGATGTTCTTCGAGTGATGCTTCACTATATCTCATACCTAACCATGGGAGCATGAGGTAAAATATGAAACTCATTCCTTTGAGATCTTCATATTATATAACTGTTGTTTTCTTTCTTTTTTCCCTCCTTCTGTACTTTTTTTTCTTTTTGTTTACACCGTCCGTCCTTGCAATATATTTTTTTCTTCTCCTCGCTCTTTTCCTCCATGTCCAACAAAGCCTCTTCATGCAAATATTTTTTTATTTTATTTTACCTCTTTTACTCCAGCTCTAAGTATGCTTCTTCATGCAAATGATTTTTTTTCTCCTCATTTCAGTTCCAAGAAAGCTTCTTCATGCATATAATAATTTGACACCATCAAAGATAGTTCGCAAATCGATTTGATTTTTTATCTCCTTTCGCTCCCGCTCCAGTAAAGCTTCTTTTTGCAAATATACATGTATATTTGTTTTTTCCATTTTCGCTCCCGCTCCAACAAAGTTTCTTCATGCATTTTTTTCTTCGTTAATTTTTTTTTCCCGCTTTAACTGCTTCTCCAACAAAACCTTATATATATGCAATTTTATATTCTTTATTATTTTTCTCTTTAGCTCTAGCTCCAGATTGGCCAGTGTATAATGAACTCTCATTTCCCTGAGAATGGGGTTTCATTTCCCATGGAACAAGGTCCTTGCTATTCTTGAGCCTGCGCTAACCGGTTTAGGTTTAGCTTGCTCACAAATTTGCGCAAGTATTGACTTAGACCTTGCAAGGAATATTTTTTGAAATATTTCCTCTAATCAAAGTCAATTTGGTTTGGTTCTCACTGCCCTGAGATGGGGTTCCATTTCCCATGAACAAGGTCCTTGCTATTCTTGAGACTGCGCTAAACCGATTTAGCTTGCTCGCAAATTTGCGCAAGTATTGACTAAGACCGTGCAAGGAATATTTTTTGAAATATTTCCTCTAATCAAAGCCAAGTTATGATTGGTGCTAGCTATGCGAGAGTTATTGTTTAACTGCTCTGGCTAGTATGCCCGAAGTTTGTGTCCGATATTATCTATGCGAGTGTTATTGCTAAACGACTCTGGCTAGTATCAAAGTGTGTGGATCATGCATTTGTTTATGAATTGTGCATTTGTATGTGAATTGTGCATTTTTTGTATGACTAGAAAATGCGAATAATGTAAGCAAATTGAGCAATCATTTAGGCTTACCTTATGAGGCGCAAATGGGTCCAACATCGGAAATATGCATCCCGAAGTTAATTATCAACAATTGATCCAAGTTGTTGGAGTTCCAAGTTTTGGGCTTCATTTTGCTACTGCTCGCTTAATATAACTTCCCTCCTGCTAGCTTATCTATCAGGTACAGTGCTTCCCCAGACGCCCCCAGTTGTTCGACTATTGTGAGTAAAATTTGCAATGACATGTAAGTCAAACTGTTTTAAACTCGTGCAAGTTTGAACTTGGAACGATCCAAAAGAACAGATCGTTGATTGTATTGCGAGATGGATCACTAGTTGGATCAACGAGGAATGCTGGGTCCATGAGTTGCATCGTTGGGGAAGTCTTGAGTTTGATTGATTGACCAAGGGCGCGTCTAGGAAAGCTCGGTTACGGGGATACCATTAACGAGAAAATTGGCCTAGTGATATGTTGGTGATGCTTTTCGCTGATTTCGTACGAGTATACAACTTGACCGATGAATATTTGCGATGCTAGGTTAAGAGAGCATGAATATGTTGATTGTATTGCAACTGACACCGATAGTTGATATTCATGTCACTAGCGTGTCATTGTTGACAACCGCCATCCTCACACGTGTGTGATTCATCCGTATTTTTTTTTTATGCGTAACAACAAGATTGCATTTGTGGCGGAATACATCGAAGATTATTCCCATATAAGCCATCTGAGGTGATTTGATCATATTTGCAGGCGACACAGAGGAACAATAATCTGTGTTTTATGTTGCTTTTTATTTCTTTAGTTTGTGCTTGTTTGGGCGTTGGTTTCGACGTAATACTCCTTTCGCTTTCGTTCGTCGAGGTACTCATTTCGCTTCAGCTCTCCGAGGTATTCCTCCCGCTCGTGATGTTGTTTTGGCACTGGGTAGGTCCTGATCGTCATTCTGATTCCTCGACGATGCGATGGCTTTCGTAGCGGCCATTCGGTCGTCGATCTTCCCTTGCGACATTATCTTCTTCAATATCTTGCCTTTCATACGATCTGTGTATCCTATCATGACCACTCCGCACATGCCGACGTGGAACGATAATTTCAGAGTATTGGGTATTACCCATTTGCAGTCTCTTATCCACTAAGGTCTCCAGTAGTTTGTTTGACTATTTTCCTGTTCTAACTATTACAACATTTCGAGCAGACCCAGATCTCCGGGTGTTACTCTGGTCCTCTCTACTTGCACAATACGCGAGGCTAAATGAAAGCCTCTATTGTCAAGGGAGTTTGGATGCGATTTTAACATGTTCTTTTGATGCTGATCTAAACCTATTTTGTTCAGATTAGCACCTTCACTTAAAAGAGGGGTTGCAATACGTACCCCGCGATTTCTATTACTTATCCCGTGGGAATAAGTTCTTACAGAAGGACGTCCTGATATCGTCGTTGCTGGTGATGTTTCAACAACTTTTCGGAGTGGGTGATCAACATTGTTCTGAATTCTTCGCACTCTTGCATCTGCATAAATATTCCATCACTTCGACTTGCTTGTGATGTAGCTCTGGATCTTGATTTGTTTTTGTTAAATCCTTCTCTGCCCCACGGTGGGCGCCAAAAGATGTTGTAGCAAAAGTGTTTCTGCAACAATCCTCAAGATTCGTATATAAAGATGATATTTCAGCCGTTAGATGACTCAGCAGTATTCTTCGTGATTCACTTTTGGTAGATGAAGAAATTCAGCTACTTGTTGAATCAGCTCCTTATCTTCAATAATTGTTGGTAGGTGAAAGTGGGTAGGTACCAGGAAAAAAAACACTCCGATGCCTCAATGAGTAAGAGCTCTAAGCAGGTTTTTATGAAGAGAGAAGGATTAGAAATGTGTACCTTTCTAGTTGAAATTCCTCCTCTATTTATAGGTTGTAGAGGGTATGCATCCAGATTAGGTTTTCAACCCTTAATGGATTTAGGCTTCAACCCATGATCCAATTTAATGTTTTGGTTTAAGGCTAATGGGCTGAAGATCCTATTAAGCCCATTCCATATTTATGTGGTCCAAACACTTTTCTTAAAACATTGTCAGATATGCAACCAACTAGCCCTCACAATTATGACTTTCCGTGGAAGAAATGCCGGAAAGTAAGTATTCTCGTACCTAAAATCCAACCTTTGATATGGAGGCTTTTGGAGAATGGGTTGGTTGTGGCAGGCAATGTTAGTAAACATGTTGTTGTTATGTATGCTGACTTTCTAACAAAGCCACTGAGACTGTTGAGCATTTATTTCTCCATTATGAAGCATCTCAAGCTGTACTTTTTTGGTTACACAATGAGTCTTAGGATCGATGCAAATGCAAATACAACCATTCAAGAGTATATTACAAGTTGGTTCAATGAAGGTGGATTTTAAAACTCAAGATGAGAGTTTTCTATTCCGGGTGATTTGAAAAACAAGAAACAATAGTGTTCAATAACGTTAAGTTCAGCATTCAAAATATAATCCAGGAAGCACTTTATTGGTTTAACAAGGATGTAATCATTGATGAGTCACAAGTCATACCCACTATGAGTGACTTGTTGGATTCAGTAAGGGTACGTTTGGCACGGAAGGAGTTTGAATTCTAGGGAGTTCGAACTACCTAGAATTCAAACTATCTTGAAAATAAATTCCATCCGTACTCTAGAGTTGAGATTAATTTTGACAAGTTGCTGGTACTAAGGGTTTTGCTTCCGATAGCAAGAAATAGTGCTGATGTTTTCCATATTTTTCCAAATAAAGTACTGAGTGTTGCAGTGGAGGCTGAGGCTAATGGTGCTCTATTAGTAGTTGATTTGGCTATTAGTAATTACCAGTATCCCTGGCGTATTCATAATTCCATCGACAGAATAAGGGACAATCTGCATGATTTCAACACAGTGAAATTCCATTTTGTGAGAAACAAAGCCAAACAATATTACTCATCATCTAACGGCTTATGCTGTCACTAATAATCCTCTAGATTACGGTTAACCTTCCCACTTCTTGTATTATTCATTGAGACTGAGGTTTATGTTTCGTTTTAATTTGGTTGTCTTTTTTCTTGTATTCAAAGAAGAAAAGAAAAAAATTACAGACCCTTGGCTTCGAGCACCAACCATTATCTCCTTTGCCAAGTGTTTTTAATTTACATTTTTCCCAGTCACGCTCACAGAGTCATACTTTTTCTATTTTCATTCCTCATGTGTTGTATTCTTGCTCTCTCTTTCTTCTCCACGTAACTGCATCTGCGTGGTTATTACATCCACTTTGCATCGTGTGATGATAATGATGAAATCGATGATGATCATGATAATATTTTTGATCATATCATATCACAACAAAACCGAAACTAGGAGGACCCACACTCATCAACATCATCTTGTCACTTCACTTGTGTGTACATTGGTCCTACTTTGCGTTGCCAAAATAATAAATCAGATAAGATTTGAACGGTTCAAATCAATCAGACCATCATATTTCAATACTCCTATTTGTATAATCCATACTCCTGAATGTATATTATCAAAATTTACTTCATTGGATTGATCGTATCGTACATCTTCCTTCCCCTGGATTCTCTGGTTCAGAAAAACAATTTCTTAATTAAATTTTCTTTCTCTTCTTCAAATTCTAAGAAAATTAGGAGGGCATAATCCGAAATTTATTGCGAATATCCGGGTAGGTTTCTTGGACTTGTTCTTATTTTTCATCATCTTTAATCACACTGATAGTTGTAAAATTAGGGTTACGGAAATATATATTGATATATTTCTTGTTGATTTTCTTGATTAGGGCTAGGGTTTTACTTGAAATGGTTCCGGTAGATCGTTATTCCGATGATGATGATGATGATATTGAAGATATGATGCCACCAGAAAATCCTTTGCCACTTCAAGCTAGGCCGTTTGATGATCATATGATTCCTACTGATGATGAAGAAGATGATGATCATCATCATGATCGTCGACGTGATGATGATGAGGATGAGGATGATTATGATGGAGTTGGTGGTGGAGATGAAACCGAAGATGATCTTCAAGATATACCTGTTAATTCAGGAGGGAATTTTCGAAATGCTTCCACAAGAACTCGTACTAGTGAACTCACTCTTGCTTTTGAAGGAGAAGTTTATGTTTTTCCTTCAATTACTTATGAGAAGGTTTGATTTTACTTCTTCTTTTCAATTTGGGTTTTCTTGGAATCATAGAGGTTTTGCATGAATAGGGTTAACTGACAAATCCTTTGTGGGTTTTGGTGCTCTTTTTGGAAGGAAAACTCAGTATTTCTTCCTAGTTTAGCAATCTAACTTTATCCCACTTGTCTGTTGCCGCTTCATTTAAATAAACCCTAAAGAAATTGCCAAAATAATCTGTTGTCTGTCATGAATTTTGATCTTTTACAATAAAAATAATTTGTACTTTTCTGGTGTATCTGTCCGGGTTATGAACTAATCTCTTGGATTCATATGCATTTGGTTAAGTAAATTGTGGAGTGTGAGCTGTAAGGGTTTAGTAGAATTCAGGGTTAAACTGTTCTGGGTTCGGGTATGACTGAGCATGTCGTATAATGGAGTTAAACTGCATCAATGTTACCACTTCTCGTTACCTTGGGGTTCCTTGTCCTAGGCATTGTTTCCATTTTGCCAGACTTAAAAGAGGAAGGGGTTGAACTGAGATTTAGAAAACATGTTATTGACTATTTGGTATGCATTTCAACATAATGTCTCATAGTTGCGAAGGAGGCTTGAGGATTGTGAGAAGCATGCTATTTTCAATAGACTGGCAAATTCCGATTTTGATAATATTTTAGGGATCTATGTATTAGGTTTGTTAACATGAATTGTGAAAAGAGATGTGTAAAGAAAATAAGTTCAGGGAGCTGCTCCTTGCATATTAAAAGTGCCACTTTGATCTTACTCCCAATTCTTTGTTCATTTTCAAGTCTAACCTATGCTTTAATTTCAACTTCAACTGAGGTTATTATGCTTTTTTTGTTGCAGAAACATTTACTTATACTAAGTTGCTGGTTTATTTCATTTTATGTTTTAACTCCTTTGGCCATGACTTAATTCTTTCTTAAGTAGTGCTTGACTTTCTTTGAATTGTTCATATAATAGGTGCAAGCTGTTCTTTTGCTTTTAGGAGGTCGAGACATACCTACTGCTGTGCCTGCAGTTGACGTCTCTTACCATCAGAATGATAGGGTACTCAACGTTTGTGTTTTTTAAATCTTAGATGATCAGTATTTTATGTTTTTTTATTTTTCTCTATTGTATAATTGTCATATTGTCAATTTTCTCTCAGGCTGCTAGCGATGCTCCACGACGTTCAAACTTGTCAAAAAGAATTGATTCTCTGGTTAGGTTTCGTGAAAAGCGGAAAGAACGAAATTTTGATAAGAAAATCCGGTACAATGATCGTAAAGAGGTTGCTCAGAAGTATGGTTACTCCCTTGTGCATATCTAACTTAAATCTGTGCCAAAGCTCCATTTTTTTCTTTTGGTAGATTACTCAGTCAAACTGAATTTTTCCTGCTAATTTTTGTGTAGGATGCACCCTAAGAAAGGCCAGTTTGCATCCTCAAAGCAGGCAAAGCAAGGCCGTGTCAATTCCTCTAGTCGGGATTCATCGCAGTTTGTTCTTCAGGGGGATATGACTCCCCGTTCGGAAGTTGGGTGAGTACCAGCATGTTAATTGTTTCATTTGAAATCTCAGTCGATGAGATACCAATTATGTCTGAAGAATTATTACATCTTCATTGCCTCCTCAATCCCCTCCCACTTTGCGTTCTAATTCGTCAAATTTGATTGTATTATGCAGTTCACGCAAATGTTCTCATTGTGGTACCAGTGAGAGTTCGACCCCAGCTATGCGTCGTGGGCCAGCTGGTCCAAGGACTTTATGCAATGCATGCGGGCTTATGTGGGCAAACAAGGTTAATTAAGATTCTTTGTTTTGGGGTTCTTTTAATTTTCTTGTACCTAGATGGTGGAGAAAGTTTGATTAATGTTCTTTGCAGGGAACTCTGCGAGATCTCTCTAAAGGTGGAAAGACTCCGCTTTCTTTCCAAAATGGCCAGGTAAGGGTTTAATTGGCACACACATGCTTTCTTCTTGAAGTTACTGATTCTCATATTTTAAGTGCAAGACGGGGTCGTATACTTGCAGTTCTGATACAGGGATGCTTACATGCTTAAGTTATCCATGCTTGATTGTATGTCCTATCGAATATAGAATGCACACATATAGTAAATCGCTCATATGTAGCTGATATTCTATCTGTTATCTTGGCCTCTCAGGGGACCCGCAAGGATACGAAAGCTTTGCCTACAGACACCAGGGATTTATCACCTGATCTAGATGAGGAGGTTTGAATCTTTAGGGTCTTAACATGCTTTGATTACGTGATTTATTGAGTTTGCCAAGCCATCATTAGTTTCCAATTACTGATTTGGTTTAGTATGTTTTGCTAACTTTATCTCGGGGATTCGCAGGGAACTCCTGAAGGTGTTCATCGAGGAGCTTCTTATGGCGACATGGACGAGCAGGTATTGTTTCTGCTTCCAGGCCAACTTTAGCCGCATTATGCTTTGTCGCTCCTAAGTGTGTGCTTTGCAAGTTATGCTGATCTATCTCCTATAGTCCTACTTACACTTCACGTATCTTTCTTTTTTTAAGCTAGATTGTGCTATCGGTAGAGTTTATACTCACGGTCTTAGCAAGTTCCTGCCACATTAATACCGACTTTTCAGCTTAAATCTTGTCTTTTTGTAAATAATACTTTTGTTATGGCATGGATTCTTATAGTTGGCTTCCATCATATGAATCAACAGGGAAGTCCGGATGATTTAAAGCCATCTCGTAAGATCAGAAATTCTTATGCTGATTCTGACCAGGTATGATATCTCTGGACATTTTTGAAAAGTGGATGGTTATTATGTCCCATTTCACTTGAATACACAAACACAACTTCTATTTTTATTTGTTTAATTGTGCTTCAGTAGGTACTGAAATCTTTTTACGCATGGTTGATTCCATACATTTTGAAGTAACAGGCTATCATTCTTTAGTTCCATCCGCCACTTAATACACTCAAAAGTTCTTTTATGGGGTATGGATTTGCAGGAGTTTTTTGAAGATTATACTAAGCCTTTAGCTTTTCATATGAAAAAATCTTCTGCTAAACGTAAAGAGCCGGTATGTATTCTTTGGTTAAAGAGTTGTCTTGTGTTTGATGATGCCATATTAGTGTGCAGGCATACCGACTATTTCCTTCTTTTTTTTTAGTCATTTTATAGGCCTACTAACTCCTCGACAAGGAGAAAAAATGGTTGAGGACTGCGCGAACAACTAGCTGGACACAGATCTGGATTTCTTCACAAGTACAACTAAGCTAGCAAATTGCGGAGGGTGTGATTTTTGACTCTTAGATGAGTCTTGGAGGTGGCTCTGTAACAGGGGTGGTGGGTGTGGATATGATTCCTCTTCTAGTTGTGTATTGATAGTTTTAGCGATGGTTCCTGAAAATGGAAGCTGTTTATCGGTCTATAAATATGATGTGATCCATTTGCCAGGGATTTTTCACTGGATATCAACGTTGGTTTTGATTATATCATTTCAGTTTCTCCTCTTTTCTCATTTCTTTTTGGTCAGGTACAGGACAGAGTACAGAGGTTAAAGTTTAGTGAGAAAGAATGATGTTTTAGCTCAGTAATAAGAAAACTGACGAATTTTACTAAATATATGCCCAAGTGTACATTGCAGGGGGCTAAAAGCAAGAACAATTTTTCATGTCGTTTTCTAGATTTCTTTGTTTAAGTGATTATAAAAAAGGATAGAGAAAATCAACTTATTTTAAACCAGAAAGATTATATATTCTGTAATTTGGTGATTTTCTTTCTCGAGTATTCCTTCAAGCTTGCCATAAACAAGACGGCCAGTTGTGCAAACGTGAAGCTAAACATGATGGTAGTTATTGTGCAAACTTGAGGTAGCGGGAAAACTTATTTAAATACCCCTCAAAATCTACTTGAGGTTGCAAAAACCAAAATGCAATTTAGAGCTGTAGGAAGTTGGAACTAATGCAATGGTCAACTGCATCGTTCCACCTGAGAGGATGTTAAAACTAAATTTCAGAGTAAACCAAGTGATTTAAGCAAGTGCATGTGTCTGTACTGTAGGTTGATATGGCGACTAGGCTTCGCAGCAGCCTACACAGATTTTCAAACTGCGCAAGAGGATGTCTATCAACAAAAAACGAATTTTATCACTTGAATGAACAGACTTCAACAAAAGACTTGAATTATTACGCTGCTCTTGTGCAGAAATGCAGAGAGACAAAATCTGTAAGGGACCTCAGAAGTATTCACCTTCTTATAAACAAATCTGGGTTTCCTCAGTATAGTTTGGGCAATAAAATCATTGATGCTTATATAAAATGTGGCGCAGTGGATGATGCTCGAAAACTATTCGACGAAATGCCAAGTAAGCATATTGTTACTTGGAATTCCATGATTTCAACTTATATTCGCCAAAAAAAGAGTATGGAAGCTATTAAATTATTTGAAGAAATGGTTTTACATGGTATGGTTGCGGATGAATTTACGTATTCGAGTGTTTTTAAAGCATTTTCAAATGTGGGTTTATTGAACCAAGGGCAAAAAGCTCATGGAAGATTAGTGGTTTCGGGTCTGAAGATATCTAATGTCTTTGTTGCTAGTGCTTTAGTTGATATGTATTCCAAATTCGGTAAAATGAAAGATGCCCGAATAGTGTCTGACCAAATTTTGGATAAAGATGTGGTTGTGATGTCGGCTTTGATTGTGGGTTATACTCAAAACGGTGAAGATGTTGAAGCATTAGAGATTTTTAGGCATATGATCAAGGACGGTATCAGAGCAAATGACTTTACCTTTTCAAGTACTTTGACGGCGTGTGGAAACCTAGGTGATATGAGTAAAGGAAAACAGATCCATGCACTTGTCAGTAAATCTGGATTTGATTTCGCGGTTGCTTCAAGAACTGCACTACTTACTTTGTATTCAAAAGGTGGGTTGCTTGGTGATTCATT
This sequence comes from Papaver atlanticum, assembly GCA_023531105.1. Classification (NCBI taxonomy): domain Eukaryota; kingdom Viridiplantae; phylum Streptophyta; class Magnoliopsida; order Ranunculales; family Papaveraceae; genus Papaver; species Papaver atlanticum. The sequence continues at coordinate 1,400,035 of JAJJMB010004648.1, read as the reverse complement.
TAAAGTTTTTGATGGGTTTGTTAATGCCAACATTGTGACTTGGACAGCTCTAATCACGGGTCTTGTTCAAAATGGTAAAGAAGAATCTGCATTATCATTTTTCTGCCAGATGATCCGTAGTTCAATTTCTCCGAATGCTTTCACCTTATCTACTGTTCTTCGGGCTTGTTCAGTGCTTGCATTGGTTAAAGAAGGACGAAATATTCATGGTTTAGTCCTGAGAATGGGGTTGGATAGAAATAGTTTTGTTGCAGCTACACTTATCGACATGTATGGAAAATGTGGGATTACTGATGATGCAAGATCCATTTTTGACGATTTGGGTGATCTCAATGTGGTAGCTGTGAATTCAATGATTTCCGCCTATGCTCAAAATGGGTATGGAGCAGAAGCAGTTAAACTATTTGATCAGATGCAAGAACTGAGGGTTAAGCCAGATAATGGAACCTTGGTGAGTGTTCTTTCTGCTTGTAGTAATGCAGGATTGCTCGAGGAAGGCCGTCGAATCTTCTCCTCCATTGAAGACAACCCTGAAATTGAAATGTCAAGAGATCATTATGGTTGCATGGTTGATTTGTTAGGGCGTGCAGGAAAACTCAAAGAGGCAGAGACACTAATAAACCAAGTGAAAAATCCAGATGTCGTTCTGTGGAGAACACTGCTTAGTTCATGTAGGATACATGGAAAAGTCGAGATGGCTGAGAGAGTAATGAATCGCATAGTCGAGCTCGAACCAGGTGATGAAGGAGCTCATACACTAATGACAAATGCTTATGCTTCTAAAGAGAATTGGAATGAGGTAACCAAAATGAAAGTAATGATGAAGAAAATGAATTTGAAGAAGAATATTCCTGCAATGAGTTGGATTGAGATTTGAGGTAGAAGGCGATGTGCATGTTAATGGCTGGAGAATTATGCAATGGAGATTGTATTAAAGAAGTAGAGGAAAAAGATTTTGAGTCTTGGGATATCAAATGTGTTCCTCATTCAACTTAAGAGGTTTGTTTTGCAGGACTCGGATGCAAAGGAGAGAAAAAGGTCCCTGTATCGTCACATTGAGAAGTTGACTACAGCTCCTAGGCTCTTGCATCAGAATTTTCAAGAAACACTGTCTGTGGAGACTGTTCAGAATTTGAAATATTTGTGTCTGAGGTTATCGGAAGAGAGATAGTTGCCATAAATGCAAAATGTTTCTCATATTAGAGATGGATAGAAAGTAGAAGACCCACTCTAACGCATCAAATGTCAGTTCAAATCTCTACTTTATGGTGTTCGTGCGTTCAGCACGGAACAAAAAAGCTTCTGGTAAAAGAAAATCATTATTATCACAGCCTTAAGGTCCTCTGGAAGATGCTTGGCTTCAGGTATGCCATGGATCCACCTGAGGCCATGAGGGCAATTGTTCTCCCAGGTGTTAGCTGCTGGAAGGTGTTTGCTTTTAATTGCTTGCCCTCCCAGACGAAGTTGCATGCAAGTAACAATCTGAACCCTCATCGTAAAGGTTGACTTCACTTAGTCAGCACTTTCAAAGCATTTATTTTCCCAGCGATCAACTGTAAGTGTCATCATTTAAAATTCAACAACAAATCAGTTGATTTAATAACATCATCTCAACTGATGGCCCTTGATAAATATTTTGAGCCGAAGAAGTCCAAGTGTGAACCAAAACTTGCCTCTTCTAAATCTTTCTATGTTATGAATAAAAGTTGAATTACAAAATTTTGGCATAGTTTTATTGAGCCATATGAATTAAAAAAAAGAAACCTTCTCTCAAAATACATATAAATGCATAATTACAAAACCATTGAATTCCTGGACACCAGAAATTCAATATGAAGACTACATCAGTATATAAACAAACATTGACACAGAAAAGAGGCAGTTCTTTAACTGTATGACTGTTACACATATACAACTCATTAGGTTCAGACCGGAGGGCATACATTTCACCTCGACTGTCGATTTATACCACCCTCCTAGTTGAGCACCTTCACCTGCCAACTGCCTCGCCTCTGCTTTCTTTTCTTATTCACGTTACTCCCGGTAACCGTCGAACCTTTCGTCCAACAGCATCACCGTGACAAATAATTTAGGATAACTTATGTGGATTTATTGACACGGAACATAGTACATTGACCAAACTAATCATCAGCCTTTTAAAATCAACGACTGAGGAGGATGTCTGGGAGAATCATTGAAGTCTTCGTAAGGAGAGGACCCTCCGCTTGATTCATCAGCACTTTCAACTGGTGATGTCTCCCTTGGAGAATCTGGAATCGAATCTCGCTGATGAGAAGTTCCACCTGCGACCAATAAAAGCACACTAATTAGCGGTGTACTAATTTTCAGGAACATCTATGATTCTGCTTTTTAATAAAACCACACTAATTTGTTAGCCATCTTATGAGCTTCTTAGTTTTACCATATAGTAAGTAGTGTTGGTACATGGTCAAAAATTTCTAAACAAAGCCAAACTGCATATACAGTTGGGAATGAATAAATAAAATAGAAAAATTAGTCCACCTTTCTGCCCTCTTGAGCGGAATTTTTTTGTATGCCGTCTAATAAGCCGTTTAGCTTTTGTTATTGTTAGTTGCCTGGCGAAGGGAGAGAACTCAGCATCACTTTCACTCCAATCACCTTGATAATCATTCTCTCCATCTCCCCTCATGGTCCGCAGGACGAACGCCTTGGCCTTGCGGCGCTGCGAATTGAAAAGTCCCCTTATGGAGGTAACAAATCCATCACCGGCTCCATCATTTGGTCTCTTAAGGAAAGATATAGGGAGATCGGGTTTCCCAGATTTCTCTCCATCGCTGTCGCTAAAATGAAGATCGGTATCAGGAATACCAGTAATCGTGGGTTCCTTATGGCTGTGAGCTTTGTCTTTGAATTTCTTACCCTGTTGGAGTGCAGAGAATCAGTAAGTGAGCAGAAAACAATTTACTTGAAAAACTTGACAAAATACCATTGCTGTCCCTATTTGAAAGTATCTGACAACCATTAAGTACTCGTCTACCTGCATTCCTGTAACAGACTTTAAAACCCCCCAAATGATATGCTTCTTAACCCTCGAAAATAATCTCCTCCAAGTGCCAGTGAACTCAACACGGTGAAATGAATCCATCAGCAATCTCAAATCACTCACTGCAAATCTAGATCCTTCGTACGTAACCAGCAATTCTACCTACAGTGCAGTAAAGTACTAACTGTTAGACAGCATCAAACAATTTCAACCATAATCTTCGTTATGACATTTCATGTTAAACTGAACTAACCTGACTTATCTTGATATTATGAAACTCCATCATCTTTCGAGGCCTGGTTCTTTTGTCCTCTGGTGCTTTTCCAACCTTCTTTTCTTCATGGGAAGGACGACCAGGTTTAACTATCTTTGGGTCTTTCGGCTTATATCTCGAGGACTCATCCAAATGTTCTGTTGTTGAACCAAGGGGACCACTTCTTGAAGAGATGCTCGAGGAGTGAGCATGCATGATTAGTTCATTAGCCACAGACTCTGCGACATTTTCCTCCCAACTTCTGTCAAATGAAGATGTTCGCCTCAGTTCTGGCGTAGTACCGGGAACCATGTTCCCTTTTACGTTTTGCGACTTCGATGTCTGCATCGAGAACCAAGTTGTAGCTCAAAAACCACAATATTTGATATTTAACATAGGAAGGGCACTTTCAGATTAAGCACAAGAATGATGCTCCGTGAAATAACTCGTATAATAGAATTATCAACTGTTAACTCACATTTTCTAACTTGAGAGTACCAATACTCTGATTTGTAACTAGTGTACATCCCTATTATGCACAGCCTCTCAACAAGATATTTCTTGCAGGCTCTCAATAATCTGATCAGCAGTTCTAAGAAGTTGATGAAATGGCCCTATCTACGGAACAACCATCAAATCTGAAGGTACATGTATACTATGTACAAATGTGCAGTTCTATGCCTATACCTAATAAACACAGCTTAGAAACCTTACTATTTGCAAATGTGAATCAGATATTACTTACTTGGGAAGTGTCGCCATGAGAGGAAGACTGACTACCAGCGGAAGCGATAACTGATGCACTTAATTTGGAGAAAAAATCGGAGTCTTTAGTTGCAGATGGTTCATGACCAGATCCAGTTTTTTTTACACGTTTTGAACCAGCAGTAGTTGAAACCTTCCAAACTTCCTGCACTTGCAGGGATCAAGAAAACTTTTCAGTGGGCCATTAAAAATTGGTAAAGATGCATCACCAACATACGTATATAAGTAGATATCTTGCCTGCCGTCTCTGTGAATCTTGTTCTTCTTCTGGAAAAAGATACTCCCACATCATTCTGTACATTGTCTCAGTCAAGTGTATCTTCAGTGGGTAGATATCTACCTACATAAAATATATAGAACTTTGTAACTGTTAGTGCAACTGGTTATGAACTCATCACAGTTGCAAAAGAATGATGTTTAAGGCCCAATACACAAACACTGTACCCTTCAAGAAAACCAGAGCACCTCACAAAATGGACTAAAATGGGCAGTTCATGATTGGAAGACAGTACACCAGCAAACAACACTGACATAGTTCCACAAGCTCATGATATGATTTTCAAGATTATTAATAGGTGAACCAATATGAGTTAGCAATTTAAACTGCAAATTGTATACCCACAAATACAGGCAAATTAAAAACTTCAGTGGTTGTAAGAAAATGCACCAACTTACTTGACCAGCTAAGAATGATTCATACACTACGGGCTATGTTGTAAAAGGCGCCCTGTGCGCTTGCCTAGGCGCGCGAGGCGCCCAGGGGTCGCCTAAGAGAAAAGGCGCCCAAGGCGACAAAGTGAGAACGTTTTTGTATTTTTGGAATTTTTCCTCCACGCCTAGGCGCGCCTCGCCTCGCCTAGCCTAGCGCCTTTTAGAACATAGACTTAGGGTACTCAAATAATTCCTAATATTAGTGCAGCTACTTTGGAATAGCATCCATTTTCAAGACCAATTTCCTGAATATTACCTTCAGATTCTTATTCCATGTTAACACACACAACATCAGCATAATTATGTAAAAGATTTACTCAGAAGAAGAATTAATGACCTGGAAAAGTTCAAGAGCTGAATTTCCATCCTTCGGAGCTCCTTGCCTTGAATCTACGCGAAGCATCACATTTCTGCAGCCAAAATTTTATAAGCTGAGATGCTATATATTTTTGCTTATTTAGAATATGTATAAACATATTTCAGTAGCTACCTCCATTTCTGAAAGTTTTTTCACAATGAAAAATACAAAAATATAAAGGAAGAGTAAGGCTATCATTTCATCAAACTTCTGCCATACAACAGTTTCCACAAGATTCACCAAGCATTATATCAACAATTATACGAGTACACATAAATAAACCTACATATGGTTAGGTGTATCTCCGTCACATTAAACAGAATGCGTATTCTGCACATGCTGCTAGGTGGCTATTGCTACTTGATTAACATACGTTCGAGTTATAGAATACAAATCCTAGTAGTTGGATTCCAAGATGTAACCAGATTGCATCAATTACTTGGTAATTTATAATTACATTATTTGGTATTCATGAAAAAAATTATTGTTTTCCAATTATAAGGTATTTAATTGCCTTGGACCAACATGCTAACAACGGTGTCTGATAATTGGTATACTGGTTTCAGAAAAGGACCACTCTAAGAGACAACAAAAGCATTCGAGAAAGAAATGATGAAATTGACTAATTGCGATACCACTTACTTTCCCCATTCAGCAGGAGGATTCCATGCTGCTAACAGCGTATCAGATTTGGCATTGGGCAAGCAGTTCCTCACAACAATTGACTTAGTTGTGAATTGAGCAATACCGACGTCCTTATAATCTCGGTCGAAATCATAAATCTGCCAGAAGAGGTGTCAGAGGGATTTACAAAATGTTCATGTAAACATAACTGTTTAACGTATGTCTAGCACAACCATAGCAATATAACAACCCTACAGTGTGTGGCTGCATTGAAATACATAGGGAGGACAAGGGTGTCATGTACATCAGGCACAGCATGCTGAAATGAGAGAGAGAGAGAGAGAAATGTCCTGTCAATTACCATGTTATTTATCTCAGCTTCAGCAAAAGGTTTGCCGTCTGCAAGCATTCCCCATACTACTTTGTTGATTTTCAAAGAAATACGCATAGCATAGGAAGGGCTTTTGTTCTTCTCCTTCTCCATCAGCCGTAACTGTGCAGCTTTCTGAAGAGCATCCCTTAACGCTGCAGATGCTGCCTTTCTTGATTTTTGTGTGTTCCCCAACTCTTTCTTCAATCCATGAACCTGAAAAATTAATACTTGTAAGAAAATACCTCCAAAACCCACAGAAAATACACTAGTCCAAGAATTCCAATTAGATGGAAACTAACCTAGAATTTCTGAGCAACAAATTCAATTTACTCCGAAGCATTATTCTTCGAGATTTTGAGACTTCGGATAATTATGATGATAACAAGCATTTGATTATGCTGAACTAAAGTCAACTATTGTAGGGACTAAGTTTGTAACAGTTCTACTTGACGAAGAAATCCATATTGTGATTAGATCAAAATTGTGCCATAGTAAATCCTATTTATTCTAGACTTTGGATGAGTAATATAACCAGAATTTTTCGATTAATTTTTAAGGGTTAAGCTTGTAATGATCCTATTTAAAAAAGAATTCTAGATTGTGACATGATCAAAATTGTGCCATATTTTAAAATCAGCATTAACAAGTAAATGGAACAACAAAACTAGACATTTATATGGTGTCTTTTAAGATTTATGAGAAAAAGGAAGCATTAGTGTCAGGTTAAAGAAAGATGTAAATGGTTTTGTGGACAAACTAGTTTCAAGAGCTCCCATCTTACCAGTGTAGATATTCCACCTTTTACCATCCATAATATATCTTCCTTTTCAGGAGATGGGCCTGAGTCCCCAATTGTATTGCCGGAGCTTAGCTTCCTAATATCATCAAGAAGTAACTTCCTTTCTTGTCCCGACTTTTCGAGACTGATTCTTGCAAGCTCTACTTCTTCAACCCCGTCTGGAACCACCTCGTCTGCCTCTTCCTCAACATCTTCATCATTTTCAGAAAGAGAAGAAATACTACTTTTCCGGGGCCTGGATCACATTATTTAAATAATAAGAAGTTAAATCTAAAAACATGATGGCATCACATTAGTAAATCCACATAGCTACACCATCAGCAAAGAAGTGGCCTATATTGTAAGGGCATTAACAAATCTTCTCAAGAATTAGAAGAGCTATCAGCAAAGAGAGGCCGTAATATATGCTTCTTAAATATCTTGAGCTCTTATAAAAAATTAGAGCATGACATAACCCGACAGGCTATTAGATTCTCATGTGCATCAAGTAGAGCACATGAGGCCATGGGTACTAATAATAGAGCACATGAGGCCATGAGTAATGATAGGTGGAACTCAATCTAAATATAGGGAGAAGAAAATTTAGCAAGCTAGAAATACGATGTATCCTCACTTGGGAAGCCTAGCAAAGAGAAGGTTGGTCAGTACATCCAGCATAACTTGAAACTGGCGAGATGTCATTGTTGCAGTTATATTAGGAGAATTGAAGGTCAGCTCTTTTAATGGCTTCACCTGCAAAAGAATAAATCAGAAAGGCTTCAAACAGTAAATTTAGAAGTTCTTGTAAGCTCACAGTTTATCTACTAAAGACAGCACAAATAGAAACAAAATAAACAAGGATGTCTTAAGTGCTGGAATTTAAGAGAATTATTTCCAAAAAGAAATCAAATTAAAAACCCTAGAACAGATCAATAGCCAACCTTCAACTCTGGAGTTCCACCTTTGTGCCTTGTGTACCTGAAGTACATTGTACAAGGCATAAATACTCTTTCAAGTAGAGCACCTGTACGTTTAACTTTCGGAGAACTCCTAAGAATTTTCGGCAGCCACTGTATTCCTGCACCTGGATCAACATCGGTTGGTGCAACATGAGCTTGAACATGCTCCAGCATCACAGATAATTCCACACGTTTCCAAGTCATTTCAGGTTGACATTCAGGAATATTTACAGTTTCAGTACCAAGTGCCTGCTCAATCATCTCCAAACCAACATGGAGAACTGAATGGAATGACCGAGCTAAGACACGACCACTGGCTGCAGCAAGGAGAAATCTTCCCTGATAGATTTTCAAACAATAGCACATATATGAGTGTTGTTTCCTCCAATACACTTGCATTTGAGCAAAGAAAAATAAAACATTCCCCCCCACCATTATGGAGGTTCTGCCACACAGATCAAAAAATTAAACCCGATAATAATCAACTAAAAAAATGACAGTAAACACGGTTAGCAACTGATGCATATTTCTCCAATGATACAAAAGTCTGGGGATCTTTCTCTTTTTTTCCTGAAAGATACTTGGGTCGAGTGTGTAGAGAATGCATTTTTCTTAAGTCACTACCAAGTGCACATTGCCAACGAAAGTTGGAGAAGATCATTACTAAAGATGTGGGGATGCTCTCTCTCTACACACACACACACAAACACAAACACGAACACTTAATGAAGAATATAACTCTAGAATAAGCTGAAACCGTTAAGCTTATGATTGAAGCAGCATAAGATGTTGACATATTTCCGTAGCAGTATGTTTAGCATATATGAAATAATCTGTGTAGAGAAGTCTGAGAAGATGGTGCAGGAAAAAATACTAGATCCATCCATGGTTTTTTGGGATGCCAGTTAATAACTGATGTGTGAAGAAGACAACTAAATTATAATTAAAGTAGCATAAGTTCAGATATTCAAGTAGCAGTGTGTTACTATGTTATCCCAAATACGAAATAAAACAAACTAGTAGACTCACATTAGCTTCCTCGGAGTGAAGATTAAATTGGGGTTGAATAACATTCACCATAAAATGCCGCGTACCTTCCTCCTCCGAGTCATCATTCTTTGCTGTTGAAAAACCGCTTAACTGTCTCAACCTATAATAATTATGTTAAGTGCTTTTTAAAACAGGTGACAGTAGGACTTACCAAGTGCAGCAAGGGCTGAGCTTTCTATATTAACGGTATGTGAAGAAGATGGATGTGTGCCGACAGCATCTGCATGTTGTGGAGAAGGATGAGGTGAACCTTGGGTAGTTAAAGGTGAAAGCTTACTAGCTTCATCTTGAGGCTTTTCAGCATCATCATGAACTTGGTTTTCCTCAAGCAACTTCCTTTGTGTATACTGCCGAGAAGGGGAAGGCTTTGGAGGCTGAAATGCTTTGGATAGTCCGCCAGCAAAGGACCAAACGGCATCTCGATTTTCAATAGTCCATAAAAGCTTCAGACCATAGACAAAAACCCGCTGACAATTGTCAGCAATTACCACATTAAATCCATCATCATCACTTGGATCAGATCTTGTATGCTCATCACTCTCACTACCATTTTCAAACTCAGACCTAACATACGTCATCTCTGGGTTTCTTTTACCTGCTTCTTGCCATGATAATAATTTTGCTGGATCAGCCTTTGGAGCCTGCCTCCGTATGGTAAAATAGTCAGATGATAATAGAAACCCATCATCTTTGTGCTTCTCTGTGCAAGCACTCATATGGTTAGACTTTTCACTGTTAACTCCATCAATGGATTGCATACCTTTTTTTGCCATCTGAACCTCTTTCACTACACATGTGGAATCTTCTTTATTGATATACGCCTTAAGCATGTGAAGGTCAACACCCTGGTAAACAAGATCAAGAGGATCGCGCTTCGATTCAAAAGTAAACTTTTGCCTTCCACGACCATAACAGAGTTCAACTTTCAGCTTAGTCATTGTAAAAGTCAGTCCTCTGGCAGGATCGTCGTCATCTAAAGGCATATGTTTGATGCAAGTGGGCATGGAATCAATACGAAGCATGAATTCTGTCATAACCTTGTCAAGAGACAAGTTGCCTGATCTGGCAATTCTTGGAACTCCAAAACGAGGCCACCGAGAAAAGGTACGCAACTTATTGGGAGGAAGATAGTTGAGATTCCAGAACTTATTTAGCCAGGCTAAGTCATGAGCCGCAACATTCAAAATAGGTGAATCCTTCAAATAATGCTCCGGTTTATTTGCTGAACTGTAGGCAGCTCCATCCAACACTGCCTGTTCTCCAATGGTAGAGGATGGGGATTGATTCTCACATGCGGGCAGTGGGGGGCGAAAAGAAATATTCCACCGAAGGGACAGTGAAGTCGATCTGAAGGGGTCGTAGACTATTGTACGTGATTTTCCTTCAACAGGAAGTGCCCATACATAATGGTAAAGAGGTTTGCCAGAGTCACATTCCCAGTCCATGGTCACAACAATACTCAAGGAAGGAACTACAAGAAAAGGACCAGGCACACCATCAGGAAGTTTTAAACTGCAACTGTTAACTAAATTCACCAAACTGCTCAAGTAAACATTGAAATCCTTTGCTGAAAGAGAAACCTGCCCATCTGACTGCAGAATTTCAATGTAACCAGAGACAACATGAAGTTTGTCAACCTTTTCGTAAGGATCGGTTGTCCCGAGGATCTCCCATCTTGTCTCAGTAAAGTATAAACCAATATTTCCATGGACATAGTTCCTTACTTCATCCCACCATGGTAAGCTCTTCTCCTTTTTAGGTGGAGGAGTTTCTGTGACAGGATTCCTCACACTTAAATTAGCCCTACGGAGTGCTACTGTAAAAGCATAGCTTATATCAGTGAAAGCCGGTTCAAAACCCACCCCATAGCCAATATCTGCCTTCCTGAAATGTAAAGGCAAATCCAGATATGTTTTCATTGGTGGAGTTGTACCACTCAGTGAACGAAGCATTCGCACCTTCCTCCAATTTCCAATATACACATCCTGTTGCATTTGCGGTTGGAAACATGTTGCCTGTAACCAAGAGAGGATTAGTTAAAGAGTATATAAAGACCTATATATCATGGAAAAGAAACAGATTGTAACTGAAAGCTCTGCCCATTAAATAAAATCTCAGCATCCTGAACATGTAAGTAATTACTTAAAGACTCCAGAGTATCCTAACTTTTCTATGAGGTGCTGCAGGGGAACTTTATTCTACTACTTATGCAAGAATGAAACTTCTGGTACCTAAATGGAAAGCAAATGAGAAACATCAATAACCAGGCCCACACCTCAATTATGGGCCCACTTCCAAGTGGATAGTGATCATGTCAACTTCCTAAACCTAGATCTTTTCACAGATACACCTCATGCTTATGCCAAGTTTTTATTGTGTGTTCTTCCTTGTTCGCCCTCAAAGCAAGTTTTGACATATCCTTGAGTGAAGCTGAAGGGCACCTCCAGAAACATTTTTATCTAAGAGCTGGTATAATGATGCATCATATTCCAACTTAAGGGCGTGCGTCATTCACTATCTGCTGCATCTTATAAAAGATGGCCATGATCCTTTTAAAACAACAGTCTACTCCATAGAAAAGAAGAACACTTCTATTGTCATATATCACCCAAAAAGGAATTCCCATGGAGGCACTTAACAGCAAGATGATATTGACGACTGTGATGTCCTTTACTCTAGCTTTCATCAACTTTTGTCCAGACGTTGGACAAATCCCCTTATCAAACTTTTGATCTCAGCTTTAAATAAGGAGATCAATTACACAGTGTCTGTACTGACAGTTAGTGTATATTCTCAGTATAAACATTATTTGACAGTAGATGATCACAATTGCTCACAGTTCTGGCTGTGCTTACCATAGCTACGGAATTACATAAATTATTCAATGAGTGCTACCTTGTTCTGGTCTCATTTAATCAAACAAAAACAGATGCATTTCAACAAAAAAAATCTCGAATTATGATTCATTTGTTATCATCGAATTCCACAAATGGGTAACAACATAAAAAACACAGTTCCGTAATAAAAGGTTAATCAAATTAAATACATAATAAAGAATGTAAAGAAAAAGAAAAAAAGGGATGAATTTCCATGCCAAGGCAAATGAGCAGGCTGAAAAAAAGAGCAATGCAAGAAAAGAAGAAAAAAATGGTATAGAAACTCACCTGTTGAGCTAGGACCACACGCCCTTCACATTTACCACCACTCGCAGACAGAATTGGCAGGTAATTTCTTATCTTAACAACAAGAGAGCCTGTATTCAAATTAAAATTTCTTCCATACATTCTGGAAAACGGTATTTCATTTTCTAGGCAGACGGGATCAAGCTTCCTTACAGTTTCCAACATTCCAGTATCATCACCTTCAATTTTCTTTAAAGTTACTTCCAACTCCGTCGCACAAACAGAAAGAAGGGAAGTTTTTGTACTATTAAACTTGAAACCAGACTGGAACCCTTCCTTATAAGCACCTGATCCTTCAGTGGTAGCCAGGTTCTTGCATGCCTGGTAATAAGACTGAAAGACCTGTCTATGGATTTCTTCTCTTAGTTTCTGGATGGCTGCAGTATCATTCATATCAATATCAACTCCATTGTACTGAACCTTTTTGTCAGGACAAGATTCATCTGGCTCATTATTTCCAGAAGAATGAGTGTCTTCTGAAACAAGATCGTCAAGAAACTTCATCCTAACAGCCAACTCGCAAGCTTCATTTCTCATCAAATGGTAATGTTCTTCAAGCCAACCTTGCATGGGCTCTTCCTCAATATCTGCTGTAAGCTTACGTATACAGAACTTGAGACATCCAAATTTTGTCGAACTCGGCTTCTTTGGTTTCGAGCTCTCTTTCTTTGGAAAAATAAGGTTAGTTTTGGCCTTGCTGACAAGCTTCAAACCTCGAATCATGTCCTCAACAGCATCCTCAATAGCACGCAACTGCAATCTGTAAGGCATGCATATATGAACATCAAGACCTTGAATAACCCAATCCCACGTCTTAGTTTGAATTTTTGAATCGGAAGAACTACTTGAAATATTAGGAATTCTTGAAACTTGCATTCGACTACTTTTAAAGACCCTAGCTTCATTAAAACTAAGCATAAATCCCTCGAGAAGTACTCCGATACGAGCGTTCTCAGAAAAGATTGACTGAACCTGAACCTTTACATCTACACCATCTCCAGCCTCAGCAGATACGTTCAACATCTCCACATCGATGGCATAAACAGATTCTCGTTTCTTGTGTTGTTTGTCAGATTGCAGTGGGTCAACATCAGCTTTCCTATCTGAACCTACATCTTTACCACTAGACAACCCTCCCTTCGCTTGGTTAAGTTGCTTCTGGTTGTGTATCAGTAATTTCATGCGCAACATGAGCTCAAATAGTGATAGATGTACATCAGGCTCCCACCTGACGGAAATATCAGTAGCACTAAAAAGAGAACACACAGCGATATCACTCTGACCACCAGAACGACGTACAAATTTCGCATTCTGCATGTCAAACAAAATTACTTTTTTCCCGGGATTCTGTTCATCTAGATATTCTTGATAACTAGATCTAGCTCTTTCAAGATCCGTCTGTACAGAGCTTTTCTCCTTGTTCACACACAGACTGAAATGGAAGATGTCAAGGGATATGGAGTATTTCAGGATTTTGCACCCATTGGACATAGTGGATGCGATAGTTGCTGTCCGAGGTGTACCATCAGCACAGACATCAATGATTACTTGACCACCTTGTGATCCATAATTTACACGTTTTGGGTCAGCAACAACTGCATCTTCCACACCCACATCACCACAATAATTTACAGAGCACTGCTCAAGATTCAGTTTTATAAGCTGAACCCCTTTCCCAGATGGTTTGGCAGCTTGAACACCTCTACTAGGTGTTTTTCTTTTCCCAGCAGAGAGACTTTTAAAAAGTGCTTGAAAGGATATTGCAGTTGATATCAGTGATTCAAGACGCTGAAAACCTAGGTATACACCCATTCCAGTGACATCAATGGAGAGAACCAACTTACGTTTACCAGAGCCCCGTTCTTCATGTGATTCTGACTCTTTTTTCCCCCAATCAAGAATTACTTTTGCTATATGCATTAGTGAACCTGTATTTGTTTCCACACCAAAGAGGCTTTCCTTCAAACATTCTCGATGTTCATCAGCCATGTGCAAATGTAACTCACCAAGTTCCATGTGTACTGACGTACCCGTACTTGCTATGTTATTTGCGAATACATGCGACGATTGTGAACATCCCTATAGCATAGAGAGTTAATTATCAGTATCACTTAGTCACCAACTATTGCGTCGATGCATATCATAGCACAAAATAATGGTAAGATCGAGCATTGCAGATCAATGGAACATAGATAAATAAACAACAAGAAGAAAAAAACACGTTTAAGGACCATTCACATCAAACGTACTTATGACTTATGAGAAGAGATGGTAAACACGTCATATCTAGGCCAGTAATAAAAGCTCAAGATATGTTGATGGGTTTTCTGCCCCTGCATATGTTCATTTTTTCGACAATACTACAGCTGGGTCTTTACTAATCCAAAATAAAATAAATAATAGTAGAGCTGAATATGGATGTGGCTATCTAAGAGTAGCAAAGTAGAAAAACATTCAAAATTTACCCTGCCAAAAGGTCAAAAAACACACTACAAGCAAATAAAAATAACAGAACAAATCAACCACCACAACTCGGCCCATGATGAACGCCAGAACTTAAACATGAACTGTTCATCCTAGTACCCTGGTTAGTACATACTCCTCTTCCACATTCACCATTATACAGATTGAGAAGCAACCGAATTATTCCCATCATTAACCGAAGGGCAAGGACCAGTAAATGATGAACAAGGGAACCAGCTCAAAGTACAGATACTCCTGGAACCGAAGTATTCTGACCATAAAGTTGTGACGCCAACAAAAGCGCCTTCCTAATATGCTAGCAGCTAGCAGATAAGAGCTCTAAAGAATCGAGAAGTTGTAGAACCTACTTGATACAGTGGTGAACCGCCGATACCGTAAAGCACAATAGTCATCTCTGGGGCTGAAACAGTGCATGTCCACAAGACAAGATTGAACTCAGTAGCTTGTGATTTTTCAGGCATGGGCCTTTCCTCACGAAGTACCATTTTCTTCTTTTTTGACAAGTGAAGGCTCAACCATGGTTTTATTCTACTCATAATGATGTTGCATTGGGTACCGCCAAGCTTGATGTCAACTTCAGCTCTAAGAGGTGCTTCTGGCTGAAGGAAAAGGCATCGTAAACCAAGTCAATGGGAATTTCAGTAGGAAGGCATAGACATAGATCACAGCTGCAACTACGTTAGATACATATACAAATAGTCAACTGGTTAAAAAATGTGTCAGCTGTGTTTTTATAAAAAAGAATGCAACTCTAAGTCTAAGCTTACTTGTATAGGAACATAAAAAGAAGAAACCACGGCAAGCTTCAGGATTTCCAATATAGAAGTACCACCTTCTCTAAAAAGCTGAAAAATATGACGGGGAAATAATGAAATTCACCAAATGGAAAATCTGCAGAATGTGATAAACAAATTACTGCTACCAATGAAACTTTTAAGAAGGATAAAACCAGGTACATGTATTTCAATGAAGTCCAATTGAACATCAAAGCGTGTACTTTCCCCCATGTCTTCATTGAATGGCGACTTGCTGCATCTCAAATGAATCCCGGTAACATTACTCTCATTAAAAAGATTTTGAGCTCGGTGTGCAAACCTCACATCCAGTTTTGGCAAGTTGAAGCTAACCTTCCAGAGAAAAAATAATATTTGTTAATTGATATCTAAGAAAGTTCAGAAATTTGCTATACTTATTTTTACCATGACCTCTAACTTGAAACTATTTCAACCTTTCAAGTATAGGTAAACCAGGAAACATCTGAGTAAATAAACGAAAAACCTAAAGTATGACGATTACTTAACCCTAATGTAATTATTGGATATTGTTTATTTAGCTTTCAATGCAGAATTTCAGTTTTTCTTGACAATGCAATTTTATCTAATAAGAGTTGATGGGTAAGTCAAATTCTGATTATTTGCTAACATATAAAAGAAGACTAGATTTCAAACTTTTATGGAAGAGAATAATGCATGTTAATATAAATATCTTGCTATTCCTAACTCTTAAAAAAGGAAAAGAAAAATGATGCTCTCCTTTAACTGCAGCATTAACTCCAGGTTAAAGCCAACTAACCTTTTCGGGAAACAAGGAGGTGTACTTCTTAAGTGACAGAAGTGCCTTTTGTTTCTTTTCAAATTTAGAAGCTGCCTTCATATCCAAATTATCACTTCCAACTTTATCCTCCTTGGAAAAAGTTTCCATGGGAGCGTTATTCTTTACAAACATCTCCTCATTTAAGTTCACTGAGACTTCACCACATGTAAAATCTACATCCCGGATAACAACACCTAATTCCCTGTCAACAGTACATAGCTTCAATTCTATCATTGCTTAAATAAGATTACCATGAGCACGTTAAGAGAAAAGGGAACCTTTAAGGAACCATGTGGTTTGTACTCTTTAATATAACAATCAGAACATATCAACCCATATTATTTGTTTATACTTTTACTGCTTCATTGTAGATTTTGTGAACAACTAAGTATGCACATAGTCTAGGTTACTCTGTACATGATTTAAAATAGGTCTGCAGAGCTCAACTCATTCAGACCTTTACCAATTCCACTGCAAGGCTGAAATACAGTCTGAGATGCAGCCTGAGCATAGCGATCATTCCCACAAGAAGACAGCAAAAATCCACAGGAAGTTAATAATGACATAAATTAATAATTTAATAGTAATACTCTTCCTTTTGATCTAGCACTCATATCATGGAGATTATCCATACCAAAATCATTACTAGCATCCAATCAGAAAGTATGTATCTAAGGCACTTCAACAGTCAAGATTGGACATTTTACTTTCAGTTACAGAAACATCCCAAATACGCAAAACAGTTGTGCTGAAAATACAAAGATCGACAAATTCAAAAAGGAACTCTCACCTATCATGCCCGAATTCGCAAGAGAGTGAAAATTCCTCGCAGAAGAAAGCAGCAGATCCCCTCTCAGCCATATCTGAGGATAGTTGACCCTCAGAAATACTTCCTCCTTGGTTATAATAGGATGACTGGTCATAGCTAAACCGTGATTCCCCCATGTGAACAAGTATAGGTTGAAGATGCAACTTGACAAGCAGATTGGATTTCGATCCACCATCTTTAGATATGTCCAATCTCAGATCCTTAATTTCAGTAATAGCTTTTGGCACCTGGCACGAAGTAAAAACACAGTTACTGCACTGGGTGATAGCCCATCAAGTGATATGAAACAAAAGACAAACAAATTACAGGGACGTGCCAAAATGACTTGTTTCAGTCCACCAACCTGAGACATCTTAGTTAAGTCTAAAGCGAACCAAACCTAAAATCGTGTCAAAAGTGAAAAGATTTACCATAAACCAACTTTATGTTATTCACAATCTTCCACTACCTTGAGTATTTAAAGGTCACAACTCAAAAGCGGAGCAGAAACTCATAACACGCTTCGAATTACCAGCAACCACAAACAATTAAAAAAAAGAAAGAACTGATAAACATTTCACAAAAGAAGTACACAGCACATGCTTACCTTGACGATTAATTCTGTCACAGAAACTGACAAGAATCTTGCCATGTTGGCCACAACCATCCACTTTCCTCTGCCAGAAGAGCGAGACCTCCCAGATTTACTCCGAGATCTAGCCTTCTTGACACTTTTGGTTGGAGTCCGAATAACAATTTCCAAGTCACATATTACCAGCTGCAGCTTTGGGTCCCTAGAAATGAAACCAACCCCGAGCTTGACCAGAGACTGGCGTAGACTTAGCTTGATTTCACCAACAGATACAGATTCCACAGCACCCTGACAGACATCAACAAATTTAAAGACTAACATAGATGAAGTGCATCGCCAAATGGTACTATCAAGTATCAAGGCACGGGGTTTAGACAAAAAATGTCATGGTGTTAAATTCTTCAAGTCAAGGTAATCCGAGAGAACAGCTTTACAACCAGAACATATTACCAGTACAGAAGAAAGAAAAAAAAAGGTATAAGAAGAGAATAACCTTTTTAAATTTCACAACCACGTCACGTAAACAGTTCCATCCGGCAACACGAAATCCCACAGATGCTCCCATTACACGGCTTAGGATCCAAGCCAGCAACCTTGCAGCAAATCTGAAATAAGAAGAATATTAGTAAAATAAAATGCAGTATAAAAATGTTGGGAATACTTAAAGCATGCCACAAACAGAAGCATTATGACCACAAACTTATATGACTGTAAACCATTCTACAAGTAACAACTATCATTATCTAGACCAAACTCATGTGTCAAAAATGTGTGATTATGCAATCTAAATCAGCTGGCAAAAGTGTTAGTCTTGGTCTTTCTACTTCTTGTAGGTTATTATGTAATTTGTCATAGATTCCAAATCATAACAGAAACTGTGTAGCAAGGATTAGAGTGATGGGGACTGTGTGCATGAGAAAATTCATAGATTCATATCTTAAACATGAAACATTGTATTCCTTAATGTTGTGCAGCTCTTCATCAGGGGACTAGAAACACACCATATCCAAAACATATGGAGATGTGAAAGTTGATTCAAAATCATAGTACTAAACTTTCCCGGTAAGTAATTGCTCAAAAGATGTTCCATGTATATAGAGTTATTATGATCATGTTACTTTGACTTCGAAGTTGCCAATCGGAAACCGTTACACTTTTATGATACTTAATCTTGTTTTTCAAAAATACCCTTGCCACATTACATTAAAACATTCAAATTCGGTAACCTTGATTTCAACCTCAGCAATCCTCATCTTTGGGTTCACCAAAATCGACAATATATAAAAATGTACTACACTCGAATCTTCATGCACCTCATATTCTAAATACAGTAGATTTTTTTCAATCCTCCACATATCTTAGAAAAATTTATTTGGCATTGTTAAAATCAAAAATTCCAGATTAATTAGATCAAATTTCATGTCTAGACTAGAACATAAATAAATACACAAAAAAAGGAATCCAAAATCACCAAAAACTAGTTTCAAGTCCAAATAGATATTATTACAATGTGAAAGAAAGAAGATGACTTACATGAAAACGACCCATCCAATAACGGATAGAAGTAGGAAGAGGAACAAAAATCTGATAGGCGAAAACGCCATTTCCTTGTACAAAAATTAGTCGATCTCAATCAATTTACAATTACCAATTCGTTGAAAAAAATCATTATCTCCACCAATTCGAATGAGAGATAATTCCTCCACCTCCACAACCACAAGAGTGTTCCTTCTTCACATGATTAAGAAAAACCTAATTCCGTTTTCAAAATTCTCCTCCTCCATTAATTGATCATCATGAATCCGTCAAAGAATTGTCATCTATCATCTAGACTCTAGGGGGAAAGAAGCTGGAGAGTGGTAAGATCCGTGACTCCTTGTAAGATGGATCAGCAAAAACTGAATGGAGAGAGAGAGAAAGAGAAGTGAGAAGAAGGTGGTGCTCTTGTCTAATGAGAGAGAAGTCTGGATCGAAGGGAGGTGTAGAGTTCGCGGACAGAAGAGGAAAAAAAAATAGCACTACGTCTTTCGTGCTTGATTTTCTCGTACAACGTGCATCATATGTCCCTTTCTTTTTCATAAATGACAATTTAATCCTCATTGACAAACACTGACAGATATATGCCGCAACCGGAGTAAATTTGCAATTACAGATGCAATTTACCGCTTGATTCCTCTTGCTAGTGACCTCCTATTATGCCGGACACTTCTTGAATTGAGTTTAGTACCCGCAAACCTTTCAGAGTGAATGAAATGTGGTTTAGAAATCCTGGTTGTAAGGAGTTTATTATAAATACTTGGAATTCTAACATGAATGGTTCTGCAGCCTTTGGACTATCAAAAACTTTCTTTAATACCAAATCAATGTTATAAGGAAAGGTGGTGTATATGTGTCTGTTAGAGCACTACTCGGTCGAACTCTCAAGCGTTGCTATCTCAAGCTTGTTTGTCAAGTTTAGTTGATCAAAACTATATACTTGATTTCTAGTTTACTTATAGATGTGTCTCGGATTAGGATAGAAATGTGTAGTTGAGCTTTAGACTTCACGGCGTTCACCAATTGCAGAAGAAGATCTACTGAAGAGCTTGGAGGAACTTCTTCAACAAAAGGTATGTGGATACTAAAACTTATCTATCACTCAGAAGTTTATTCTATTTTATCTTCTAATGAGACTAAGTCGTATAGTTATATAGACTTTTATATTATACACATTTGATATTTCGAGCCGAGTTTATCTCGCTTATCAATTTATCGAAATATGTGTTGGAAGCTTTAAGCTTTAGCTAAGTTCATCGTATTCTTGACGAGTTTAGTTGGAGACAATTTATTTGTTGGAAACTAAATATTAAGTCAAAAGATGATCATGTGAAAATTACCTTGAAACATCTTATATGATTTGTGTGACACAATCATTTGATGTCGACTTGGGAAGTTTCGTATTGATCGATTAATCACTTGAAAATTACTAGAAGCTAGTGGTATATGTAAGATCACCATTGTTGTCTTCCAAGGATGTTTCAACGATTAAATGAGAGTTTTAGAACTACCATGTCAGGATAAAATACAGGTTGTATACTTTGTATACTAACTGTGCAAGTCTAGTTCAGGTCCGGAACTATTGTTTGCGAACTGGTATACCTGTGAAAAGGTCCGTAGCTTGTGTTTGCGTACCCTATTTGCGAACGGACTAGACAAGGCCAAGTCTGGAACTCCTATTCGCGTACGCTGTTTGCGAACGGCTGGACAAAGCCAAAGTCCGGAACTCTTGTTCGCTTACTCAGTTTGCGAACAGAGCGGTTATGTTCTAAATTCGGTAAAGTGTGATTTTCATACTCATGAACTCAGGATTCGTTTGCGAACTTAAGTCCCTGAAACTTTAATGTATTAAGGTATGTGAACTAGTTTTACAAATCGTGGAATTATGTTCATGAATTGGTTCTTGTATAAGTACTTTTTACAATTACAAAACCAAACCGATTTTGCTTCAAAATACATATTCCTATAAGATGATGAACATTTGAACAACTCTCTTGAAACACATTTAGATTCATTTGATTATCTATCATGATTGATTGATCATCATATTTGATTTAGAAGTGTTAGATGAATATGGCTAAGTTATAAGTGTTAATATGGCTAACTTCGGTTAACTATTACTGAGCCAACAAGGTATACACGTTTGGGTACGGTTCATCCATATCAAAATATAAGTATATTTCATTTGTGTGTATCAAACTAATACCATCTAACGGTGGAGATTGATTGCTTAATTTCTAAGCAGACTTAGCTCGAATCTTAAATTAGGAGTTCATCTAACGGTGAATATTGAATGCTTTGTTACTAAGCTATCTTAGCTTTGATTGTAAACAACCCTGATTTGAAAGACTATATAAGGGAGAACTCTAGCATCTGGGAAACCTAATCCCGAAACTTCTGTGTGTCCTAGTTGCAAACTAGAGTCGATTCTCCCTTAACCTAGGTTTTCCAAAACCATTATTAGGTTAAAGACTTGAAGACTTCATTTGGAATTCGTGAAGCCAGATCCAACTATTTTCTCTGTAGTTGCGTATTCTGATTGTTCTATCTATTGAGTTTTATCTTCTCTAATATTTACTCGAGATTTATCTCCGATATGTAAGATATAAAAAGTAATCACAACAGTTCTTCGTCTCAGACTCTTGTGATTCCGCAATAACATTTTATGTTAATCAGTTGGGTTATTGGGAGGTGACTAATATTTTGAGGCTGCTTTTCGGGAGTATAAGACCGGATTATTAATTGAGTTTTCTGTTCACCTTGGTTTATCTTAAGACGAAAACAAAACCAAGAATAGACTTATCTGTGGGAGACAGATTTGTTTATAAGTCTTCGAATTTGGGTCGTAGCAACTCTTATATGTGGGTGAGATCAACTAAGGGAATCAAGTGCGCAGAATCCGACGTGGTTCTAGAGGTAAGGAACGCGACTATACCTTAATCGGTGTGAGACTTGGTTAGGGCTCAACTACATTCTAGTCCGAAGTCAACTTGTAGTAGGCTAGAGTTTGTAGCGGCTTAATAAAGTGTGGTGTTCAAAGGTTGACTAGGTCCCGAGGGTTTTTTGCGTTTGCGGTTTCCTCGTTAACAAAATTTATGGTGTCTGTGTTATTTCTTTTCCGCATTATATTTGTTTATATAATTAAAATATCACAAGTTATGCATAGTTCAATCATAGTTGATAAATCCGACCTTGTTTGTTGGATAGAACTTTATTGACACTTGGGCATTGGTCTTTGGTACCGTCCAAGTTATTTCTCACATCAATCAGCCTCACGGATTTCTATATGTTCCATTTGCTGATTGTATTGAAAAAGAGATAAAGCTCTTTGATATACTTCTTGATTGAGTCTCACTTTTAAGTCGGTGCTCTCGGAAATATATTGGAGTTTAGTCCATACAAATTTCCAAATGAATTATTGGTTGTGGTTGTTATACCCCCGTTTTTTCAATTGGTATCAGAGCAGACAAACATGCTAAGACCTCATAAGTCATTGTTTGTAGCAATCTGACTCTATAGCAGAAGTACTATCTCAAACAACGCATCACCAGTCCAAAAACATTCAAACTTGGTTCAATGCTTGGATTCATGTGAGGAAACTCTCACATCTTTATCATTGCCTGAAACTGTGTATAACTGGGAAACACGCCTCGAGGAACAGTTAGATGAACTTTCAGATGAAAGTGATTCAGATGTTGAAAAAGATGTTGATGAGGAAGTCTCGCAATATATTAAGCTGTTTGACCATCCCATAAAGAAAAAAAAGTCAACGTCATGTCTGACTGAGTTTCTGACTCCTCTCTGTCAAGAAAACAAGAAAATGAGAAAACTCTTTAAGGGTTACAATTGTGGATATAATCTCTTACAATCTCTTCTTAAAGATCATGAAGAAGATGTGCGTTCAAAAAATTCTGAATGTGAAAATCTTCGTCAAAATCTCTGTGTTGAAAGAAAAACTTGCAGAATCTGAAGAAAGGTGTAACTCTCAACAAAGTTGTTTTAGTGACAGAGAAAACTCTTTTCTCTCTCGAGAAAAAAATTTAGAGGTTGACCTAACTGTTGCTCACGATACGGTCAAATTGTTGGAAGAAGACTTGAAAAGGTTTAGCTCTAGCTCAACTAAATTATCCACTATGCTGGGAGCATGTAAAAAACATCATGATACACGAGGTTTGGGCTATAAAGGAATAGACGCTCCAAGTATTAGTAAGATTAGTTTTGTTCATGCTAATAGCGACTTCCAACAGAAGAATCTCACTAATGGAAAAAAGTGAAAAACTACCTCCAGCTATGGAAGTTCTAAAAAACAAGGTTCGTCAACCTCAAAAAACAGCTCACATGAGATCAGGTAATAGCATTCCATTCAGGTGTCATTACTGCGGAAACAAGGGTCATCTTGAAAGGAGATGTCGTTTTCGTTTACGGAATGAGAAACTTCATAACATTCTTGTTTGGATGTCTAAAGAAGTGATCAAACTTGTATCTCATATTATTGGTTTTAATTGTCCAACTTTTAGACAAGGAAAGTGTTGTGATGAGCCAACCTTTGTTTGTAAAGGTAATACAAAACCTTTTCACAATTGTAACAATTGTCAAAAGGATAATGTTATAAGGAAAAATGACTGCCTTCATGTTCCAATAAGAAGAAAGACGTTTCTGCGAAAGGAAAATCTTTCAAACTCTCCTTCTATGGTTGAAGAAAGTTTTGGATAGAAAGGCTTAATCGTTCCTGAATACATTCACATCAATAATCGTGTTTCATAACTCAAGACCAGTATCAATAGACTCAAGCGCAGCATTAGGAAGGCAAAGAAGGCAGCAGTATCAAGTATCTCTTGTTCTCTTCCTGTTGATTCTATTGAGACTAATTTTATTGACTTTTATGATGTTTCTCAAGAAAAAAAGAGAGAGAAAGTCAACATCTTTGATGAGCAAAATGCTCATCATGTTACAACCTGACTGCTTCTGTTTGTGCCTCCTCAATTAAGACCGTGTGAGGATGCACAAGATTCTCAAGAAGACATCTTCTTCTTGACGAAGTGGTCTTTGTTGTACTTGGATTATTTTTTTTATAATATGAAAATGATCATCTTATTGTTGAGCCTTGCTACAGTTAACGTTTGCACTTGGTAATGTGAATGATCAGTAACTTTTTGAAATAATACTTTTTGTTGCAAGCAATGAGAAGCTTCAATAAATCTTTTCTTCAAACAGTTTCTAAAAGGCAGTTGATTTGTTGTCTTTCAATAAATCTCTTGTGCTCTAAATTTATTTATTGAGCTGAGATATTCTGTCTAAAGTTAAAAAAACTTGTTTTTATAATCAGTCCAAAACATGTTTATGATATAGGCTTCATTGGTACTGAATATTTTTATTCATGTCCATGAACGGTCCGTATACTAGGTCCATGATCGTACGTATGTCTCCAACACCGGCGTGTTTGGAAAGAACTATATGTAACCCTAGGGTTTTTATTCCTAGGAAAAATATATATATATAAGACTGATTTCCTTTTTTTTTTAGATATATGTACATTCCGTAACCTCAAGAAACCTTCTTGTAATATCATGAACTGCACGATGAATGGAAGCAAAAAGGAAAACAAAATTGAAAATGGCAAGGTTATTGAGTTTCATGAGATTCCTCTCACCATAACCTGTTACTACGCTTGCGATAATGAAGAAAATAGACTTGTTCATATGTCATCTGATTTGGTTGGAAATCTTCTCCGAGATTTTGCGGTTGTACGTGATCAACTTGAAATTGCAACAAAGAACCTTGATTTTCTGAAAACTGAACTAATGATCTTGCCCTTGTTCGATCTCTAATTGCTGACTATATCTTAGTTTTTCAGTTTGTTTTTTAGTTTTCTTAATGTCTAGGAAACTTCTTATGAGAACTTATTTTTATATTTGAGAAGGATAATTAGGGTTTGGTATAGCAATTATTGTGATTACACATAGCTATTTTCAACGATTTTCATCTTGCAATGTTTGTAGATTTATTTATTTAAATTCTAAGTTATTTGGAAGATGATCTTACAGTATTGCAAATGTCTTATGAGATATATGTGTGTTTACATTCGTGAATTGTGCTTATCTCATACACTACACCAAATTTAGCGATTAGCAATGGTACATGGCAGTTGCAAAACGGGGTCGCAACAGTTTAGCTCTGTTACGAAAGTCGATGTTGCAATTTTTCGCAATGGCTACATTGCCGCTGCAAATTTTCAGTCGCAACAGTTCGGAACTGTTGCAACGTCAAAACTTCGCAATTGTTTTAAATTGTTGCGAACTAGAAGGACGCAACTGTTTGAGCTGTTGTTACTTGAAAGATCGCAACAGATTATAGCAGTTACGAATTTTTTGCAACGTCATAAAAATAGTGGTTTTGACAGAGTTCCCAGTAACAAAAACGAGTCACCCCTGTTTATTTAGAAATCAGATTAATCCAAAAAAAAAAACATTCTTTCTTAATGTTAATTCACCATAATATACCATGATGAACTCCATACATACTAAAGGTAAGAAACACATCATTAAGTATAGCTAGAAACATTTCTTGTCCCAATGACATACAATTTCTATGTGTAGTATCAAAAGAATGATATACAATAAAATGATGAACATAAAGAAGAACCTTGAACTTTTCCAAAGATATTCGTTAAACTTCCTGCCTAGTCTCTGACAGCAAGCATACGAGACCACTCATTTATCAAGTTTATCCTTAGATTTTTTTAGGTGCACCAATATTTCTCGCACCCTGCAAAACAATGAGCTGATAAAACACTAATTCACCCTACATGTGCCAATTGTAATAAGAAAAATTATGAGCATCCAGACGCCCCAACCACACATGATCAGATATATGGATAGTACTCGGAACACTAGGATAATCTTAATTCATAAATAAATGCAACTGACACCAAGTACTTAAAACTATAAAATTTATGGAGGATCATGAGATAGGAGACCTAGTTTACAGTTGTCAAAAAAATCCTAACAAAACATAACGAAAAGTTTTAAGAAATTACCAGTCCTGGCTATGTCCACAGTAAGAATCCCAAAACCTAAGCTCCAGGATTGTCAAAATTTTCAGTGTCTATAGAATTTTCATGTCGACCTACACGATCCAGAAAGTTCTTCGACGCATCTGCAATCAACTGGTAAATTCAACATTAGGAGTTGAAATAAAGGGGCATCTTTTGGTATACAAATATGATATAGGTCAGATCATACCAAACAGATAGGTATCATTAGATTTCTGGAACATAAAAAAAAAGTATGAAACCAGTAGATATGCAGAAGAGAAATGAAATCCCCATTTGATCTACTCATTTGCCTGTACCAGCCAATATTACATCAATTAGTAAGGCTGCATACATTACTTCACAATGACAAAAGCTATTAGAATGAGTGTTGCAGCCATGTGGGCTGAAACATGAACAAATCCAATAAAACAGGTCATCCAAAAAAATAAAATTCGAAATAATCTATTAAGAAAATGTAAACTCGTATCATCTGGCGTACATGAACTATATAAATGTCAAATTAATTATATGTACTACTAATTCACATATGTGCACACAAGAGAACTTTAAACAATCAATCATTGGCAGAAGAGACATACCACTTTTAATATGTCCTTATCCACGTGCATTAACTCGTACACTGTAATGTAGTAGTCGAGATCGATTATAGAATCCTGAGATAAAATGTTTCCACCTTTACTCTCCCATCCTTGTATCTTGCCATCATCCGAAAGATCTTCAAATTCAGTTTCTACCTGCACTAAGCCAATCGTACATCAGTTCAAAAAAGTATATTGCAAAGAGATTTCAAAGATAATGAACCTGTAAAGGTGAGTAACATTCAATCCAGTTGATCCCCTTACCATCAAGAAATTTACATAATTACAGGACAACCAACTTCTAGAAAAGGTAGTTGGAGAATAATCTGAAAAGTACCGTCCATGACCTTCCTGGAGAGAACATTCAATACAAAATAACAAATCAAGTGGAACTAAAATTGCTGAAATTAAGATGTATAGAATGCAGAAAAAAAAACATTTATGTCGGAGAAAATGAAGAAAATACAAGCACGAAGATATACTTGTACACAAATTCCTGCAATAAAAGAAGTTGGGGAAGGAACCTTGCTATTGAACTCCACATGTGGTTCTTCTTCCAGCAACTCCTCAGCCTCCATGTATACATCCAAAGCACGAGAATTTGGATGGCGCCTGTGAACAATGCAAAAAAGATGCTACAAGTAACAAACTTATCAAACTTATAACAACAAAAAAAAAAAAAACTTGAAAAAAAAGTACCTATATAAATGACGATCTTTATAAAGGCGAACAAAAGTTTCAGTCACAACTTTCGATCTTTGCTCGTCCATGGTGAAACACTAACGAAAATAAGACAACTATCAGGAATTACATGGGGCAGGAACAATGTATTCCACCACCAACAATAGCAAGTCCATTCGCCCAGCCACATGAGTCCCTCTTTACTTAACAAACAACTTATAATTAAAAAGATATGAAATTCCCAACGAAGATGCATAAGTTGATAAACCAACCACTCCACCAGAGAGAAGAACAACATAAATAAAGATTGAAAAAAACAAATCCCTAGTAGATCAAAAATTACTGAATCTAAACAAGATAAGACCAAAGCAGTATGTTTTAAGTACCTTCTCACCGTGAATTCCAAAAAAAATGAAGGGATTTTCTTGCTAGCCTCTGTAAGAAGTAATCCACCAGCAGTCCCTTCTCGGCCTCCTCAACCTGGAATCACAAGCATGTGTTAAAGCTAATTTTAATAAGGAATTACTAGCTAGTGCAGAACAAGTCAAGGAAACAAATTTCCACTCTAAAAGATTGCCTGTTTCACTAAACAGAATTTGTACAAAACTAGTCACTCAAGCGGATGCATACTACCATTGTGTCTTGTAATAAAAGAACCAACTGATCCTTGTATAATGACCATACAGTTCTTTATGCAATTTATTATTCTCCCAGGCCACTTTTTTATTCCTATCAACACCTCAAAATTATGAAAAATATAACAAGTAAATTTGAAACAGACCTTAACTAACACACGATCGCTCAAGGGCTTAAGATCTTTAACATCCCCAGTCTCGTCTGATAAGATGGCTTATTCCATTAAAGTCCACTTCAGTCCCTGCCAAAAAATCAGCTTACAATTGTTAATGCCAATTCAAAACCATAGATACACAGAAAAAATAACAACACCATAGCTGAGTAAAAAGGTTAACAATTGTCCAATATCACTCCATTCTGCAGCCTGACATTCATACATTCTGCTCAACCATCTGTCTCAGCTCAATCCACCACCACCAACTCTCTAATATCATACTCTTGTTCTCACTCATTGGTATACCAACATAACCTGCATCTTCTCATCCATCAAACCAACAACTACCCATGTCATTTCCTTGAAGCAACACTAGTATCCCTGTCACAACCATACAAACTCATCAGCGACATACACTGTTCATTCTCCATATTGTTGTTCAAGGAAACAAAACAAAAACATCAGAAATCAAATAGCATTGTAAGAACAGAACTTTATTCGCTGTTCGAAATCAAAGCACCTCTTCTGGATCCATAAGTTCCGAGAATACAATGTAAGTGTCTTTCCTGCATAAAAAATAGAAAGAAAACCATTAACAATCACTTAAAGATCCAATACATAATTAAGTGGGAAAATTAAAAACAAAAGTAAGGCCAAATCTTTATGCATCACATTAGATACCACCAATTCCTGCTCCTATAACTCTAGATCAACTCCATTATCTTCACAGCCCTTTAAACCTGAATGTGTACTGAAATCGGATAAAACACAATCTCCTTAACCTATTAGAACTTCCATTCATACTTCAATCACCTCCACTGATCTACAAAATCAACACCAGCAAGGCTGTAATTCTTTTCTGTTTGCATCAGAACTTCTCCTCCATCACCGATGTCATCTTCTCATCTTGATTTATCGGCATCACAACAAACCCATCTTTGATTCCATCATAACATCTCCTTTTCTCTCTTCTTCAAAATCAAACCAGAACAGAACCCTAGTTCTTGGCTTTCAATTTTTATCCAAAACCCATCCGATTCATCCACCTTGCTGTAGATATCAAACTCGAATCGAACCAAATCTTCCACGGCGACCATTAGGTTTTGAGTTTATGGATTTTGCAGACAGAAAGAGATCTCTAAGGATTTGAAAGAAAAGAGGGAAAAGGATTTGGGGGTTTATGATGTTGATGATAATGATGGTGGTGGTAGCAGAAAGGGGGACGAACTTCAATTATTAGGGTTTCATCAGGGTTTCTCAGGGGGAGCGAGAAAGAGGAGAGGTAGAGAAAGAATTAATGGATCGATAATAATAATAGTATGGATAAGATAACCGAGTCAGACTTTCCAGTATCTGAATAAGCTGAATAGTGAGTCAGTTTTAAAGTGTAGGCAACCACACTAGTTCTTCGCACGCGTACAAGTGGGTTTAGTTGCGAATCGCAACTGAATCAAACAGTTGCGATTTTCGTAACTGTTTCAAACTGTTGCGAATTTTTTGCACCTAAAATTAGTAACAGAAAACTCGCAAC
Source organism: Papaver atlanticum (assembly GCA_023531105.1). NCBI lineage: Eukaryota > Viridiplantae > Streptophyta > Magnoliopsida > Ranunculales > Papaveraceae > Papaver > Papaver atlanticum. Next base: position 1,370,310 of record JAJJMB010004648.1, on the reverse strand, counting down.
AGCTGATAGGCTGTTGCTAATCCCAATATTTGGTGTAGTGATATACGCTCAAAAGTTAAGTCTATTATGTCTTTATGCAAATATTGATAAAAGATATAATGAACTTTTTGAGAAAATTCTACAGTATTGATCTTTCCCTGATCCACTTTTATGTGAAAGTATTGTATGGCTCCGTAAGTTTTCTTATGTTGAGTGTTTCTGATTAAATTAATAAATAATGTCTTCTTGTGGTTAATTTATTTGAGTTTACTGGATACAAATCCATGTGATTTGTTAATGTCCAAAGAAATCCTTCTTTTCTTGTAAAAGTAAGGTCGCTCATGTTGTTCTCTTGGGAATGACATAAAATGGGGGAGAGATCTTAAATGAACTTGTGCTTAATTGCCATATCTTTGTGGGGAGAGCGGTTGTGGAATTTTGTAGGAGTTAACTTGTATCTTATTAAACTCCTTGATGAATACACTAAGTTTCGACTATGTGAAATCATCGAAACAAAGTTGATATGTTCTCTTTTAGTCATGAATTATCTTTTGAGAATTTCATCATGATCCCATAGTTTTCATACCTTTGCCAATTTATAATAACAAAAAGGGGGAGAATTATTTGGTAGTTCACACTACATACATATGGTTTACGGATCATTATGTAAGGGGGAGTGGTTTTCATTATAAGATGGAAGTATTGACTAAGGGGGAGTGATACATATCACCGTAGTATTATTTCAAAGTTGTAATGCAATTTGACTTTGATTCTATATAATAATACTATGACATTATATAACAATGTTTGAGAACTTTCATTTTCATATTGTTATGGCTACGGATCTTCAACAACGATGATGCTGAGTTGAACACATTCAGAATCGATGGAGAACTTGAAGTAACGAAGAATTCAAGGAAGTTGAAGAGCCAAGGAAATCAAGCATGATGGATCAGAAGCTACAAAGTTTATTTATTTTGTAATCCATATGTATTGATAGTTTTGTCACTAAAATTGACAAAGGGGGAGATTGTTAGAGCACTGCTCTGTCGAACTCGCAAGCGTTTCTATCTCAAGCTTGTTTGTCAAGTTTAGTTGATCAAAACTATATACTTGATTTCTAGTCAACTTATAGCTATGTCTCGGACTAGGATAAAAGTGTGTAGTTGAGCTTTAGACTTCACGGCGTTCACCAATTGAAGAAGAAGGTCTACTGAAGATCTTGGAGGAACTTCATCAATAAAAGGAATGTGGAGACTAAAACTTATTTATCACTCAAAAGTCTATTTTATTTTATCTTCTTATGAGACTAAGTCGTATAGCTATATAGACTTTTACATTATACACATTTGATATTTCGAGCCGAGTTTATCTCGCTTATCTATTTCTCGAAATATGTGTTGGAAGCTTTTAGCTTTAGCTAAGTTCATCGTATTCTTGACGAGTTTAGTTGGAGATAATTTAATTGTTGGAAACTAAATATTAAGTCAAAAGATGATCATATGAACATTACCTTTAAACATCTTATAAGATTTGCGTGAGCCAATCATTTGATGTCGACTTGGTAAGTTTCGTATTGATCGATTATGAAAAAGCGGGGTACAACAACCACACCCAATATTTTTCTTAGCAATCTGTATAAACTAACTTCAATATACTTTTAAGAGAATCAACTAGACAGTCAGACTCAATCTTAATAAAAGTATATCAAACAGTTATATCTCAATTTCTCGATTCAATCCACACTCAAACAAATAGGAATTTGCGAGCCTGATTGAATACAAGAGAAATAACTTGAACGGTACCAAAAACCAATGTTCAAGGATCAATCAATTTCAATCAACAACCAAAGGTTGGATTTACCAATTGATCGATTCAACGCACAACCTGTGATATTTCAATTATATAACAAAATATAACGCGGAAAAGAAATAACACAGACACCAGAAGTTTTGTTAACGAGGAAACCGCAAATGCATAAAAACCCAGGGACCTAGTCCAGATTGAACACCACACTGTATTAAGCCGCTACAAACACTAGCCTACTACAAACTAACTTCGGTCTGGACTGTAGTTGAACCCTAATCAATCTCACACTGATCAAAGGTACAGTTGCGCTCCTTACGTCTCTGATCCCAGCAGGATACTACGCACTTGATTCCCTTAGTTGATCTCACCCACAACTAAGAGTTGCTACGACCCAAAGTCGAAGACTTTAATAAACAAATCTGTCTCACACAGAAAAGTCTACAGGAATAGATAAATCTGTCTCCCACAGAAATACCTACGAGTTTTGTTCCGTCTTTTGATAAATCAAGGTGAACATGAACCAATTGATATACCGGATTTATATTCCCGAAGAACGGCCTACAAATATCAATCACCTCACAATAATCTTAATTAACTAGCGAAACAAGATATTGTGGAATCACAAACGATGAGACGAAGTTGTTTGTGACTACTTTTCTATCTTGCCTATCGGAGAAATTAATCTCAAGCCAATCTTACGATTGTACCCAAATACGATAGAAACAATAAGATCAGATCACGCAACTACAGAGAAAATAGTTGGGTCTGGTTCCACAATCCCAATAAAGTCTTTAAGTCGTTAACTAAAAAGACGAGGGTACCCAAATATACCTCAATCTAAAACTTTTCCACCTATAAGTCCTTTCTCCGAAAGTGATTGTCTATGGACTGAGTCGAGACAATACAACTAATCGGTTCACACTTCGTGTGATCGTCTATGGATACGAGATCGAGACAATATGACAACAAGATAACTTGTGTGATTGACTATGGATACAAGATCGAGACAATACAACAACGAAGTATGTTTACTTGATAATAGGTTCGGACTTAACCAAACAAATAGGATTTCTATCAAGTAAATGGGAATTAACGTTTGTGTATTTTACTTCTAATTATAATAAACAATTATAATTGCGGAAATAGAAAAGTAAAAGACACAGCAAGATTTTGTTAACGAGGAAACCGCAAATGCATAAAAAACCCGGGACCTTGTCCAGAATTGAATACTCTCAGAATTAAGCCGCTATACAAAATCTAAACCAACTTCGTATAGTTGAGACCAAGCAACTAAACCTATAGTTCACCTAGTTCCCTCAGTATCCCTGCGCCTCCAACTTGTAATAAGTCACGCACTTGGAACAATTCCTTTGGTTCGTATTCCAAACAGTAAAGGAAAAACAAATCTGTTCGGTAATAACTCTTTTCAAACAACGTGATATGAGTTTGACAAAAGGTTCTTCCGTTTATCCCAATAAACTCCTTTGTTAGGTTCTTAGATCTATCTCTTAAACAACTACCAAAGTAATTTTCTAGACTATGCAATCAATACTCTTAATCACAAAGAATTTTATTGATGCCGATCTACTCAACTAATCAATCAAGGTTATCACAAAGATAAACCGATTATAGTTGGATCCCCAACCGATCAAGTTTTGTGCACACCAAAGATTATGAACTCAAATAAGAAATCTTCTTTGTCTTCAAATCTTCATCGATCTTCAATAAACACCTGCACACAAACAACTTGAATCTCTTGTGATCAATCACACACAGAATGGAGTATGTTAACAATGGATTATCACAAGACATTTTTAGATCTACAAATAGTTCTAAAGATCCTCGTCGATACTTCGATCTAGTTTGAGTGAATCTTATATCAGAAGAGAAGATTCTCAAGCATAAACAAACAAGGTGCAATCAAATTTCAACAACCGTTAGTCAATCAAATCAATCGAAAACTAATAATAAACTGCAATTATCTAGTTTGCCACCAACGGTACTCGTAGAGCTTCTCAATCCCAAAGAAGTCTTTAAAACGAGCGGTCGTAAGAGATTTCGCCTAATTAGGGTACTCTCCTCTCCGAATAAACGGCTCAACCAGTAACAACACAACTAGGTAGTTTTGCTGGCTCTGAGGATTAGTTTGCTTGAAATGAAAACTTTAATATTTATAGACCAAGGAAGTTTGGACACCAAGGAATTTCCAAAACCGAATATTCTCAAAGATATGCAATAAAGGCCAAAATCGGTTTTCATAATTCCTGGAAATGCGCTGTCCAAATATTGACCAAAATCTCAGTAGAAAATCTCCAATTAGTAAATGCACATTACTAATTTTTATTTTCCAAAGATATGCATTTAATTGCTGGAAATTAAAAGCATATAAAACTAAAAACCTTAATTAAACGATTCTCAATTTATTTCGATCCGGGATTCTCCTTTAGCTATTAAGGAATATCTTTGAACAATAAAAGATAAGAGTTACTGCACATGTTCAAAGTATGTCGACATCTTTACTTTGTAAATCCTTTTTCATATTTACAATCTTGGAAACGATTTTGCCACACTTCCAAACAAGTTTAGAATTGGTTCATCTAACTTCCAAGAACTATGTGATTGATTATCCTATCAAATCACCAATCATGGGTTTAACAGTTCTACCAAAAAAAGTTTCGGTTCTACCTCCATGTGGGTACTAAGATTAGTCACGCTAGTTACCAAAAGTTGGTTGACTATGTACTAGGATCGGTTATCACATATTTATGGTATTTAACTTGTATTCGGTTGCACAAGTCATAGGATCGGTTCCCCAATTACTAAAAAATTGTTGTACATCTTACAAGGATCGATTCCCTCTTGTGATTGGTTGCACCTCTTACTAGGATCGGTTCCCTAATGTCTAGAGTTGGTCATACCAATTACAATAAATCGATCATACCATCTCAGGTGATTACTTAAGATCGGTTTCACTAATAAAAGTCAGGCATTGTGAGTAGTTTTACCAAGATACATAAACAAGTTATGAGCGGTTATACTAAACACACATATTGGTAATCCAAATATTTGCAATGAATAACAATACCAATAAGCCTAGTGATTTCCCTTTCGATTCACAAAACAAGTTTATGAATGTACTTCCTTTAAACGAATGTAAAACATTGTATCCTAGGACGAAATCTTCACCCATACCCATACATAATCACAATAGCATTCATACGATTATGTCGATGTCTTATATACGAAGTTCGAAAGATAGACGATATACTTCGTATTGTAATTCCTTAATACTATGTCTAACTAGAGTATAATCATTCACAGCTTCGCAGTTATGTTTTCAATATGCACGACTTGAAAGATACGTTAGGAATGAAACAGTTCAAGTCAAATATTATTAACTTCAAGTGGAAGGATGATGTCGTCGTTGTAGTTCTTTACTTCTTCACATTCTTCAAGTCTTCACGTAATACTTGTAAGTCTCATATCCTAGTAACTTTCTAGCTAACCTATACGAAGTTGACTCTAGTAAATAATCAAGCGACTTTCTAAATGAGTTTTGATTCACTAAAATATGACAACCAAACTTGACATACCAACGCTTGGTGGGTTCAACCGAGCTATGCTCTAACATTAACCTACAGGGTCTCGATAGAAACCTAAGGTTAAAGGAGAATCGACTTTAGCTTATACAACTAGTATCATACAGAAGGTGTTGGGATTAGGTTTCCCAGTTGCTAGAGTTCTCCTTTATATAGTCTCAAAATCAGGGTTTGCAATCTAAGTTACCTTGGTAACAAAGCATTCAATATTCACCGTTAGATGAAAACTTGATTAGGTTCAAGCTAATATCTTTCAACCGTTAGATCGAACTTAGCTTGTTATACACAAATGAAATATACTTCATTTAGGTTTGAGTAACCGTACCTAAACGTGTACACCTAGTCGGTTCAACAATAGTTAACCAATGGTTAGCCATATGAGCACTTTCATATCAACCTTATTCATCTTCACCATACTAGTTCAAATGACTCAAAAGAACTAGTTAGAGAGTTGTTCAATAGCTTAGATCTCATAGAAGTATATAAGACACAATCGAAGCAAAAACGATTTTGATTCACTCGAATCGATTCATGAACATTCAATTGCAAATATTGCATTCCTTAATTTATAAATGTCTTAGTTCACGAATAAACCGCTTTTAGAAAATAACCCACTCAAGTACGCATACCGGTACGCATACTTAAGTACCCGGATTGAGCTTGTTTTCAGTTCACAAACTCCAGCAGAAATTCACGGGATGTGAACTTCCGGCAGTACGCGTACGGGTACGCGGACTTAGCTCCGGACATCCTAAACCAGTAAAGTACGCATACTTTGGTTCAAGGATTTTGTACTTACACAAGTATGAGTTCACATACAATGTTTATATCCATTCAAGGTTATATATTCTAAACTCTCATTTCAATCATTGAAACATTCTTAGAGGATGTTATATAGAGGTTATTCACACACTATTTTTCATCAAAGCAATTTTCAAGAGATTGAAACAATCAACATGACTTTCGTCACGAGTAAAGATGAACTTGGCCAAAGAGAAAGCTTACCAACACATATTCCGAGAAATAGATAAGCAAGATAAACTTGGCTCGAAATAACAAATGTGTATAATCGAAGTCTATATAGCAATACAAATTTTGTCTATAGATAGGAGATAAAATAGATAGACTATTGAGTGATAGATAAGTTCAAGTCTCCACATACCTTTTTGTCGATGAAGATCCACTAGTTCCTTGAGTAGTTCTTCGTCTTTGCATGATGAACGCCATGGAGTCTAGAGCTCAACTACACTTACTATCCAAGACCGAGACTTAGCTATAAGTAGACTAGAAATCAAGACTTATAGTTTTGGCAACAAAACTTGACAAACAAGCTTGAGATAGCAACGCTTGCGAGTTCGACCGAGCAGTGCTCTAATAGATTAATCCCTTGAAAATTACTTGAAGCTAGTGGCATGTGTAAGATCACTGATGTAATTTTAGATAGTGGTAAGAATGAGTTTCGTAAGACTTGTGAAAGCAATTGAATTTAGATTTATTTAAACTAAAAGTAGAGAAAATTTTAATCCAAATTTGTTTTTTTTCTAGAGTGAAAATAACCAAGACACTAGATTCCACTATTACACATGAATAAATGATGATAAAAATTCCAAAACTCTAATTATTTTTAAAATCTCTTTTTCTTAATTCACAAATTATCAAGCATATTCTCAAACATTAATTGTATCCCTTAAGCATAGATTATCTAACCAAAGCATAACCTATCTAATTGAATCACAACTAATTAGGAAAAATTATGCAAACAATTAAAATTCTACAAAGTAGTGATTGAGTGAATTATAAAATACAAATTAGAGAAAAATAGAATGATTACCAATTATTCATGCATAAATAGCTTCCTCCGTGCCTTGATTACGCGAGAATTAGCTCATCATTATCATGGAAACATGCTCAAAATTCATCTTTATTAATACTCAAAAATGGTTCACAAATGATGAAATGGGAGAAAAATGAATAAAATCGGGTTCTGTAACACTTATATTTGTTATAAAATCAATTGTTACAGAAAACGATAAAGGAATACAGTCACTGGCACTGTTGAAGAACGACGGTCTTTAAGGGTCTTATGTTCTTCGTACCTTCTTCACCAGCAGAAAAATGTTTTTCCTGCAACTTCGATTTTTCGATTCTGTGCTGCTCCCAACTGCTCCCAATTCTCTCTACCCCTTCTTTGAGTCTCCTAAAGCCTTTATATAGTCACAGGACCAAGAATAATATCGTAATAACCCAAAAATCTTCTCGATATCCAACCATTAACTCATGAATATTTTCTTTTATGTTTTAGGTTCTTACGCATCTTTTCGACGTATACACGCTCCTAAACTTCCTTGTTTGACTCCTCCACACTTCTGCAGCAACCAAACTCCATCAAAACTCAATCCATGCACGTTCAAACACGTTGTATTCCGAGGTTGAATATTTTCTTCCCGACGAAAATTCAGCCTAACTGAACGCATTAGAACACTCATACCACCATTGTTTGGGCATATCACGTTCATCCCAATCAAAATCAATGATTTAATCTCACTAAAACTCCTTCAAAAATCCAACATAAAATTCTGCAGAAAAATGAATTTTTTTCCCGCCAAAAATATTTTTCAAACGATGAAGGTGAAGTGCCCTGAATCCAAAACGCGGGTGCCTTTAGCAGCTCAGCTGCCTTGGGGGTGCCCTTATCCATTTTAGGGTGCCTTTAGTAATTTTGGTGGGTGCCTTTAACACTTTTTCATGGGGTTTTTCCAACACTTTTTCGGGGTTCTTCCGGTGTATTTCTGGGGTGCTTCCGGTGCATTTCTGAGGTGCCTTTAGTACTCTATCATGGGGTGTAAAACACCACTTTACGAGCCAATTTCGTCGCAAGAGCTTATTTCTCTAAAAATACCTACAAAGACATAAAACACCATAATAAGTACAAAAATGGGTACTAATAATATATACAATAGAGATGAAAATAGACACATAAATGCGTCTATCAATCACCATTGTTGTCTTCCAAGGATGTTTCAACGATTAAATGAGAGTTTTAGAACTACCATGTTTGGATATAATACAGGTTGTATACTTTGTATACTAACTGTGCAAGTCTAGTTCAGGTCCGGAACTATTGTTCGCGGAATCTGTTTGCGAACTGGTATACCTGTGAAAAGGTCCGGAGCTTGTGTTCGCGTACCCTGTTTGCGAACGGACTAGACAAGGCCAAGTCTGGAACTCCTATTCACGTACGCTGTTTGCGAACGGCTGGACAAAGCCAAAGTACGGAACTCTTGTTCGCGTACTCAGTTTGCGAACAGAGCGGTTATGTTCTAAATTCGGTAAAGTGTGATTTTCATACTTATGAACTCAGGATTCATTTGCGAACTTAAGTCCCTGGAACTTTAATATATTAAGGTGTGTGAGCTAGTTTACAATCCGTGGCATTATGTTGATGAATTGGTTCTTGTATAAGTACTTTGTACAATTACAAACCAAACCGATTTTGCTCCAAATGGTTTACATATTCCTATAAGACGATGGACATTTGAACAAATCTCTTGAAACACGTTTAGATTCATTTGATTATCTATCATAATTGATTGATCATCGTATTTGATTTAGAAGTGTTGGATAAATATGGCTAACTTATAAGTGTTAATATGGTTAAATCCTGTTAACTATTATTGAGCCAACAAGGTATACGCTTGGGTACGGTTCATCTATATCTAAATATAAGTATATTTCATTTGTGTGTATCAAGCTAATACCATCTAACGGTGGAGATTGATTGCTTAATTTCTAAGCAGACTTAGCTTGAATCTTAAATCAGGAGTTCATCTAACGGTGAATATTGAATGCTTTGTTACTAAGCTATCTTAGCTTTGATTGTAAGCAACCCTGATTTGAAAGACTATATAAGGGAGAACTCTAGCATCTGGGAAACCTAATCCCAACACTTCTGTGTGTCCTAGTTGCAAACTAGAGTCGATTCTCCCTTAACCTAGGTTTTCCAAAATCATTATTAGGTTAATGACTTGAAGACTTCATTTGGAATTCGTGAAGCCAGATCTAACTATTTTCTCTGTAGTTGCGTATTATGACCTTACTTGTTCTATCTATTGAGTTTTATCTTTTCTAAGATTTACTCGAGATTTATCTCCGATAGGTAAGATATAAAAAGTAATCACAACAGTTCTTCGTCTCAGACTCTTGTTATTCCGCAATAACTTTTTCTGTTAATCAGTTGGGTTATTGGGAGGTGACTAATACTTCTAGGCTGCTCTTCGGGAGTATAAGACCAGATTATTAGTTGAGTTTCATGTTCACCTTGGTTTATCTTAAGACAGAAACAAACCAAGAATAGACTTATCTGTGGGAGACAAATTTGTTTATAATTCTTCGAATTTGTGTCATAGCAACTCTTAGTTGTGGGTGAGATCAGCTAAGGGAATCAAGTGCGCAGAATCCGACGTGGTTCTAGAGGCGTAAGGAACGCGACTGTACCTTGATCGGTGTGAGACTTGGTTAGGGATCAACTACATTCCGTTATGAAGTTAACTTGTAGTAGGCTAGAGTCTGTAGCGGGTTAATACAATGTGGTGTTCAAAGCTGGATTAGGTCCCGAGGTTTTTCTGCATTTGCGGTTTCCTCGTTAACAAAATTTCTGGTGTCTGTGTTATTTCTTTTCCACATTATATTTGTTTATATAATTGAAATATCACAGGTTGTGCGTAGTTCAATCATAGTTGATAAATCCGACCTTGTTTGTTGGATAGAACTTGATTGACACTTGGGCATTGGTCTTTGGTACCGTCCAAGTTATTTGTCACATTAATCAGGCTCACGGATTTCTATCTGTTTGATTTGCTGATTGTATTGAGAAAGAGATAAAGCTCTTTGATATACTTCTTGATTGAGTCTCACTTTTAAGTCGGTGCTCTCGGAATTATATTGGAGTTTAGTCCATACATATTGCCGAACAAATTATTGGGTGTGGTTGTTGTACCCCGCTTTTTCAATATCTAGGTCAAAGAGCGGTTGAGATCGTCAAAAATTTTGGATGGTAAAGATTATACCGCGGCCCAGTTAATATTCAGCTACAAAATTCTTTTATAGCGCACCCATATCAATGCCCTTGCCCATGGACCAGGCAGTAGAGAATCTGGAGATCCCACATAGTATTTACACTAACATAGTTTTACATTCGAAAGCATCCAACTCCAATATAAAAGTGAGAGATGGAAATATTGTGTTGCTTTGGAAAAATTCCTGGGTTGGGACCAAAAAGTTTGCTCTCATCTCATCGTGGGTACACCGAACAAGTGACACTCAATACATGTGCAACTGAAATACATAACACATGTTTCAAGAGACTTTGTCATGTCGGTAAGAACCATAAAAACCCAAATTTGCCAAGAAATTGTCTTCGTACTTACAAGAGGTTGGGCAAAGTAATTGTAAGACAAAGCTTTCTGCCACATGCACTAATTATTTCACGACTGGATCTTTTGCAAATGCAAAACCAACTTGGTATTATTGGCAACAATAGAAATGTGTAACTCTATAAAGAAGCAAATCCATTATAAGAGAAAACTATAGAACAAAATACTCTCGAGATATTTGGTTTGGATCGACATGATCACTGCATCTGATTACTGACCATACAGTCATAGATGACTTATAATAATAACCATATCAAATTCAAATTAATTTATTGTCAGCTTTGTAATTGGGCGCAAAACCACAGGGGTAAACAAAATTTGTTTTAAGGTCAATACCACAACCCTACATCTAATGTCAGCATACTTAGAAATCGAAAGAAGCTTACCGCTGGCTTACGCTGACTATAGATAGATTTTGTATTTGACCAGGCTCCTTAACCCCTAATCCTGACTTGATCCAACTTTAGCTACCCATGTGGCTAAATAAAAACAGAAATCCTAACTTCATTTCATAATCGGTAAGTCTAGCTAACTGTTTAACGATTCAACTCCGAAGATGATTTTCCAGACGGTGACAAGGAAGTGCTTAAAAAGAGTTGTAAGACAATATTCCTATTTTATTTATGCCACACGAAAAGTTCAGTTTAAAACTAAAAGAAAAACATCGATAAAAAAATAAAAAATAAAAAAAAAGTTTGGGTTAAACTTTAATTAACTCAATTATATTGTTATCTCAGTTTTCATCTTTGGTTGAAAACTTGACATCCCAACTAACGTTGTGAATCCAGAAGGGTCGCGATATTTAAAACTAATTATTTCTTTTCCTTTAATACATGTAAAAAGGGCGATTGTTAGTTGAATCGTAGAGCTTAACACCAGTAATCTATTGTGCATGTATTAAAGCTTTGTTGATGTACAAAGGATAAATAGAAGTTTGTCCCTCTATTTTTAACCTGAGATACAAAGATACAATCTTAATGTTACAGGTGGACGGTCATTATGTAGTGCATCCAGCTTTCTTCTCATTTACTCCCCATGAACGTCCACATATTTTAAGGAACAATTCAGTTTTTATGGTCGTTTTTTCCATCATGTCAATTTAATTACAATTGATATTTTATTTATTTATTTTTGTATAATCTCTTGCTGAAATATATGGAAAAGCATGAATGGTACTAATAGACTCACTTTTAGTTTTGCATTGATGCATCAAGCCAGCTTTCACGACTTAAGACATATAAATTTTTTAGGTTGGTTAAATTCTAATGGAAAAGATGACAACAAACTAATTGAAAGGCATACACCTAAGCATATGGCTGATTTTACGGCAGCAAGTTAAATTTGCAGGATACCAAGTTAATGTGTTTTTTTCTTTCTTTCTAGGCAACTACAAGTTTGAAGCATCTTTTATCACTGCATTCGTGGTAGAGTGTTGGGTCCGATGATTCTCACAATTCTGTAGTGCTAATGTCATAAATACATCTTCCGATCAAACGCCCTCTAATCCTTATTCTCTTTAATTCCTAACTTATTGAATTTGATTAAATGACAGTTAATTAAGCCTCTTACATATCGGCAGAGGTGATTCTAAGGGTAAATTATGATTGGTCAATGTCTATGCCAAATTTATATTCTCACAGTTATCCTGATATACTTCGTATGTGATGTGACGAGATCACTCTCGTGACAGCTTTTGTAAGGGTGCATCTTCTGATCCTTAGATATGACATCCAAGATGTATCGCATCTCGAGACAAAATTTGACAAATTAATTTTTATTATTGGATAGAGATTATTATTACAAGAAACTAGTTGGAAGCCTAACAAGCTAAGCTCCAACAACATACTACTACATTACTTAACAGGTTGTCGTGCTAGCCTACCAGCGAGCCTCATGAGGAACTAGCCAAGGGAGCAAAAGAGAATAGGGGGCTAATTATGTAGCAAGGTGGGGAAGCTAACTCTATCTTCCATGTCAAATTCTACAAAATTGCGTCATCGGGGACTCGAACCTGTGACCTCCTGGAGCGCATCAACCTTTGAGGAACAGGGATGACCAGCTGAGCTAGCTACCTATTTTTTGTTTCTTATAATTAGTTTTTTCTTTTTTTATTGTTTTTTACACATCCCTTTATTTAATTTTAATTCATTCTCAGTCCCTCTAAAAATTATTTTATCTCAAAAGAAGGTCCCGATTATTCTCTTCCTTAATCATAATAAGATCAAACCTAAGATAATCATAAAATCTTAATCAACATATCTTTGTACGATTAGTAAAAAAACATAAAGATGCAAATGAAACGTAAGATCACATTCTAATCGGCTTGCTTTAAGATGATTAGTCAAGAAGATTATCCTTGTGCTTTAATTGTTTATATTTCCTATCAATTTTCGAGACATAATCGGCTTGCTGCCATTAAACGACACCATGGATGTTAAAGATGCAAATGTCATCAAATCAGGTGATAGTTTTGTTTTCTCCGTACCTATAAGGATTATTGGTTCCTAGCATTTCCATCTTTTTCTTATAGGTTGATCGATCCCTCTTTTGACAAAAATAGTTCATAAGAAGACGATATACGTAACTTACCATATTCTAAAACAGGTTATTTGATCTTCTATCCTATTGTATAAAAAATTTCTGATTAAGGAAGATGGGCAAAACAAAGTATGAGGAGGAGAGAAAGAGTGACCTACGAGTATATAGATTTAATTTTTTAGAGGGATTTAGGAGCAACTAAAATTAGATAAACGGACGTATAAAAAAATAATTATTAAATTATGTTTCGAGGTGCGTATACATCTTTGTTATCATATCTAAGATTCTAAGGGTCAGAAAATGCACCCTTACAAAAGCTGTTACGAGGGTGACCTCGTCATAGCACGACTCTTCGTTGATATTCCACATTACATTCTTTATGGAATTAATTAGAATATAACCCGTGTCATAACGGCACGGCTCGATAATAAGTAATTTCATATATTCTGGTTTTAATTCATGTCATTCGTCTGCAGGTATGACATCATTTCTTTCTCCACCACCACCCAATAGCGGAGCCAAGGGTTGATTAACCTGGCTCTAACCCCCTTGAAATTCTAATAACTACATAATTTTTTTAATATTATCCTATAAATAGGTTTTAGCCGATCTATATTTAGGGTTTAGTCTACCAAAGTTTACATGTTTATTTAAAAAGTAGCCTCGTCAATGTCAATTTTTGACTCCGTCGCTACCACCACCACTACCACCCACCCCTGTAGGTTGCCACCACCACTACCGCCCACCCCTGTAGGTTGTTGGGAATTCTAATTTTCAATCACAAACGCCATGAGGTTTAGATTGAACAAAATTAGGACGTCAATTAATTTATTCCTTTTTTTATTATTATTATGGTTTCTTTTGTATTGTAATCAATTTTACTTTAACATTCAAAACCATGATTTGTACGATCTGGTACCAAAGATTGCAGGGGTATATACTACAAGAAAAGCACCTAGTAACAACACATAAAAACCGTTGTCGAAATGGTACGACAACGGTTCTACAGACGTTGTCTACCTGCGTGTTGTGAAAAGCCTCACCATTTAAACACCAGTTTTTCTCCATTGTGGTTCATGAACATAATAACAACAATTCTTTTCCATTGCAACAACCGTTGTAAGATGCAACCTCAACAATATTATAAAAACGTTGTTGAAATAATTTTAGATTTAAAAAAAAAATAGCTCAAATAATAATTCAGAAAACAAAATAACAAAAAATGAAAATTTTATATATATGATTTCCTCAAAATGTATAATAATATATTGTATTTGCTTCTTTACATTGAACTTATAATACAAAGAACATGAACTGTAATTCCGTTCTTTGAGTAGAGCCTAACACTGGTCGATAAGGTCCTTCGTGATTTTCCAAAGTGAAAACACTGCCTCGCTGCACAAAACTCTAAGCAAATACAGAAAGATCAAATCTGGGTCATGGGGACTCAAAAACTGCAGAAAATAATAACGTCCATAAAAAATTCATCGTAAAAGTAACACGTACTTAGTCTGCGCTTGATGCATAGGCACAAATTGAACAATGTCTCTTGTAGTCCTAATTTTCAGTAAACTTTATCTTCATTGGAACATCTTCGACCTTACACACCTGTGAAAACAAGGTCACATATAATTAAACACCTACTACTGAAATGGAGAACTAAATAGACTGGAGCAAATCAAAGCTTAAAGCCATGTTATATTGAACTTTGAATTGCATCTGTGCAGAGTGAAGTGGTGATCAACAGGACTAAATATACTGATCAAGCAGTGTAGATTGCATGACTTAAGGTTACAGAACTAGCAGATACCAAAATCAATGTTTCTAAAACGAATTTGACATAAGTTGTTGAGATTGGGTGTCAAGATTTTGAGACAATAAATGAAGTCTAGCGATCTACTTCCAATGTTCTGTCCTATAAACAAATCATGATGGAGTGATAAGAGTGACATGAAAATAGAGTGGGAATTCTGCTTTGGTTGTGTAAAGCTTGGTGGAAGAACACTAGTAATTGGACAATTGTTGTTAACAATGTGTAGTTTAAAATAACAATACCTTATTATGTTGGATGCGTTCAATTTGAGTCCAGTTCAAGGCTTGTTGTATCGGTGGGTTACTCCATATCATCTAAAAAAGAACACCACAAGGTTAGCGAGCTTTCAAATAAATCAAGAACATTATAGGTTAAACTCAAAGAAGGGCCTTGCTAAAGTACGACTCGATGAATCGCAATAATATGCTGAAACTCAAACTGAGACTCTTGCTAGGAAATAATAGTTCTAGGACAACCATATACGATGCAGATGATGGTAATGAAGCTAGGAAAATATAGTGTGTGAGACAATAAAAAAACACATTTTCAATATTAGAAATGGGATACGAGAACAACGGTAGTTTCTCAGTCAGGAGTCTAGCCGATGAGTCGAAGAATAAAGAACCGATTCTCATCCAACCTAAGACATTCAAGAAATCTAACTCATTAACAGCAAAATGATTACATGTATACCCCAAACTCTCTACCAAAAAGGAAAATATTAAAATAAACTGGATTAAATGCATCCTTTATGAAATCCTTTCTAACATATCCAAAAGTCTAGTTGTTATAATTTGCTAGCAAATTAAGTAACCCCTAATTATAAAGACTGGAATTTTAAGGAATTTCTACTTACCAATGAGCTTGTCTTGCTGCCTAAACAGATAAGAATGACTCAAACCTGAAATATACAAAACCAGAACAACAAAGGTCATTAGAAACTAACTTTTACTCTCTCGAGGAGGGGATATATCAATTAATTTGTATACACACAAGTAAGGGATTGAATCAAACTTACCAATGTTGATATGCACAGTTGGATCCATTTAAAGGAGACTTGTTGACGAAGCGAAAGAACTTGCAGATCACCTAAACAAGCGAATTTCCATACACTTTTATTTTTCTAAAATTACATGACGAAACCAATGACAAGATGGTCCAAGCATCAATATACATTTTCCATCTAAATATTTCGTCATCTCCGTCCAACTATCCTCTTCAAACGTGTAATAGGAAACTCGGACACTGAGTTAATGGGAAATTGAAATAGTGATGACCGAAGAAGTTCAATAGATCAGAACCATTTCAGTAACACATCATTAATATATTTTGGACCAAAAAATTAGATATATGGAAATCAATACTTGCATGAGATCTAATTCCGGAAATGAAGTAGTACATCACATCTAGCTAAGCATTTAAACTTCAAAGGGTGGAAATAAAAAATGACCAATGAAAACCATTAACAAAAACTAAATACATACACCATTAGAAACCAATTTCGGCAGAAATTAATGTAAACCATTAAAGTCCAAAATCATACAAACAAAATTAAAAAAACAAATAAAAAGAGATATTAATTTCTACTGTGAAATCAAAAAGAAAATCAAGGAAAATATAATTTAAAACCCCCAACTTTACTTGCTGATCTTGATGAAGGCAGAGAGGATCCACTTAATGTACTTATTTCCTCCATTAAATCGATCTCTCGAGTACCCACTTGATGATAAGATTAATAATTGCCTATGCCATTTTCCTGTTATTTTTCATGAGGTATTGTTACTACAACAAGTTATGATGCGGATTTGCAGAGTTTTGATGGGAAAAAAGATAGAGCTTATTTATTTTGAGTGGATCTGAGTAGTAGACATGGTGAAGGAGAACAGAGAAAAATATGAGGCGGAGAGAGCAAGAGAGGTAGAAAATAGAGGATAAGATTAGGTTTTATTTCAAGGGATGTTGCGCTGCTAATCTCGGGGAAATGCTTCACGAGATCAAGGGATCCGATGACAGACGTGTGTTTCTTGCATGTGTGTTTTCTTAAGTGATAATTGTTGTCGGGAGGTCATACCATTCAACAATGGTTTTTAATAGGAAGCGTTGTAGAAAGCCTATTAATCAACAACTCCGGCGCTAACGTTGTGATACACCCGTTGTCAATGGCTGTTTTTCTTCATTTGGGTTATCCAGTGATCATTAACATTTTTTCATATATGATTTGATATCATCCCTGAAATAACCTGCCTTTATCAATCGTGCTAAATGCAACCAACCACATCTTTCACAACACAATGTTATCCGTGTTGTAATGATATAGAATTAATATTTTCCACCATTAATCATCAACACCCAACGCCACTACTTCTTTCACCACAACCACCAGGGGTTGAGCCAGGATTTTGAGGAAAGGTGAGAAAAAATTCTTGGCAAGTTGGATCAGGTGCAAAATGGACTTAGTAGCCCATTTTACGATTAAAAAACCAAAAATAATTACAATTGGGCTTGGCTCCACCCCTGACCACCACTAACGTTTCCGCCTCCACCACTTTCTAAGAATCGCTACCGGTTCCACCACCCACTACAGCTCTTGACCGCCACTGATATTTCCGCCTCCACCGCTTTTTAAGAACCGTCACATCTTCCACCACCCTCTACCACCGCTAATGTCTATTGATATTATTTATTTATTTTATCAAAAAAATTTATTAATGGAAATACACATTTATTGAAATACTTAAGGAAACATTTATAAGGAAAAAATTAATAGATCATTTATTATGAGCAATTAGTGAAACACTAATTAATAAAACACTTTACAATAAAATAATTGAATTATTATCATTTTTAATGTGACATTTATTATGAAAAATTAATGGAAACCAAATTTTAACCGTCAGATGCATTTCTAATCCCAATCATAACCATCACTTTAGAGAAACAATTACAACCTTAGATTTATCTATTGCAAGAGCAAATTTGGACCACTCTTTATCTAGGCTAACTTAGCAAAACTTTGCTTTGTATTCTTGATTATATTTGTTATCCATTTTAGGTGATAATATCAGAAAAATATCACATTAGGTTAACTATGCCCAACATTCAGTGTCGTCCTATGCCCCCGCTTACTCCACACTTCGCAAAGGTTGAGCCGGGGTCGTAGGCCCTGGTGATACCTAATATATTTTGAGGAATTGGAATTATATACACTTTGGTGATATATCTACTGAAATCAGTAAGGTAAGGTCTCAAATTGAACTGCTTAATTCTCATAATAATAATCCTCTTGATGCTGAGTATGTTAAATTGCAGAACATACTCAATTACTGGTATGATGTTAAAGCTGATTACTGGAGACTGAGAGAAAAAGATGACGATCTCTTGTTTGGAGACAGAAATACTGCTTACTTTCACCACAAGAACAATTTCAGGAGGAGATGAACTCATATTGATTCTGTTCAATCTGATATTGACATTTGGTTGACTGAGAGAGTAGACATTACTGGTAATCTCAAATCTCATTTTATAAATATGAGCAGAACTTCTAATCCTCATTCTCGTTCTAGTTATCATGATTTTATTACTTCATGTATAACTGATAAAGACGGTGCTAGACTTGTTGCCCCTTCTACCTGTGAAGAGATAGAAAATAAAATAAAATATGTTTGCTATGAAAACTTGGACCACTCTTGGTCCAGATGGTTTTCCTTCTGGTTTCTTTCAAACTATATGGGATACCGTTGGTTTATGCTTTAAACTATCCCACTTTTCTTAACCTAAACTTAGCAACGATCAAGAGAACTCATTCTCTTATTTTATATTCTTCCCCCAATTTAAACAACTGCAAGAAATTGAGTTGTTGATGAATCGAGCACAAGAAAATGAAGAAGACAAAAATATAAATTAAGGTGAA
Source organism: Papaver atlanticum (assembly GCA_023531105.1). Lineage (NCBI taxonomy): Eukaryota > Viridiplantae > Streptophyta > Magnoliopsida > Ranunculales > Papaveraceae > Papaver > Papaver atlanticum. The sequence continues at coordinate 1,351,230 of JAJJMB010004648.1, read as the reverse complement.
TATTAACAAGAAATGAGTTGAGATTATTATTATCAAATGAGGAATTTTAAAATCGAGAAATTAGGTCTAGAACAATAAAGGAAGAGTAGATGTGAATCGAGAAAGGGTGAAGGAAACTGATAAGGAATGATGGTGATTTTTATATAGAGGAGTAATCAGAGATAGGGTTCCGTTAACTGCTAATTTACAAGTAGAGATGCAGTGGTGGAATTGATGTTACAAAGAAACAATGAAAGGGGAGTTAATTATGTTTAGAAATATGGGTTATGTTAGAGCATTGCTCAGTTGAACCCCTTGTCATATTTTACCTTTAAAATGGAGGCTGCTTAATTAAATTACTAGAGTCAACTTCGTTAGGATAAACTAGGAGCAATTGAAATGTTGAACTCGCTCGTGTTACTCTGAAGAACCTAAAGACGTGTAGGCATCAACGAACATATCATCCTTTTGTTCGAGGTTAGTAATACATACTTGACTTGTTCCATTTTTATTTACGTATCTTTCAAGTCGTTTAGATTGAAAACATAACATATGAAGTATATTTATGTATCTCTAGCATCAATGATCATTTCATTATGGTCAAAGTGTCAAGGAAGCATATGCTAGTTTTGTTTTTTACAGAACTTTTGTATATTGGATTACGAAATATAATTTAGCTATTTGGACATCGTAAATTTGACATAGTACTATTTGATAACTCGTTACTAGTTAGTTTATTAAACTTTCAAATTGATTCCATGCCTCGAGGACTATGTTTAATTACATGAATTTAAGGAAGTAAACTTGTGAAACTCGTTTCGTACTTGAAAGGAATCAAGGGATCTCTAGCAGGACCGATTCCTTAACAAGGATCTCTAACATGGCCGATCCCCATGTTAACCAAAAATAAACGTCTCTTATTTTGTATATTAACTTAGGTTTGCATAGCTATTTTAAATATAGTATGGTTAATATGAAAAGTTCATAAGATGTCGACATAGTATATATAACATTGCTAAACTCTTATTACTTAATGTTCAAGTAGTTTCCTTGATACTCGAGATGTGATCCCTAAACGAAATATTTTAAAATATATTTTTGACATTCGGTATTTATGTGTCATTCATATCCCACATCTCTTGTAACTATATCAGTAAAGTATATGCTTTATGCTAGATAATATTTAGTTATCATCTTAGATTTTTCCAGTGTGTTAGCTGGATTACAATTGAAATATTACAAAACCGAAGATAAGCATTTATTGCATATAGTATATTCAGATTTGGGAATTCCTTGTTGTCTAAACTATATTGGTCAATATATATAATGAAGTTTGTCATTCTTACAAACTTATCCCTTAGACACACTAATCTAACCGATTATGCGGGAAACCCACTGGAGTATTCTTGTAATTCTCATTTGAGAGGAGAGTATCCCAATTAGGTGAAATCTCTTATGTGCACTTAGTTTAAAGACTTATGTGGGATCAAAGAGGCATTAGTAAGCACCGTTCGTGAGATACTAGGTTCGTATATTGTTTATTTAGTTTACGATTATTGATTTGATTGACTAATGATAAAGTTGAACCTTGATAGATCTAGTTTGTTTATTCTGTGATCTTTCTCTTCTGATATAAGTTCACTCGAACTAATTTAATGATTAACGATTTTAGGTGTGATCTTTTGATTCAACATCTGAACATAGAACTTTAAGTCATCCGTTGTTAACCAACTTCGTTCTGTGTGTGATGGATTATTAGTAAAATCAAGTTGTTTGTGCAGGTACTTAGAAGACTTGAAGTTTTTTTGTTTTTTTTTGGTATTCTGAATTTGTAATGATATGGGAGATTGATGGAGCGGTTATTGAAATAGATTAGTCCTTTACTATTTCGGAATATGATCCAAAGGGTTTGAATGGTTGAAGTCTTCACAGAAGGTGAAACGACTTAAAATAATGGACCGTATCTTAGGATTCACGTGCGTTGACCAGATTGGTTGTAGGCACATGGATACTGAAGGAACTGAGCAACTTTGAGTTAGTTTACTTAGTTTTAACTATACGAAGTTGTATTCATCTTTGTATAACAACTTAATTCTGAGAGTATTCAAAACTGGACTTGGTCCTGGGGTTTTTCTGCATTTACGGTTTCTTTGTTAACAAAATCTTGTTGTGTACCTTTACTCTCTTTTTTTTTCCGCATTATAATTATTTTTATGGTTATAATTAAAGTAATAACATTGTATGTTAATTCAATACTTGGTTTGATCCCATAGTTTGGTTCAGATTTCGATATTACTCTATATACCAAGTGTACATCTTATTAAGTAATCTTATTGACAGTGATTATCTATATTGGATTACACATGGTGCGTCCTACATAGGTTGATATTGAAAATATTATGGTGTACTTGGTACCCTCGTAAATTTCAATTGGAATCAGGACATGAAAACACAATAGGATCTAACAGTCTGACTTTTGGTGCTATCCAACCTATGAGACATGAGTCAAAATAATGGTTTTCGAAAATAATACAATAATTATCAAAATAAGAGAACTCGTTTAAGTCGTTTTGATAAACTAATAAGGTTAGTGATTATGGTTTTCCTGTATATTTGTAGCCTTGTAATAGATCATGAGTATCCAATCTCTAATCATGTTTCTGACGAACCTACCAGAAAAAAAAGGGAAAACTATCATCAAATAAAAGTATGATTTTGCAAAAACAAAGAAAAGACTCAATTAACGTATTACAATAAGGGATAAATACCAAATGTCCAGAAGTTTTTATGTAGCTATATCACCATCTCATTATAACTCTCGAGATCACATGGCTAATAGCTCATCTTATGAGTATGCCGAATCTGATTCCGAATATGTAAAAAAATCTATATAGGTTGTTAATGAACTCAGAAGAGTTAATAAACGTCTTATCACTGAAAATAAGAGTTTAAAAACAGAAGTTAATATCCTTCCGAATAAGACAAACGTCAAAGGCTCGCAACTTGAATACAAACTACTTCCAGAAAATAATAGTTTTCTTAGACAGAGATCTTTAAAGAGAATAGAAACTTCTGGTTGCTTTACAATCGAAGACTGCTAATGTGAAATGCTTCTTCAGGATCTCAAAAAGTTAAGCAAAAATGATTCTCAGCGAATAAAGAGTCTTGAAGACAAAGTTACTGTTAGTCTTTCTCGAGCAAAATTATTAGAGAAAGATCAAGATGTTGTTCTTGAAAGAAAAAAATCAAAAGGTTGGAAAAATAAAAGGACTTTGAAAATGAGAAGGTACCAAATACACCACCAACTTTTTCATTCGGCAACCTGTATGGACAAAACCTAATATAATTGCAAGTAAACCAACTTAATTATGATCCTCGACAATATACATATTGCTCCAGTAGTATGTGTACTTTTCAATATGCCATAATGAGCTTCTTAAGCAAAACTTGTTTTTCTCCGTCTTCGACATTCCTTTTGAGCTTATAGTACAACTTCAACATTAGTTTCAGCTTTAAGTCGATAGCGATTCACAACCCGAACTAAAGCTATAAATTTCGCCACTTTGTTATTTAAAGTTTGATATAGGCAAAACAACCCAACAGAACTACGATTATTCTTATTATCGGTATCAGTACAGAAGTTTTCATAAAATTTGCTCCAATAAATCACACTCACTAAACCATTTTGTCGTCGTTTTGCACTCTTATTCGGATAACATACTACAAATTTTCTGCATAAATCTTCACGATTAATATATGATTGAGTCATTCATCGGAAATTATGTGTGTAAAAGGTGGAGAATGGGTGATTTTGGAGTTGAAATTGATTAAATTTATAGGAACTGAGATAGCAGCCGTCGGATTAACCTAGCCATTAACAGTTCATTTTAGGTCGAACGGCTCAGTCCGAGACAAGCAACGTATCAATATCAGCCGAGGTTCGGCCTATGTAGGTACGATTGTCTCGGATTAAACCTCTCGTATCATGTTAAGACTGTCTGTTCAATATGAGACGAGGTAGACAAACTCTTATATTTGAGCCTTTGGCCATCTGTTCCTTTTAATTTTGCAGTCCCACTGTTGGATGAAAATGGACAAACCTGCGCGTTTGTCCATCTATTGGAACTGCCCTTAGAACGCAAAGGTGACAAAAAAAAAACTCCACTATCATCCTCTTTTATATTTTTGCTGCAGCAAAACCTAGAGAAACAAAAATATCCTCAAGAGCGCCACATCAGATGGGCTGTAAGTAGCGCCAACGGAATAGCATGTCCAAAGTTGTAAGAGCAAGTCTTATGGTGGAAGGATTCCATCTTCCATGCCACCTCAGCATTTGGAATTATTCATGGAAGCTCAAATCTTATGATGGAATCATAGAATTAAACGCTAAAAAGAATGGCGTTTGACTTAGTAAATGGTTTTGACTAATATAGTAGTGGAATCTTCCGATAACACACACAAAAATAATAATAATAATAATAATTTGAGCGCTATTCAGATCAACGTTTTCTTTTATTTTTCCTTAACTTCGATCGGTCCCACTGACCACTAACGTGGTCAAACATTCTTTTTTTCTGCTTTTCACTTTCATGTTACTACTTGCGGGATCCGTCCATTTTCTCGCGCCCCAAGTGTCCTAAAAACAGGTTTTGGACTAGTGATACACATCTCAAAATAATCAAATAAATCATCAGTAATCAACAACATCCACCAATTGATAAATCTAGGGTTCCATCAATTAATACAAATTCACAAATTGAAGAAGCCCTAATTTTTTTAAACAATCATAAACTTTTCTATGATCAATAGATTTGCAATTATTAACATCCAAACCTATCTCTTGATGCCATTGTAAACAATTTTTTTTTTTTTTTTAAGATTATGGAATAGGAGTCCATCTATGTACCCCTACTTAACCAGGGGTGCACATTCCTCCCATCCTTATTGGCTATAACTAAGCCATGGTTATTATACCTGATAAACAGGGTCCACATCTGAATTGGAGATACAATTTTATTTGGAAACATAACTGTATTATATCTCATTCTCTCTCCTTTTGACCTCTCCGACTACATTTTTATCTCTTTTCTCTCGCATCTCTTTATATATTTTGCAGTACATACGTATGAACAACACCATGACACTTCAGAAGAAAAGGTAAAATCCAGAGAAATCCATGTTAGACAATAGAAGTTCAAGTATGTTTATTTCCAATCTTGTTTCAAAGTGAATTTGGAGTAACCTCCCGGTTTTGGTGAAATCCCATCCAACGACTTATCTGAGGACACACACCAAGGGTCGATTATTCTCCATTAAAATTAGCTAATTTTTACTCATGTTATCAATTAACACATTCAAATCCAAAAAGGAAAATATTAAGCTTCAAAAACCAGATACAGTTGATACCAAGGCCTTGCAAGTACTTGAGCCGCTGGTGTTGACGTCTTGGTGAGGAAGAGTTCTTGTGGTTCTGATGCAAGCTGTAGGAGTCGTTCAGGCTTTTTTACAAGCAGGTTGCATGCCTGCCCTTGCTGATGTAGCAATATTCTAGTTGTTAGTGTTCTAAGCCCAACTGTAGTATTGAATCTCATACAATCAAGGTAATTTCCTCATCCTATGTAAACTCATAAAACTCAATCAACCAGTCACCATTCTTCACTGATTTCATATGTGAAAGCTCTATTCAGATCTTGTTTGAGAATAAACCCAACTTCATAAACCCACGTAACTCCTAATTCACCCCTTAGTCATCTTCATTCACTACCAGAATCAATGGCAGCAATACACGCCATCTTCCATTGATTTTCCGTTAATAAACTTCCCCAAATTTTTCACGATTTGAACCCCAAACTTCCTTTCCATTTTGACTTCCAAAATGATAGTGTTGTACGATTTTTTTTTTGGGTAGTGCATAGAATTTGTTGTGTTGCAATTTTCCCTAGTTAATCAGATGGTTTTGATCTGATATAAGCAAAAAGATGAAATTCTGGAAAATTAGGAAGATGATAATCTTGAAATCAACAAAAATTATAAAATCTAATCTAGTATGTGAAATTGATGAAGATGAAGAAAGAAGAGACGTCGATGGAAAAGAGAGGAATCCGGAAAGAAAAGACAAATTATGAATGAACAAAATAGATGTAGCTCACTCTGTTTTAGAGAAGTAGTTGGATTCGGTTTTCCAAAAATAATTTAGTTAATATGGTGGACCCTGTTTATCAGGTACAATAATCGTGGTTTAGTTATAGCCAATAAAGATGGGAGGAATGTGCACCCTCTGGTTAAGTTGGATGCACACTCAATTAAATATAACTATTACCAATATCTTAACCAATCAACATCCAACACGTGTATGAACTTTGTTTTATGTAGTCAAGGTTCTTTTATCTGTGCCGGTGTGCCGGTGTGATGAATATTGTCACTAGGGTTTTAACTTTTAAGTTCCATTAGAACGCAAAAGTGACAAAAACCCTTCCACTTTTCATCCTCTTTGATATTTTTGCTAACAGGTCTAATTCTATCACAATCTTAGAGTATCTCTGTAGGGTTTGGAACTCGTAATTCATAGGGTAACCTAGAAGCCCTAGGTTTAATGATTATGTATCTCAGTTACTCATGAGTTTTTAGTTTGTTGAGATTATGGGACAAATTATGTTGGTTCTTGAATCGCAAAATCTCTACAAAAGTTCTAATTTTGATGTAATTGATTTTGTTTTTATTTTGACACGTAAAGGTGTAGCCGACAAAACCCAGAATCATGGTAGATACGATTAGCTCTTCAGATCAAAACGAAAGAACAAGCAAGTAAGTTCAATTGAGAATAATCAAAATAGCGATTCTTTCTACATTTCACCTCAGTTCTTTAAAATTTTGATGTACACCTTAAAGGCTTGTTGTTTTGTTCTAATTACTGTTAACCTTGTTTCCATTTCAGAGAAGCTCCTCAGTTATGTGCATTGTTAAAAGAAATGAAAGAAGGATTGGATTTAGTGAGGAACAAAGTGCAAGCTTTAACATTGAAAGTAAGAAACGTGCATTAGACGATGTTAACTCTATTTCTCATTGGTGGATAATATAGTATTATTGTTTAATGGTGGGTGAAAATCTGTTCAGGTGAAAGAAAATCAATTTCCGACCACACATGGGTTGAGCTATCTTGATGCCAAGAATTTCCTTCTTATGAGCTATTGCCAGTGTGTTGTTTACTATTTACTTCGTAAGGCAAAAGGGCTTTCTATTGAGGGATACCCAGTTGTTCGGAGCCTTGTAGAGATAAGATTATTCCTAGAGAAGGTTTGTGCATATTTCTGTTCTTGTCATCATATCAAGGCTTCTCGTCATCATATAAAGGCATTATCACCTAATACTGAGTACCAGGTCAAGCATGAAAATTTCATATGTTGCACTATTCTATAGGTAGGCTTTTTAGCGGTACATATCAACTTCTAGGTTGTCTGACATTAGGATCTTTTGTTTTCATTATGGAGTCTTCAACCTTTTCACCAAAGTACTCTTTCATGCCGTTTGTTGTTTGATTGTATCAATCTGAATAAAATTGGTTAACAAAGTAACATATTTTTCACTTGTGAAACCTCTATTTCATCTTCAAAGTCCATTGTTATTTAGTATTTACCGCAGGTGCCAATATGTACAGGCTTACCTTTTTCTTATCTTATTTCCTGGAGTTAGGACTCAGGATCTAATAGGCATGGTAGCCAGTAGGCGTGGTATACTTCCTGAGTATGCTAAATTTGTTTGCATCACGATGTTTACTTGATACTTATTAAATTCTTTTCCCTTTATTCCTCTTCTCGCTAATATAATTCTTTTCCCTTTATGCCTCTTCTCGCTAATATTGCAGATTCGTACAATTGATAAAAAACAAGAGTACCAAATTAAGAAGTACATTACAGGCACCGCAAATACAGAAGAGAAAGAAGTTGCCAATAATGAGCAAGCAAATACTTCTAACAAATCAGAGGACTTACTGAGATATCGGCCAAATCCTGACATGTTTAAATCCAAGTTGCCCAATTCCGAGGTTTGTACAACTAGACAAACACAAAAGTTTCTGTCAGATAGTTCTGCTGATTTAAATTGTCTGAACCATTTTTCCCTGAGAAATGTAGGGTGATGATGTTGTATACCGGCCACCCAAGTTTGTTCCCACTGCTATGGAGGAAGAAAACATATCTAAGAGTGAAAACCTGGCCCAGAGAAGGGACAGGCAAATTTTACGGCAGGCTAATCAAAGTCCCTATGTGAGAGAGATGCTGAATGCTGCCGAAGGGAAACCTGAAGAGGTCAGTTGTGTATTAATGTCACCCAACCAAGTTAATTATTAGATTAGTTCTCTTTCTGAGAGGGTTTGGGTTCAATCTTCTGGTCATCTCTAATTGGATGTTCAAATACAGATACGGGAAGTTGTTGGAGCCGAAAGTCGAGAAGCTATTCAGTATAGGGAGAAGATGAACAAACGTGCAAGACAAGAAGAGGAAATCTTCACTCGTGTACCACTTACGAAGGCGGAGAAAAAGCAAGGGAAGCATTTGAAGAAGTCAAGAAATGGGTATGAGTGATAAATACTGTATTCATAAATCATTAGATAGTACCTGGTTATTCATCTTAATGTTAAATTATGTATCTATCTGCGATCATTATGATAAATCCCCTACTTTGCTTGACAATACCAGATTGGCTGGCTTGTCGGAAGATCTCTACGATGTTAGAAGTTTACCTTTGAATGGGGATGGCGAAGAAGGTCCTTCAAGCTTCAGTAATTCGAATAGGGGAGGGAAAAAACAGTTTAAGCGCAAGGTATATATGCTCTCTCTCTCTCTCTCTCTATATATATATATATATATATAATTGTATCCACCTCTGACAGTGCTTCTCACACTTACAGAGAAAGCATTGATGTAAGATCAACTGAAGCAAGTGTACCATTTACCAGTGAAGAAAGCAAACCCCAAACAAATCTTGAGAACAACAGTGCCTCAATTTTGGCTTCTGAAGTGTAGTTATATTAATTTTACTAGTTAAGAGGCTTTTTCTTTCTGAACTCTGAAGTGTATCAATTTGGAGAATTTTGTTTCAGCAAGTTATAATTTGTTTAGAGATGGCAAATGAAAGATTTAGCTGAATTCTATTTTGATTTCCCCTGCTTAATCTGGTTTGGAGTATGGTGGTTCAATTTAACAGTGCAGGGGTAACAAATAATCGAAACAGCTAAAATTGGATTGCACTTCCCATCTGGTCTCATTAAATCTATTTCAAGGATATGCTATGTTAACATTCCATCCTACTAGTTCATATACATCTGAAGAGCCAGTCACAAGTGCATTTGCAAACCACAGTCCAGGCATATGTGACTTGGGGAAATAAGGAGTCAGAATGGAGGCTAAACATTGGCATCAAAGGGGTTGGAGTATTGGACTGCAAAGACACTCATAACATGTCAATTCCATTCCGCACTGAATTTTTTTAACAATGAAAGACACTCATAACATGTCAATTCCATTCCACACTGATTTTTTTTAACAATGAATCGAGTATCAAAACGAGGCATACAGTTGTACATATACAAGCCCTTGAATTGTTGGAGAACAGATTCAATAAATCAGTCAGGAACTTTCAATATCTCCAGACTAACTCCAGGGCACCCAATGTACAAAAAAGAAAACCTGGCTCATGTAACGGTATTTTTAGTACTTGATGACATGATGACGCAGCCATAGATCGTACATAACCATGTGGAACGCATCATATCTGAGTGGTGGTGTATTCCATTGGAAGTGCTTCTGGACCTGATATTACCAAGGGGAAAAAAGACAAATCATAATTACATCTGCAATTTCAATTGGTAATGAATCAAATATGAAACAATTCATGACAATGAACAGCAGTTTGACTACATTACAATAGAACTTCAAGAGATCTCTATCGAACAACAAGTATGCGAACAGAAAAACTCGAATATTGTACCTTCACTAAGTTGTTATGCAACAGAACGAATTCCTCATCAGGAATTTCTTTGAGAATATACTTAAGTCTGTACACATCACTCTCCTTTAGTATGACAGCAAATCTTTCCCAATTAAGGATATCATTGAATGGCAAATCATAATAATTAGACAAAATAACTGCAGAGAGAGACAACACAGTTAGTTAGAAAATTCAACTGTAGGTGCTCGAGGGAAGAAAGATAATACGTTACACCAATTGTCAATATGTAGGATGGCAAAGAAGTTAAAAGTTCACCAGGAATGCATCCATAGTGAATTGAGTCTGTGATCCGCGCGCTGTTAACCTGAGAGCCACCCGGGCATATGCAGAATTTCGTCCTATAAAATCTCTTCTGATAAACCAGAGGTCCAGTTGCCCTATTTATTCGGTTGTTCGAGATGTCAAGTTCTGTGTCGTTCTCCCACACACGTGCCAGAATAACCCTTATTTTAGAATTGCGATGACCTGCCCAAAACCCAAGAGTGGTCCTGAAAAAATGACACCATTTCTATGTAAAAACTAAAAAATAAAGTGGTTGTGTAATATGATATGTACGGATAGTTTAAAAACTTATGTCATACCGCTTCAAGAAATATTGAATACATTACTGGAACTTTCTAAAAGAAACAAATCAATCACATTAGGCCCGATTTTAGTGAATATTATGGAGGATAATAATCCACAAACCACAACGATAGAAGAAAAGATATTCTACACCATAAAGCTAATAACCAAAAAGCAACTAAACATACTAGCAACAGACAATGCGAGGAAGCCATAATCTCTCACATTACAAAATTATTAGGAAGGCAGATCGAGGAAGTCAATGTTGAACAAATCAGCTTTTGCTCAAAGTGTTATTTTGTATACCGATATATTACTAACAAAGTAACGAGAACAGGAAGTTGGTTTGATGTCATTAACTGCAAAACTTACTGAACTTTCGCTAAGCATGGATATCTACACGAAGACCTATCTCCAGCAAATAGACCCCAACCAAATACCATCATTCACCTCCTAAAATTAATTAATGCTCAAGACTCGCGTAAATATCTTGTAAAAAATGCAATAAGAACATGTTTCGTACCTATTTTCTATGTCGTTTCCCCCAGCTGGTAGAGCGAATGGCTGCAGTACTTGTGGGAGAGCAACATCCTTATGAGGAATAAAGCCAACATCATAACTTGGTGAACAAACAACTCTTATTGAATTCTTAACAAGAAATGGAACACCTTCAGTTGCTCTTACACCAACATCATGACAAGTAACAAAAAAATGATCTGCACCCAAGGTTCTATTCCAATAAGGGTACTTCATAATTAAGCTTTGCACGTAATTATCTACAATTACCGTCATGTTCTCATACGATGTCCCCTGTGTAGAAACAAACATTTACAACAATTACCTTACAAGTTAGTCACAACCAAAATTTAAGCCTAAATCAGTTCATCTTACACTCCAATCAAATTGTGATTCCTACGGCAGCTAACTGTAAAAATATGGCAGTAAACATGGATTCCAGAAGAAATGATACTACATTAATTCATTCAGAGTTCCAAGCAATAGAAATTACCTTTCCTCTCATCTTATGACAAGAAATGGGGATGAAGAAGAGATGAGCTTCATCTGGATTATCAGTACGAAAGTGACTTTCTCGAATATTCTGAAAGAAAAAACCCTCACTAGCATACTTTCCAGTCAATTTCCTAGGGGTTTGATAAAAAGTATTTGGATCTCCATCTGGATATATAAAAACCTTGAAATTCTTCTCCATTTCTTCATAATTCAATCGGAAAACTTCAGGTGAGTGATATATATCTGTAAATTCTTCCAATGATTCAACCTTTATGAATCAAAACCTGCGTAAAATTACTAAGAAATCCGACAAAAAAAAAAAATCAAAACAAAATAGAGGAGGATGGATGAATTGAAAATTACCTGACGAGTCACAGAAAGATCTGGAGAAGAGTATTGAAGTGGGAAATGGAGAGATTTAAGAGAGAGGTAAGTGAAGGTGATTAGGGTTAGAGCTGAGATAGTTAAAAGAGATCTCTGTAGATTACATGGTGGAGAAGTAATCAAAGAAGAGAAAGGATTTGATTTTCCTGTCATAATTATTTCAATTACTTTGGATTTGGTTCAGATACTGGAGGAATTCTTTTTGAGTAAGAATGTGAGCTTGCTTGTCTGGGAGAGGGAGTGAAAGAGAGAACACTGTTTCCAGAATCCAGATCGCTGCCAACACCGCGCTTCGGAGGGAAGAGGAAAAATACACATAACACACTCTTTATTTTTATCCGGACAGTCTGGCGCTGGCGCTGGCTGTATTTTCCTCTGGGTCTTGTGAACTTGGAGTTGGCCTTATATTCTTGCGAGCACCAACATGGCCTTACACCTTGTTTGTTTGCATCTAACTTGCCATCTGGATATGTGACAACTCCCGATTCACACCCTGTTTGTATACATCTAAAATTCGTCATCTGGATCTGAATCAATCCTTGATTCGCACCGAGTTAGACAATTTGTTTTCTGAATTGAGCCAGATTTGATTCGCTACCTGTTTTAGACCTAACTTCTGATAGGGATCCGTTTGAGTCAGGTAACAAGATATCCTTGATGATACCAAACTACTGACTCACATACCTTTAAATCAGGTGAGTCATATCTGACTCAAAAAACAAACACATTGTGTCAGATCAAGATGAGTTTGGTGATTTCATTGAGATTCAAGAAGAAAGAAAATAAACATATGTTAGCTGCATATAACTGATGCGAACACGGATATGAATAAATTCTCAAAAATTAGGACACAAACACGCAACAATGCAATAAATTGAAAGTAAATAACAAATTTGTGTAATAAACACATATACCAATGAAATAATATTGTACAAAAAATTCAGACATTATATTCATATTAAAATAGTATGTGATATATGCATTATAATGTCATCGATGCGTCTGACATATTAAGACAATATGTGACATATGCATATAATGTCACTGATGCGTCCGACATGAAGACGCGCACGTCCAAGTGTCGGACGTGAATCTGATGCGGATACGTGACCATTTTAGATGCGTCTGTGCTACACAGCCTCTCAGTATTGTGTTTTATTTTTACCATGATCTTGTCACTTCTTGGTCGGATCTTGGCAAGATCTCATGCTCATCCATTACAAGCCACTGGACTTGGATATAATAGTAAGGGGTTCTAATGAAATTAGAAGAAGCACGCTGCTATGTTTCACTGATATAACATGAGCGAACAAGACATGGTAGATGTTACAATGCATATTTAGATCACGAGACAAACAATTTATAACAATACATAGGTAGTGGGTCATATTTTGGGGTTAACTCTTTTCCTCTCTGCTTACAGATTCCGATATTAATATTATTATTCTTTTATTTTATTTTATTTCTTCTTTTCAGAGGTCGGGTCTCTCCCCTTTCCTTTTTGGTTTTTCAATTTCCTTTTATAAACAAAGTTCTTTTGTGAGGTTTGCCAAAAAAGAAAAAAGAAAAAAAAAATTATGACGAGGTCAGATTAATTTTGAGTAGGGTATACTTGGGCTAAAAGCAAACTTTAAAGTTTAAACCACACATAGTATTTTCGGCCACATATGCCATAACACTTCTAGAATCACTAGAAAAATCTGAGTGAAAAAAGTCTCGGCTAGCTTATGGGAAAGTAGTGTTAGAGCATTGCTCGGTTGAACCCACCAAGCGTTGGTATGTCAAGTTTGGTTGTCATATTTTAGTATCAAAACTCAATTAGAGTCGCTTAATTAAAATTATTAGAGTCAACTTCGTTTAGGTTAAACTAGAAAGTCTAGGAATGTTGAGACATACAAGCATTACTTTGAAGACCTGAAGAACGTGAAGATGTATTGACTCCAACGAAGACATCATCCTTCCACTTGAGGTTAGTAATATTGACTTGACTTGTTTCTATTCCTATCGTTACTTTCAAGCCGTTTAAGATTGAAAACATAACATGCGAGGTTATATTTAATACTCTAGTATTAGACTTGGTCATTTTATTATGATCAAGTGTCGGGTAAGAATGTTTAATTACGAAGTATAACGTTTATCTTTTGAACTTTGTAAATGTGACAATACATAACCAGTGTAACTCGTTACTTGATTGTGTATTGGATATAGGTGTGATTTCATCCTAAGAAACCATGTTTCATTACATATGTTTAAAGGAAGTACATATCAAAAAGAAATCAACATGTGTTTTGGTCCGGTTTTCTATGAAGATCTTTTGGATGACCAATTCGAACCTAAGGTGGGAATTCAAGTATAAACGATCTTAACTTATGTTGAGAGTCAAGGTAGAACCGATCCCTACCTACTTTGGGATACATGGTAGAACCGACCCTAGCTTCAGTTGGGAGTCTTGGTAGAACCGATCCTTACCTATATTGGGAATCTTGGTAGAACCTGTTAGAGCACTGCTCGGTCGAACTCGCAAGCATTGCTATCTCAAGCTTGTTTGTCAAGTTTAGTTGCCAAAACTATAAGTCTTGATTTCTAGTCTACTTATAGCTAAGTCTCGGATTAGGATAGAAAGTGTAGTTGAGCTTTAGACTTCACGACGTTCATCGATTGAAGACGAAGAACTACTAAAGAGAGCTTGTGGAACTTCATCAACAAAAGGTATGTGGAGACTTGAACTCATCTATCACTCAAAAGTCTATCTACTCTATCTTCTATTTGAGACAAAAGTTGTATAGCTATATAGACTTCGATTATACACATTTGATATTTCGAGTTGAGTTTAACTCGCTTACATATTTCTCGAAATATGTGTTGGTAAGCTTTCGCTTTAAACAAGTTTATCTTATATTCTTGACGAAAGTCAAAAGATGATCATGTGAAAATCGCCTGGTAACATCTTATATGATTTATGTGAGACAGTCATTTGATGTAGACTCAGAATGTTTCGTATTGATCTATCGATCACTTGAAAATTGCTTTGAAGCTAATAGTTTGTGTGAGACGTATATTGTCGCCTTCTAAGAATATTTCAATGATTGAAATGGGAGTTTGGAACGATTAACCATGATTGGATATAGCACAGTATGCATACTTGTATGCTAACTGTTGCAACTTATTCCAAGTCCGGGAACCATAGTATGCATACACGTATGCGTATTGGTTGGTTAGTTGGAAGTCCGGGAACTTAGTATGCATACCCGTATACGTACTCGGCGCAAGCTCAAGTCCGGGAATTTAACTGAGTTTGGTGGTGTACGATAGTATGCGTACCCGTTCGCATAGTGGCGAACCCGACCAAGTCCGACCACTTAGGTATGCGTACCCCTTTGCATACTTGAGTAGGTTATATTCTAAAATCGGTTTGTTCATGAACTAATACATTTATAAATTAAGGAATGCAATCTTTTGCAAACTGTGGCTATAATGTTCATGAATTGATTCGAGTGAATCAAAATCGATTTTGCTTCAATTGTGACTTGTATACTTCTATGAGAATATAAACAATTGAACAACTCTATAACTAGTTTCATTTAAGTCATTTGAACTAGTTGTGTTAATATGAACAAGGTTGATATGAAAGTGTTCATATGGCTAACTTCGGTTAACTATTGTTGAGCCAACAAGGTGTACACATTTAGGTATGGTTACCCATATTTAAATGAAGTCACTTTTCATTTGTGTGTAACAAGCTAAGTTCTATCTAACAGTTGAAAGATATTACCTTGAGTCTAATCAGGTTTTCATCTAACGGTGAATATTGAATGCTTTGTTACCAAGGTAAAATTGATTGCAAACCCTGACTTGAAGACTATATAAGGGAGAACTCTAGCAACTGGGAAACCTAATCCCCGCACCTTCCGTGTGATGCTAGTTGCAAGTAGAGTCGATTCTCCTTTAACTTAGGTTTTTCTAAAACCATTATAGGTTAACGACTTAAAGACTTCATTGGGATTGTGAAGCCAGACCCAACTATTTTCTCTGTAGTTGCGTGTTTTGATCTTGCTGTATTCTATCGCATTGAGAACTATCTTCTCTAAGATTTGCTCGAGATTTAATCTCCGATAGGCAAGATAAAAAAGTAGGCACAAACATCTTCGTCTCATCGTTTGTGATTCCAAAATATCTTGTTTTGCTACCATACGATTAAGATTATTATGAGGTGATTGATATACTAGGCTGTTCTTCGGGAATATAAGTCTGGTGTATCAATTGGTTCTTGTTCACCTTGATTTATCAAAAGATGGAACAAAACTCATAGGTGTGGGAGACAGATTTATCTATTTAATAGACTTTTCTGTGTGAGACAGATTGGTTTATCAAGTCTTCGACTTTGGGTCGTAGCAACTCTTAGTTGCGGGTGATCATCTATGGGAATCAAGTGCGTAGAGTCCTGCTGGGATTCAGAGGTGTAAGGAACGCGACTGTACCTTTATCAGTGTGAGATTGGTTAGTGCTCAACTACATTCCATTCTGAAGTTAACTTGGAGTAGGCTAGTGTCTGTAGCGGCTTAATACAGTATGGTGTTCAAATCTGGACTAGGTCCCGGGGGTTTTCTGCATTTGCGGTTTCTTCGTTAACAATATTTCTGGTGTCTGTGTTATTTCTTTTCAGCATTATATTTTTTTATATAATTGAAATATCACAGGTTGTGCGTAGTTCAATCAATTAGATAATCCAACCTTTGGTTGTTGATATAAATTGATTGACACTTGCACAATTATCTTTGGTACCGTTCAAGTTGTTTCACATGATAATCAGGCTCGCGGATTTCTATCTATTTGATTTAATGATTACATTGCGAAACAGAGATACAACTCTTGGATATATTTTCATTGATTGAGTCTGACTGTCTAGTTGATTCTCTTGGAATTATATTTGAGTTTGTCCATACATATTGCCTAAACAAAGTATAGGGTGTGGTTGTTGGATCCCCGCTTTTTCAATTGGTATCAGAGCAGGCAAACACGTCAAAGACCTCATAAGTCTGTGTTTGTAGCAATCTGTCTCTATGGATTGTGCTATCTCAAACGACGCATCACCAGTTCAGAAACGTTCTGACATGGTTCAAAGTTGTAGCTTTTCTGAGAATCCTCTCACATCTTCTTCATTACTTGAAACTGTGTACAACTGGGAATCTCTCCTAGACGAACAGTTTAATGAACTTTCTGATGAAAGTGATTCAGAAGATGAAATTAATGTTGATGAGGAATTCTCACAATATATCAAGCTTTTTGACCATCACCTAAATAAGAAGCCAACATACTGTTTGGCTGAGTTTTTGACTCCTCCCTGTCTAGAATTTTTTTTTGAGAAAACTCTTTAAAGGTTATGATTGTGGATATAATATACTACAATCCCTTGTTAAAGATCGTGAAGAAGATGTACGTTCAAAAAATTCCGAATGTGAAAATCTTCGTCGTAATCTCTTTATGTTGAAGGAAAAACTTGCAGAATCTGAAGCAAAGTGTGACTCTCAACAAAAAAAAAATAATGACAAAGAAAGTGTTTCCTCTCCTCGAGAAAAACGCCTTGAGGCTGATTTAGTTGCTGCTCTTGATAAAATCAAGATGTTGAAAGATGTCTTGAAAAATTTCAATACTAGTTCAAGCAAATTAACCACTATGCTAAAAGAAAGTAAAAATCATCGTGATACACGAGGATTGGGCTATAAGGGAATAAATGCTCCAAGTCCTAGCAAAGAGGCAAAATCTGTCAAGGCTATTGATTCTTCTCAACAAAAGGTTTCCACTGATGGAAAAAGTGAAATTCCTTCACCGGCAGTTAAGGTTCGAAAGAGCAAAGTATATCAACCTCCAAAAACAACACACATGAATCCGGGAAAGAACATTCCTTATGTTTGTCATTATTGTGGAAATAAAGGTCACCTTGAAAGGAGATGTCGTTTTCGTATAAGAAATGAGAAACTTCATGATGTTCTTGTTTGGGCATCACAAGATGTGATTAAACCTAGATCATATGTTAAGGCTAACACCCTTGACATTACGGGTTGTGAACGTCCAACCTTTAGGAAAAGGAATCAGTGCTGTGATAAACCTAGATTTGCCTATAAACGTCATAAGAAGCCATTTCACAATCGTAATGATTATCAAAAGGATAACTTTTTAAAGACGAAGACAAGATCCGATGCTCCCAATTGGAGAAAGACTAACTTGCAAAAGAATAGTCAATCCAATTCTCTTCCGAGAATTCTAGAAGAGAGTAATGGGAAGAAGGTTCCGGTTGTTCCTAAACAAACTCAGAAGTGGATACCGAAGAAAATCCATGATGCTTTAAGTGTGAGAAGGAATGATCTCCTAGAAAATTCCATGACTACGGAGAAGGCAGTATCCATGATGTTGGAACTTAAAAAGTTCTTTGGAAAGATGGATTTGGATGTGAAAGGTTCTAAAAGCGATCTCTTTCATGATAATCCAAAAATGAAACGGAATAATCCAAAAACTATAGATGGTGAAAAATCCATAGTTGCGGAAAAGTCTGTTTCAGTCACTTGTGGTGAGCAAGATATTGTTCACCTCAACACAACTTGATTGTGTTGTAAGTGCATCCTCACCAAGAAATGCCCTGTTAAGTATACGGTGAGGGAAGCACGAGAATTGGGGAGCACATTTTGTGTTAGGTATGATATTGAATATTTGGTAAAGCCGTAGGATTCATGATAGGATCCTTTTAAAAGATTCTTAAATGTTTAGGTTTGAAAATAGTAGTTCGGGATGTTTGGACTTCATGGTACACATACCAGATACGCATACCATCATTTAAATTCAAAATCCAGGGATTTTAGTTCGCAAACCCGTTTGCAAACTTCTCCAGGTCACGAAATTTCGTTTGCAAAACGATATGCAAACTGGCCTGTAGACGTCGATATTCGGTAAACTTGTTTTGGCCGTAACTTCTTCGTCCGAACTCGGAATGACCTCTTTCTTTTTGCATTCTCATCCTATTTGAATTCTCTTCAAAATGGTGATAAGAATTCCTGGATTTGGATGAGTTAAGATTGGTCTTTGTCCCGAATCTTGTTTTTGAATGTTTTGCTCCATTTCGTCGCACTTGTTCTAGTTTTCTTGGACTTGGGCACTTGGATTCTTGGAGTACTTCTCTTCTAAGCTCATTTGTAGCTTTTGGAAGATGATTTTGCAGTATTAATCTTTATTGGTTTTATATATTGCAAATAATGTTATGGGATATATGTGTTTGCGTCCGTGAACTATGATTGTCTCATATATGTCAAAAGTTAAAGTTTATTATGTCATTATGCAAATATTGATGGAAAATCGAATGAACTTTTGATGTCAAAGATTAAGTCTATTGTGTCATTATGCAAATATTGATGAAAAATAGAATGAATCTTTGTATATTCCGCAGTATTGATCTTTCCCTGATCCACTTCTATGTGAAAGTACTGTATGGCTCCATAAGTTCTCTTATGTTGAGCATTTCCGATTAAATTAATCATGGGTTCTCTTGTGGTTAATTTAATTGAGTTTTCTGGATAGAAATTCATGTTTAATGTAATTTGTTAATGTCCAAAGAAATCCTTCTTTTCTTGTGAAAGTAAGGTCGCTCTTGTTGTTCCTTTCAGAATGACATTATATGGGGGAAAGTTCTTAATTGAACTTGTGCTTAATTGACAAATCTTTGTGGGGAGTGCGGTTGTGGAATATTGTAGGAGTTATCTTGTATCTTTATAAACTCCTTGATGAATACACTAAGTTTGGACTATGTGAAATCATCGAAACAAAGTTGATATGTTCTCTTTTAGTCATGAAGTATCTCTATGAGAATTTCATTATGATCCCGTTAGTTTTCGTACCTTTGCCAATTTATGTTGACAAAAAGAGGGAGAATTATTGTATAGTTCACACTACAAATACATATGGTTTACAGATCATTATGTAAGGGGGAGAGGTTTTCATTGTGAGATGAAGTATTGACTAAGGGGGAGTGATACATATCACCATAGTATTATTGTTAAAGTTGTGATGCAATTGGACTTTGATGCTGTGTAATAATACTGTGACACTGTATAACAATGGATGAGAGCTACTGTTTTCTCATTGTTATAGCTACGGATCTTCAACAATTATGATGCTGAGTTGAACATGTTCAGAATCACTGGAGTACTTGGAAGTGATGAAGAATTCGAGTAATGTTGAAGAAAAAAGGAAATCAAGCATTTGGATGAGGAGCTACAAAGTTTATTTATTTTGTAATCCCTATGTATTGATAGTTTTGTCACTAAAATTGACAAAGGGGGAGATTGTTAGAGCACTGCTCGGTCGAACTTGCAAGCGTTGCTATATCAAGCTTGTTTGTCAAGTTTTGTTGCCAAAACTATAAGTCTTGATTTCTAGTCTACTTATAGCTAAGTCTCGAATTAAGATAGAAAGTGTAGTTGAGCTTTAGACTTCACGGCGTTCATCGATTGAAGACGAAGAACTACTAAAGGGAGATTGTGGAACTTCATCAACAAAAGGTATGTGGAGACTTGAACTCATCTATCACTCAAAAGTCTATCTACTTTATCTCCTATTTGATACAAAAAATCGTATAGATATATAAACTTCGATTATACACATTTGATATTTCGAATTGAGTTTAACTCGCTTACATATTTCTCGAAATATGTGTTGGTAAACTTTCGCTTTAAACAAGTTCATCTTATATTCTTGACGAAAGTCAAAAGATGATCATGTGAAAATCGCCTGGTAACATCTTACATGATTTGTGTGAGACAGTCATTTGATGTAGACCCGGAATGTTTCGTATTGATTTATCGATCACTTGAAAATTGCTTTGAAGCTAATAATTTGTGTGAGACAGCTATTGTCGTCTTTTAAGAATGTTTCAATGATTGAAATGGGTGTTTAGAACAATTAACCATGATTGGATATAACACAGTATGCGTACTTGTATGCTAACTGTTGCAAGTTATTCCAAGTCCAGGAACCATAGTATGCATACCCGTATGCGTACTGGTTGGTTAGTTAGAAGTCCGGGAACTTAGTATGCATACCGGTATGCGTACCGGCATAAGCTCAAGTCCGGGAATTCAACTGAGTTTGGTGGTGTACGACAGTATGCATACCCGTTCGCATAGTGACGAACCCGACCAAGTCCGACCACTTAGGTATGCGTACCCATTTGCATACTTGAGTAAGTCCGACCACTTAGGCTCGCGTATTTCTATCTGTTTGATTTTCTGATTACATTGTGAAACAAATATACAACTCTTGGATATATTTCCATTGATTGAGTCCGACTGTCTAGTTGATTCTCTCGGAATTATATTGGAGTTTGTCCATACAGATTGCCTAAACAAAATATTGGGTGTGGTTGTTAGACCCCCGCTTTTTCAAAACCGATCCTAGTTATTGTTGGGAGTCATGGTAGAACCGATCCCTACCTATATTGGAAGACTTGGTAGAACCGATCCCTACCTATGTTGGGAGTCATGGTAGAACCGGTCCCAAGAGAAAAATCGATTTTCAATATTCACATTGTGTGAGTTTTGAATTAGGATTTGCTAAATAGGAAAGTTCTAAATGCCGATATAATTTGAACATGTACATAATTTTTTATCATTGATTGTTCAAAGATATTCCTTTATACTCAAGGTGATCCTAAACCGAAATACTGAAAGTCTTTTAATTAAGATTTTCGAAAACATATCTCTTGAAACGCTATATTAGTTAAGTGCTAAACTAATATTAGATACTTTCTAAAGAGAGATTTCGAAATTACAAGTTGGATATTAGTTTAAATATGGAAACCAAAATTAGGTACTTTATTGCATATCTTGAGAATCTTTCGGTTTTGGCCTAAGAGTCAGGCAAACTTCATTCGTGTTGTTTTTGGTGGAGCCGACTATCTGGAGAGGAAAGTACCCTAATCAGGCGAAATCTCTTACGTCCGCTCGTTTAAAGAATTATGTTGGATCAAGAATCTCTTCGAGTACCCGTTGGTGGGAAACTAGATAATTGCATTGTTATTTTAGTTTTCAATTATCGATTTGATTGTCTAACGGTTGTTAAAACTTTGATTGCACCTAGTTTGATTATTCTTGAGAGCATTCTCTTCTGACATAAGGTCACTCAAACTAGATCAAAGTATCGACGAAATCTTCAGAATTGTTTTTTGATCTGAAGACAACTTGTGATCATCCATTGTTAACAGACTCCGTTTTGTGTGTGATTGATCATAAGTGGAATCAAGTTTTTTTGTGCAGGTACAATTGAAGGCAATTGAAGATTTGAAGACAAGAAGATTTTTCTGATTGGTTTTCACATCTCGAGATATTTGTGCACACATCTTGATCGGCTGGGATCCGACTAAGATCTAATTTATCTTTGGTAGATTTGATCAAATAGTCGTATAGATCAGCAACTATCATTTGGTGGTATTCTTCAGTATCCGAATATGATAGTTGTGAATATAGATCTGATTATTTCGAATCTTGATTGATCTTACCTGACAAAGGAGTTTACTTGTTTAAACGGAAAAGCCTTTGTCAAAACTCAACATATCTTTATTCTTAAAGATTGATAAAGGAGTTACCAAACAGCTTTGTTCCTTTACAGTTTGGAATACGATCGAAAGAGTTGAGTGCTTAAGACTTTACATCAGTAAATCAACTCAAGATAGTGATTTCTGTCTTGGGATTCACGTGCATTGACGAGACGGTTGTAGGCGCAGGGATACTGAGGGAACTAAGTAACTAGAGGTAGATTACTCAGTCTCAACTATACGCAGTTGACTTTGTTCTTTGTATAGCGGCTTAATTATGAGAGTATTCAAAACTGGACTAGGTCCGAGGTATTTCTGCATTTGCGGTTTCCTCATTAACAAAATCTTGTTATGTGATTTACTTTTACATTCCGCGATTATAATTGTTTCATTATAATTAAAAATAAATACACTAGTACGTTAATCCAAAACACTTGATTGAGATCATATAGTGTATCGGGTTTTATACCGTAACTACTATCAAGTGTATACCTTGTTGTCGTATTGTCTCGACTTTATACATAGACGATCACACTTGGTATCGGACTTATAGGTTAAAACGAAAAGATTGTGGTGTACTTTGGTACCCTCTTCATTTCAAGTAGTAAACCTAGCTTATGGCCAAATAATAAACCATAATGAATTTTGTATGTTGGTTGTTGCACGAGGCAATGGATCATAGTGTCGATTTGGATCACAAGATCGATTTGAGGTCCCAATGCATATTTTTGGGTCATGACCCATGAGCCCATTTTTGTCAGCAGACAAGTTGTAACTGACCAATTTTCGGCTATGAAACCCATTTTTTTTGCCATGAGATCGTGAATGTCCTTGATCATGTTTGAATAGTTTGATAGAATTGTTCAAACACCAGGGACAGGCCTAGCAAGGGGATAACTGAGGCCATAGCACATCCCTTAATTTTGCTAGAATTTTTTTTTTTTTTTTTTTTTTTTGAACTTAGCCCAGCTGCTTAATTATTTAGCTCACTAGTTATCAAGCACACCGGCTATAATATTATAATTATTTTGATTTTGATTAATATTTTTTTTAGGAACTTGTGGCGAAGAATCTATTAATGCTCAACTCGAATAATTTATGGACTTCTTTTGATGGATATGGATAGGGCTGTGCATGGTAACAGTTAT
This sequence comes from Papaver atlanticum, assembly GCA_023531105.1. Lineage (NCBI taxonomy): Eukaryota > Viridiplantae > Streptophyta > Magnoliopsida > Ranunculales > Papaveraceae > Papaver > Papaver atlanticum. Next base: position 1,327,563 of record JAJJMB010004648.1, on the reverse strand, counting down.
CCTTTAAAAATGAACCGAACCAGACCGATTAGAAGAAAACCGAATCGAACTATTTACTAATGGTTGGTTTTGGTTTAAAAATATGAAAACCGAGAGTAACGGTTTGATGTAAAAACCAAACCAAATACCGACGGTAAAGCCAATTAGCTTTGATGTAATTAATTTTGTTAATGTACTTTTATGTGTAACTAAATTTCAATCTTTTGTTTGTTTTATTTACTTTCTTTTTTAACTGTTAGTTACATGAAGCTCACAAAATAATGGTAAAACCAAAACCGAATGGTAAAATCCGGAACACAACGGTAAAACTAAAAACCGAAATTGTTGGTTAATGACGCGGTTTTGGATTGGAAAATCAAAAACCAGGGTAATGGTATCGAACGGAAACCGACCATGTATTGTTATGCATTATACGATATCGTATATGTACAGATGGACTCTTCTTACAGACAAGCACAAAAATAAAAAATAATTGGCGCCCTTCGACCCAAGAACAATTCCTGGTCCGTCCTTGTTCAACACCATTGGCTATATTGTTCCAGAATTCCATTGTGTTCCGTTAAACTGTCTTTTGTACCCAAGAGGTATAGATAATTGGCTGACCGAGTACCTTATAGTAATTATATGACTGTCAATTAATCTCATGCAAAGCCAAAACGTTAGGTTGCGACAGAAACAACATATGTATGTCGTGTATAAAGGTACAACAGAAACTACTGATAACAAACGAAAAGTTCCAACTTCGGAAAGAATATAGTAACAAAATACATAAGCCTACCTTATAATAGGCATCCTCAGGTTTGGGAAGACAGAAACCAAACCAAAAACAAAAAATGACACATACTAGCCTGTTTCATAAGATCACAAAAGGACTACTTGTTTCGTTACAAAATTCCCGGAAACTACTTAACCTCAGAACCGTGTCCATCACTGCTAATTGGGGTGTTCTGAACTAGTAATAAAAACAGCCCTATTTCCAAATCCTAAAATACACACCTGATCGTGTCAAGTTGGCCTTTTGGACTTTGCAGTGACCATATAAAACAAGGCGCGAAGACAGTAACAGGACACAGTTTAGCTTTTCTCAACTAAGTGGCTGACAAGGGTGACGTGTTCCCTTACCCCAAAAGATGGATGAAGCAGCTCAATCAAATCCACCAGCAAGGACCCTCGACCAGCGAAAAGAATTTCTTACAGAGAATTCACATAAAACAAGGGTAAACTCTCAACACTATTATTTATTTGATCCGTATCGTTGTCGGAACAAAGATATGAAGGTGGGACGGATGAACACCTTTCAGATATAGGGAACCGACCAAAACAAATATGAGTTAATAACAACGTTAACAGTACATCCAATGTGCTGTTTCCAGACGCCTACATGTCAAAAGATGAATAAGAAGACCCCAATATGCCTTGTCGCGAATTTCCATTATCCATGTTTGCATTCAAGGGTGAGTTCAATTCCCCAAAATGAGATGATTTCCGGGACCTGGGATTCTTTGGAGAACTGTAAGAATTGTAATCATTGCTACTACCTGGTGAATAAAATGATGACGATGAAGATGGGAGTCCATGGATCTTTGGCAAACCGGTTGGATCGGTTCCCAAACTGTAACCCTTTTCTATTGTTTCAGCTTCCATTGGCAATTCATCCAATGTCTACATCAATGGGAAAATAAAAGAGGGATCAGCCAAATACTTTATGCAAGTAAGAAATTTCCAGAGGTAACTTTGACGCAGAATAATTTCGTGTTAAGATATACAGTGGCTTCCACAAAGCATGAAACACTGACCCGGAAAGCCTGTTGCAGAACACGAAGCATTTCTCGAGTGCGCTTCCTTTTCATTGCCACCTCATCAGGTTCTTGCAGCATCTCCTCAAAAAGGTTATCTCTGTTTGAAACAAAAATAAAGATAACAGGTCAACACGATGCATTTGCATATAAACCAGTTGCACATACATAAAGTCTTAGTTTGAGCCGGCAATTTCATGTCACCTGTAAAGTTTTTTAATGAATACATTGTGAAGATCTCGTTTGGTGTGGTTGACCTGGATAACAGTATACACGTATTAGAACTTAGAAGTTATGGGAATTCGTTCCATCAACAAATACTGCTTGGTGATTACGTCATATAAATATGCTGATAGCACACACTAACAGAAAATTACGATGAAACACTAGAATACTTTCCAGAAAGTGCATAATTGCTTTGGGCACTGAATCTTCAATATTCTTCCTGACAATGTCATAGTACGATCTCAAAAGCAACTTGGTAACTGCAATTTCAATTGCCTCCTGCTCTGAACGGGTTTCTGACGGTCTCAAAACACTTGGGGGCTGCACAATTACACTCAAAATTAAGCTTGAACTGAAAACACCAAATGTACTTGCCAGCTTAAATAGTGATCAAAGGACAGTCTTTAGCATTTACCTCTCTCAACTGGATCATAGATAGGGCGTGCTCCATCACATTGTGCTCCATCATGTTGGGAACGGGCTCACTGTATGGCCTGCTCATTGAGTTATCTTTTGCAGATATACGGTTCTCATTCCCACCAAAAATAGATGAAATCCCCCAACTTGAACTGGGGTTATTTCCTGAATATTCAGTATAGCTGTTACCAAACTAGAATACTAACCAAAGAGAAACACTACCCAGGTAGGTTAATTTATTAATATTATACAAGTATGTCCTTTATTTATCCCATAAAAGTAAATACGTTCTTCTTTTTTCTATTCCCTCAGCAAACGTTTTCTGCTTTTTTTGCCTTCAAGAGATAGTTGAATACGGATAAATAATCCAGAAAAGTTAAGGAGCGCAATACATACCAGCTAATCTGTTTTTCTCTGAGTCCATCACGGGTCGAGGTATCTGGTTGTCATGAATGAAAGTAAGAAAACCAGGCAAAATACTATGTCAACAAATAACTAAGATAAGAAAACCAGGCAAATACAATGTCAACAAATAACTAAGATATCTGCCATACCTGATCAGTAACAATTCCATTCGCAGGTGATCTAGCAAGAATACCTCGAGATTTCTGAGCTTTCTCAGATGCTAACCCTCTATCAGCTTCAGTCCCATCCTAGATCAAAAATGTGAAAACCAATTAAAAAATTAGAAATCATGAAACTAACAATATTCTAGTTGCTATGCCTAAAATCGTCATTTGCATAGCCAGGAAACAGAAAAAGGAACCTTTAGTCTAGGCATAGTTGCAGATACCCTTGACGACTTGACCTGCTGCAGTGCAGACTCCACAGCTTTACTACCACCAATAAAATTTGGGTGCGAGGTGTTTATATAATCCATCTGAAAAATTAAAAACGAAGGGTGATGACAAATAGATTTGATTATTTAGAATTTCTGCTATTCTTCACTGATACCCTAAATGATTCCAAGGCTAATGAAACCAAGGAATGATTCCATACTACGCATACCTCCATTTCAATAAGGTGCCCAATCATAGTCTCAGAAGGTTCTAAGCCTTCTCGCAAAAAAATTCCTATAACTTCATCCATGCGCTTTCTGAGAGTAGGGAACCTTTGCAACTCGTTCACCAGGCAGCGATGACTCATCTGTCCAATGGATAAATTTACAGTTCAAAAGGATCGCAAAATAAAAACTTCATACCAGGCAATACCAACCTGAAACAGTCTATACAAAACCACAATGATGCCCTTTTGAAGTTTACCTACCTTTACTAATTCATCATAGATAAATCTCGCACACTGCAGGCTCGGATCTAACAAACGAGCAATCTGCCTTCGTATAAGAACTTCAAAAGGCACCTTAATATTCAAGAGAGAAATGATTAGCATACAACGGGGAAACTGAACAAACAGAATGTAGGGTAATAAACAGCGGCTTCCAAAAACTTTATATGCAAAAAAAGGATGACAGGCACTTTAAGACCCACCTCAGGTACAAATAAAGCAGATCTAGGACCAGTAGCATTTTGAATAGCTGTGCGGATGTCATCATCAGTTAGATCATCACATGGATCCACTTCCTGCAAAAGCTCACAACCAAAATCAGATACTGCATACTTAAAATTTACCTTACCTAATCAGAAGGTGGTCTAAGTGGAGTGGGGTATATACAGCACAGCAATGTTTGAAAAGACAATCAAATATCCAGGTTTTAAGGTTTATGCTCCTTTTGCAAAACATTCTGGCTTTAGTTAACAGCAATACAACAAGAAATCTATGCAAGTAACTGGTAAGACTACTTCACATATTAATGGTAGCAATACGCACTTCCAGACTCTTCACAAAGATTGATTGGAAAATGTAGTGAATTCGTGCTCCTCCAGAGAGCTCGGATGTTGACATTTCCTCGTTTTTTCCTTCTACCATGGAAGTAAAAGCTGCAGCCAAGAAGTCAAATACGAGTGTACGAAAGAGATCAAAACACGGGTGAAACAATTTAAGAACAAATGAACGAACCGAGTAACAGGTAGGTAAATGAAATTAACTAAAGTTTAAACGCAGCTCTACCAACTGACTTAGACGAACAATCTCCATCAAATAAGAATTACATTACACTTGAAACCTTCAAATACAGTGCAAAAAAACGAGTTCACACACAATTAATAACTCCTGTGGTTGACCTGATATGTTTAGGATACAGATGAAATTAGCCTTTCTGATAACAAGATAAAAGGTTACGAAAAATATATTTTACCCTCAGAAAATTTTGAAAGAATGTTCAGTAAAAGTGCTCCCTGACCAGCCTGCAGATGATTAGTGAATCAAAGGTCAGTGGAACTACTCGGTTTTGATTTCAAATTCAGCCAATTCAAAAGGAGGAGTATTGCAAATAAAATAATGCAAAATTTAATACATACTTTTGATTCTGTTATTTCCCCATAGCTAGCATGCTCCTTCGCCACAGCCACCAGTGAAGAACTTATGCGTGACTTCAACTCTGGAAGTACTGTTTTAATATGCTGCACTAAAATCTACAAGTAACAGATTGGGATTGAAACAGAACTAAAAGATGTCAAGAACCTGACGTGTACAAGTTCAGATGCACTAAGACCAGCACAATGAAACTGCTACACTATAAAATTTGGATGGTGTGATAAATAAATCGACACGGCATATCATATGATACAGTAAAATTGCCTGTTAAGAGCAAAAAAATTATAGAACAAAGAAAACTTAGGTCTAAATTGGGTATCTATTTAATGAGATCAGCCAATATGTCTACCTGGTTCAACTTCTTAGCTAATTGAGGGACACCGCACCGGTCAGCAAGGCCATTGTACACCTGAAACAGTTAAAAAGTACACGCAAAGTTAGTAATCACTTCTAGACTAAGTGGTTTAAAACAAATCAAGAAAATAATTGTGGCTATACAGGTCGACTGCGAAAGAAGCTCTCTTCCTGGGCAAGTGCATCCTTGATACTCAGATTCTGCATAATATCCTGTTCATAAAACCATCAACTATATCAGAGTTGAACAGTCTACAACATATATATGACTACGAAGAATATAATCACGTATTAATTCGTCTTTTTTATCTGATTTAAAAATCGGTGTAGTTATAAATGAAAAGAACACTGACAATCGACAAAATCAGCCTTTTTAGGAATATTTACCAGCACTATGGTTTGTCAAATCTTCTTGACAACTCAGAAAGGCTTTCACAAAATAGAAAGGCTTTCACAAAATTATAATGTAATCATCCATTAAGGCCATCTGATACCAGTACTAAATCAAGAAACAGTCCAAATGTAAAGAAACAGGCCATCTGATACCAGTACTAGAGTGATAGAGTACCTGCTGACTACGATTCACAACACCAACATAACCAAGTCTTAAAGGGACAACTTTTCCAAGCAAGAAGTTGCGGGCATCAGTACCTCTGTCCATGATATCCAGCTGCAGCCAAAAAGTTAATTAATATTAAGCAAAAAAAAAAACTGTGGATATCTAAACCTGTTTACAGGCACCAATCCATGACATATTAAATTTTCAAGCAAAAAATTGAATAATCTTTCACCTTGGTAATTACACCAATAGTTCGATAACCTGCCAAAAAAACAGAAGATGCAAGCCTAAGAATTAAGTTTCTTGTTAACAAACGTAATAACTACTAAATCTATTTATCCAAATGCACACATGAAACACAAATGCTAAAAGGAACTCTACAAATTTACCATCAGGATCAGCAGTTCCTGCGATCTGAAGTGCATCTGAATTTGCCAAATCAGCATTCGCTGGTGTAACTGCTAAAATTAAACAGCTTGGATGTTTGATATATGATAGTATCATTGTTCTTATTCTGGCCTCGATATCAGATGGCTGATCACCTACTGGAACCTTTGTTATTCCAGGTAAATCCACCAATGTAATATCTAGAACATTAGGCGAGTATATCTTTAGGCGGATCTGTTTATCTGAAACACCCTTGTTGCCTCCTGCTTCTCGGTCTGTTTCAGCCTGCACATGATAATTAACCAAATTACACGACTAGCTGCAGTTGGGATTTTGCTCTTCTCCGTTATCCCCTTAACTATGCGAGTAAAATCAACCGAATATGCATGTTATCTAGGTCAGCTATACGAAACAGTATCTTAAAACTCGATTTGTCAGTGAACATAGTTAACACATCACTAAACGATCATTCATCCTAACAGAGAAAATCAACTAATTAACTATGTGTAATATCTGCATCCCTAACAAATTAACCCCATGTATAAGTTAGAAACGCCGCTGAAATTATGATTTACAGGATTGGTTTCCTTTCCTAGTCTTTCTTAGTGATTATTCATAATTGCTATTGTGAACAAACTAGGTTACCAATGAAATTTGAGTTTCTCCTCCAACAAAACCCCTAGTTCGTTATTTCCAGTACATACAATTTGACCTGAAACCGCTAAATGAATTCAATAAAAGAAAGAATAAAATCTGTCACCTGAATCTCTCTGCGAATATCAGAGAAATCAAAGAATTTCTTCTTAGGCAAGTGCAAGAACTCTCCATACTCTTCATCAGGTCCACCATCAGATTTACGTTTAGTCTGCAACAATTGTAAAACTAATGGTCTTCTTGTACAAATATCAGAACCTCTGGGTAGAAAATCTCTACCAACTAGAGCTTCTAAAACACTTGATTTACCACTACTTTGACTTCCAACAACAGCAACTTGCGGTAATTCAATCGTTGATGAACTTCCTAATTGTGCAAATATATCTTGTAGTTTATTCACGATTGGTATTACTGAATGACCCAACGGCGATGATGATGATGTCGTTGGCTGTTGAGCTGTTGAAGTCGTTTCTTCAGCCATTTCTCAATCGATTAAACCCTAAAAAAAATGATTCAGTAACCTAATTTTTTGAAATTTTGATTTCGATTTTGATTTTTTTTTAATCGTTTTCTTCTTTCCCACGGAGTCTATGAAATGGGTGAATGAATCTGTGTTAGTGATGAAATAATGATAAATCGGGTCGGGATTTTTGATTGAAACTTTTGCCAGCAACGTAAGGTTGGATGATCTTGTGTGGGGCAAAGGGATACCTCCTGCTAGAACAACAAGTATGTGCTTGACTGCGCCTTGTGTGGTTAGGCTGTCAACGTGCGCAAACCTGGTTAAAGAAAGTGAAAACAAACGGTTTAGTCCAAAAACATGTCAAAAAGTACGGATTGGTCCATCCCGAGTTAACTAGTTACAATTTAGTTCAAAAGTTATTTAAAATATAGAAAATACATAAATAACCTTCCTGATTTACAATTTAGTCCAAATATTTACATTATAGTACAAAGTAACTCATGATGATGTCAACAACTTTAACTAATATAAAAATAATTTAAAAACGATTTATCTTTTGAACCGCTCGTCCAAAATTCACAAACTTTATATATTTGGAAAGCTCTTTCCGATAGCTACAAAAAAAGTACCCATATGACTATATAATTTTCAGTTTTTTAAAAGTTTAAATTTCGCTTCATTATTTGACGTGTACAAAAAAAAAGTATATATGCACGAATTTTTCAGTCATTTTTTCACATGTGTACCACTTTGTACACATCTACAAAACATGCATGAAATTGGTCATTTATATCCAGACCTATTTTCTCATCGGAATTACACTGGTCCACCAATATGACAACCCTGCAAAACATGCATGAAACATTTTATTCATAATCACACATAAATTTCTTTTTTTATGGAAAATACGTTGATGCATCAATATGTGCAGCCCTGCAAAACATGCATAAAATCGATTATTCACAAGCACACCCTAATCTCCTTTTTCATGGGAATTGCATGGGTGTACCAATTTGTATACTCCTCCAAACATACATAAAATTGATCTTCATAACCACACACAAACCTACTTTTTCAAGGGAATTACACAGATGCACTTGTACACCCCTAAAAAACATTCATATATAAAATCGACCATTCATACCCACACAGATCTATATTTCATGGAAAATACACTGGTGCACTTGAATCATGTCCTCCCACTGAGATTATGTGCTACTACTTGAGGGAACATAAGAGGAATCACATATCACTTGATCTCATGTTCTATTTAATGAGAGATTTTGAGATTGCTCGAGAACAATTGGAAGCTTCTGAAAATAATGAGAAGTGGCTTGAGTCAAATCTTTTGAAGTTGATTGTGGAAGTGAATCTTTTGAAACAAAGACTCAATCTCCTGAAAGAAAAGAGAAGACTCAAGAATTAGTGCTCTGAAGAAACTTCAGTGAACAATAAGAGCACCACTAGAGATTAAGTTATATGTGTAATACTTAATCCAAACAAAATAGACATCAATTTTTGATTTCTTTCAATTATTGTGTAAGGTCTATTGCTGAATAAAACTATCTATTATTATCTTATAATTTTTCTTGTGATAGTTTTTCAATTACATAGCCTGTGCTTGAATGCTTTATATTATTGCTATGTGTTTATGGGATGTTTGATTTCGATTTTCTTAACCTTAATATTCGATCTCATATGATGTGTGAACCCTTATGGTTTGTGTGGCTTTTTGATTTAGCGGGATTAAGTTCTAGCCCATGTTGGTAGGCTTTATCAAAGGATCATAAGGTGTTCCGATTGAAACTCATATGTGAAAAAGTCACAATATGTTGAATCAATTTTTGTTTAACATAAGCATATGTGTTTCGGAGTTTTCGACTTTTGCTATGCATTAGTTAAAACCAATTCAACCTTTCTCTGGTAAAGGTTGCTCCTTGTTGTTGTTCTTTTGTTCTTCCGAGAGGATGACAGCACAACGATATTCCTCCCCAGAAAGATGCGAAGAAGAGGAGAAGAGGATGCGGAACTTGAGGTAACGAATTTGTTAGTTAATCGTTTTCCTGTTTAAGAAAAGCCTGATTTTATTTCATATATTTTGCTTTTGCTTAATAAAATTTCGGTACAATTGATGTTTATTCCATTATGTGTGTATGGATGTGTGTGTGTGATTCAATTGTTTCCGGTCGAGAAAAACTATTGTTATCTTTCTTTATTGTTTGGTATCAATTGTTTAGAGTTAACGAAATTTCGGTGCAATTGTGGTGCTATAATGTCTATGTTTGTTTCAATTGCTTCCGGTTAAGAAAAATAATTGTGCAAGTTGATTTATTTGGTTGTTTTTTTTATAAGTAAAAAGAGAGTTACTGACAAAAGACAGAGAGCAAGGGTGCCTCCCACAGTTGAGGACTTTGATTCTTGCCTCCATCTAAGGCTAGTTTCTGAAGGCCTGGAAAGTTACTACATTTAATTGTTTTACAAAAGACTGACTCAAAATGAGTAATACTCAAAATAAAATTATCTACTCTGTCATTTTTTCTCCATCTAGTGTTTCTTGTCCCACCTTGCATAGCTTTAGTGATGTTCTGGTTGCATCCCAAGAGATTCAGATTTTTGCATTGAAGCTGGGAGGCCCAATCCAAAGCATCTTGTGCTGCTAGACATTCTCCTTCTTCTCTTCCATGAGTTCTGGCTCCCCTGGTTCTTCTCCCAATGACTTCTCCATCTGTACCTATGATGCATACACCAATTCCTGTTAGCCCTGTTACATTGTCTAGAGCAGTCATGTAAGCAAAGGAAACATTAGATGATGACAGCTCTGGTTCATTTATCCTTCTAGTAAGACTTCTGTTCACTGGTGGTTGTTGTCTTGATATCGTGGTTGAGAATGTGCTTTCATGTGAGTCTGGGGCAGGGTTTGGTTCTTTTAAACACCGTATCACACCTGGCCTTCCAAATAAACCAGCAAATAGTGGCACAGAGGTTGGCCCAAGAGCCCCATTGAGTAGTTGGGATTCTGCTGGCGAACCAGCTTTGGCACCAGTCAGCTAGAGAATTATACCCATTACGAGCAATGTCAAGTTTAAGAGAGAAATAAGCCCAAACAACTCTAGCAAAGCTACAGAGCATGAAGAAATGAACACCAGTTTCAGTGTGACTATTACACATTTTACAGACAGGATCTACTAGAGTGTTGTAGGTAGCTAGATGGCCATTTAGAGGGAGCAGGTTGTTTTTCATTTTCCATATATAAAATTGGATTCTAGGTATTACATTTAAACCCCAGATTTTCTTAGCTAACCTATCAGTAGGTTGAGAAACCTTCTTGTCCAGGAGGTTATATAAAGATTTACTAGAGAAAGTTCCTTGTGGATTGTCAGTCCATCTCAAAGTGTTATTATTTTCCCTATTGGGAGTGATAGTAAGAATTCTGGTGACAATGTACCAGTCAAACAGCTGGGTTAGAATTTCAACGTTCCAACCGGACTCATTCATAAGATCATTAACCATTGTAACCGTGGTGTCATCACCTACGCTATCAAGGGTGATAGTGAGCCCATTTTCATCCGGGATCCACTTATCTTTCCAGATGTGGACACTACTCCCGTTACCAATCTGCCAAATGTTGTAATCTTTAAGGATCATAAGACCCTTATGAACCACTTTCCAAGCCCAGGAAGAACCATCATTACAGATGGCATGGAAAGGGTTAAAATTAGGGAAGTACTTCCCTTTCATAGTTTTAGAGAAAAAAAAGAGTTAGGTTGGTGGAATAATCTCAAGCCATTTTTGGCAATTAGAGACATGTTCATCTGGTCAATATTTTTTAGGCCATTCCCACCTTTCTCTTTGCTCTTGCAAAGACCTCTCCATCCTGCAATATACATGCCCTTTTTTGGTCCCATTTTACCCCACCATAAATCCCTAATAATATTGGTGACACTATTAATGGTGGTTTTAGGTAAGACAAAGGTGGTCATACTATACACCGGCAAGGATTCCAGAACGGCTTTCGCCATAACACCTCTACCAGGGGGAGACATAGACTCACTCTTCCAGCCTTTGAGTCTACCACCCATTTTCTCAGTAAGGTTTTCGAAGCAAACAACTTTAGATTTATTAGTGAATAAAGGGCCACCTAAGTACTTATCAGCAAGCCTAATCTTTTTAACCTGAAGGATGTTAATGATATCCCTACCAAGACTGTTTTGAATATGAGGGGTGAAGAAGACACCAGATTTAAAGAAATTTATCATTTGCCCGGAGGTTTTTCCATAGTCCTCTAAGAGTTTTAGAAGGTTCCTACTTTGGGAGATATTGGATTTAGAGAAGATCAGGCAGTCATCATCGAAAAGCAGATGACTGATCGAAGGACAATGTTTATTAATTTTAAAACCAGTGATTAGACCCTTGGACTCAGCATTCGATAGGGTTCTAGAGAAAGACTCCATGCAAAGGATGAACAGATAAGGGGATACCGGATCCCCTTGTCTTAATCCTCTGGTGGGTTTGAAAGGTTTATAGGGAACGCCATTAACAAGAATAACCGAATTGCTAGTGCTAATGCACTGGAAAATTAGGTTACACCAGGATTCAGAGAATCCCATTCTGCGCAGGATGGAAATTAGAAAATTCCATTCCACACGGTCAAAAGCCTTCGACATGTCGATTTTCAGCCCCATTAAATTGGTTTTAGAATATATTTTTTCCTTCTCATAGCGTGAATTATCTCATGAGCAACAAGAATGTTGTCTGAGATAAGACGTTGTTTGACGAAGGCCGATTGATAAGGGGAGATAAGCCTGTCTAGGAAAGGCTTGAGTCTGTTAGCTATAACTTTCGAAATAATCTTGTAAACTATATTGCAGAGACTAATAGGCCTATAGTTTCCAGGCTCTACAGGATGGGGAACCTTAGAAATAAGGGATATGTAGGTCTGGTTCAGTTGAGTTAACATATGTCCACTGTTGAAGAAGGCCAGAACAGTATCAATGATGTCCTTTTTAACTATATGCCAGTTTTTTTGGAAAAAACAGGCTGGGAAACCATCGGGCCCTGGGCTCGAGTTAGGTTGCATGCCAAACAAAGCATCATGGAACTCAGTTTCCGAAGAAGGTTCCATGAGCTTAATATTCTCATCGTTCGTGATCAAAGAGGGAACTAAATTGACAATGTCATTATTGATAATAGGGCCAGAGGTGGTAAGAAGGGATTCGAAATGGACATTCAGACAGTTTGCTATGTTGTCTCTACCTTCCACCCAAATGTTATTAGTGTCATATAAGCCTAAGATGTTGTTTCTCTTTTGTCTAATCACTGCATTTTGATGGAAGTAGTGAGTGTTTTTATCTCCTAAGAGGATGGTATTCTCCCTACCTTTAACTTTCCAAAATTCTTCCTCATAATCATGGAGTTTTTGAATTTCAGCCTTGGTTTCTAAAAGGTTTTTATCATTTAATCTAACATTCGGATTGGCCAAAATATTATCTAGTTTATTATTCATACAAGACAGATTGCTCTTAATATTACCAAAATCATTTATATTCCATCTACTAACCTCATGTTTAACAGTAGCTAATCTATTGACAAGGACAAAAGCCTTAGAGCCATGAAAATTAGTCTCCCAAGAAGTTTTAATGATATCTCTGCATTGCTGCTCATATTGATAGAGACCAAAGAATTTGAACGGTCTAAAACCAGTTTGGCAAGGAATGAGAGTGTTGAGAAGGATGGAACAGTGATCAGAGCCTAGGTGGTTGAGATGTCTAAGACTAGCATTAGGAAATAGGGTAAGCCATTGGCCATTAGCAAAGCCCCTATCAAGCCTCTCTTTAATGAGGTTATCTCCTTCTTGGTGGTTGGACCAGGTGAAAGGGAAGCCTAGATATCCCATGTCTTGAAGACCTAAAGAGTTAAACAGAGTGTTGAATTTTAACATGTCGGTTTTGCAAGCTGGTTTTCCTCCTCTTTTCTCATTATTATGAAGAATGACATTAAGGTCTCCTAATATTAACCAAGGGGAATCAATGGTTCCACTCATTTGGGAAACTTTTTCCCAAGAAACATCTTCCCTACTATCTTTAAATGGAGTCCCGTACATACAAGTGAGAGTCCATTCAGTTTTGGATTTTTTATCCTACACATTGCAATTAATTTGGTTATCATTCTTAAAAGTGACAGACAATTTTGTAGATTTATCCCAGGCTACAACTAGTCCACCAGCACTCCCTATAGGATCCTGACACACCATATTATAAAACATAGAAGCATTCAAAGTTGTTTTGACAAAATCATGAAAATAATATTGGGATCATGAGAAACAATAAGTTTTTTCAGTTGAATTCTAGTGTGATTTTTTCCTAGTCCCTGGAAGTTCCAAGAGATAATTTAAACAAATTCCTAAAAGTAGGAAACAACAGGATACACAAAATTCAGGAAGTTTAGAGTTCTAACACTTGACAGGAAGCAACAATCATGACAGAGGTGAAAAGAATTCGCAAGGGAAAGGATTTTAGAGAGAACCTGATTGGCTGTAATCTCCGTGAGATTTGCAGGTGAGGAACTTCCACCTTTTGTCACTTTTGCAATAATCTCCCTAGCAGATTTTCCAGATTTAGTTACTTTGAGCGCCTTTTGAGACTTAATGATCTTTTTGCTATTAATGGAGAGGGGGGAATTGCCTGAAGTTCCTTGTTTGAAGATTAAAGGTTGATTCTCATGGATTTTAGGTATTTCATGGGACCACGAGTTAGGGTTTTGAGGCATTCGTGAATTTTTTTGTTTTACTCTGATCATAGGAAGGTAGAAGGATTTCCTTTCTCTTTCGGTCTTCAGAGAGATGGGTGATGACAATTTCTTGATTAGGTTGAGATGGGGGTTGATGAAGCCGTGTCTTCTTTCTGGTCCATTTTGTGGTTTTAGAAGAAGAGGGGCTTTGGATAGTCGAAGATTGATTGTATTTAGGGAAAGGGCCAAAACCTGATGGGTAAGATGGATTCGGGTTAATTTTCTTACTCGTATTGTTAATGTTGACGGGCCTAGCATGAAATGGGTTGAATGAGAAGACATCAGAGTTTTGGGCTTCAAGAATAACAGTTTTATTGTTAGCTGTCACACTAAATCCAGAGTTTGGGTTTTGAATGAAAGGCTTTGGGGTATGTTGACCTTCAGTAGCTTTAAAGGTAACTTGTGGAGCCTCCAACTGAGGGTTTTTGCCTTGCTTTTGGCTTAGGTTAGCAGCATCAGTGTCTTTGCCTTCACTTTCTAGCACAACAAAGGGATTAACAGTGATGATATTGTTGGAAGGGGATTTGTTTGAGGGGGGGGGGGGGGGGGGGGTATAGGTTGGTAAGGTACTGATAGAGAGGTGTTGTAAGTTAAAAGCTGGATTAACCAACTTGCTGGTGCTTAAGGCACGATTGGCAGCTAAGGTCTCCCTTCTTTTGGGAGTGCAGTTGTTCTTAGAGTGATCCAACGATCTGCAGAATTGGCACAGCTTAAAGGGTTGCAGAAAATAAGAGAATTCTATCCAAGTTTTAACTCCTTCCACCATACAGTCAGTTCCATAAGGAAGACTGTGAGAAACTTCAACTTATGCCATGACTTCAACATTTTTTTCATAAAAATCTCTACCATAGGGGTCTTTAAAGAGTATCATCGCACCTGCTGGCCTTGTAATGCATACTAGAGCATTGTACGTGATGTAGTCATTTGGGACTCTCTTCATTGTGATGTTGATGAGCGCTCTTTTAAACTCTTCTTATTTTATCTTATGGATACCTTCAAAAGGGATTTGAATAATTGATAAGAGAGATTCATGGATCAGCCATGGCTTTGGATAGTTTACAGAGAGAATGTCTGTTGCATGGTGAAAGCGGAAATGATAGTGGTTCCTTCTTTTTTTGAAAGGAGAGACGATCACTTCTTTCTTCAGATTCCAAAATCTACAAGCATATCTTTGAGCTTCTTGATGATTAACAAGAGAATTACTATGAAGTTTACCCACTGCACACCATTTATCATCTTGAACTGGTTTTGGTCTTAAGACTTCTCTACTTAAGACAACAACAGGTCTTAATGGATCGTGATATAGTTGGTTGGCTTGTAAGGTTTCAGATAACTCATCAACAGATGAAGATTCTGAAGTAGTAGACATAATTAAGCAGCTGAAAAGTTTAAACTTTGAAGCAGTTCTATACCAGAGGATGTAGAGAAGTTAAGTATGAGGTTTATCTGTGAGGTGAAAGGTAGTTTTTATGAGGTTCCTTTATTTGATATTATCAAGGGTAGAGATATTACTTTGACTGTATTGTGAAGAAGAGTTTTCATGTGTAGTCCTTAGGCCCGTACAAAGATTCCTCATGGACCTCATGCAAGTGGTGCAGCTATGGTACTTTTTTTGTTTGCATAGAGGGTTTGGAGCAGGGTGCGGAATCGACAAGACAAGGCACAAGACAAAAGGGTTAAGGTTGGGGTTGTTGTTGTATTTTTTGTTGATATGATGCAGGGTCACAGGTGAAGTACTTAACACTAAAAGGGAAGATGCTTTGAACCCAAAAGAAAGGGCAATTGGTTTTTTCCTAGAAATGGAAATATAGCTATTGAGTGGGTAAAACACTGGTGAAGAGAGAGGGTGACAACAACAAGACCATATCTCAAGGTCAAACTCCAAATGAACCTGTCCAGACTGATGACGTGGAGATCAGAGAAAAGTGACATCTGGTGAAAGCTCAATACCTGAAATCCAAAGAAAATCAACATTTAGGCAAGAAAATTGGAAATTCATAAATCCAACAATTAAAGAGCAAAGGTTTATGAGAAAACATTCAGAAAATTGTGAATTCGTAAATCTGCTTATAAATCTTTTAGGAAACCAATCAATAGAGCAGTTGAAATTCTTTTCCTTTAAAGATAATATAAAAAGGGACTAGATTCTTGAAAGACAAGCAAGTAATTCAGAGCCAAACAACTAATCTTGACGAGATAAATTTTTTTAAGTGAAACACTGTTTTCAGATCCAGTGATTAAAACTTGGGTGCCCGCTGATGAGATAGATATGATAGTACAATTAGAAGGTGTAGTATTTCTAGCTCCACGGCCAATTTTAATAACTTCAGGGTAGGGGGATGGAGGTGATCTACAAAGAGGGTGCTTTGAATTTTACTTTGATTCTGTAGGTTGTTGGGTAGATTGGTGGTAGACCACAGGGGAGGTTGGGATGAGATGAGAGGTGGGAGTTTTAAGCTTTGAAGGTTTTGTAATTGCGATGAGAGTCTTTCTGTTGATGATCCTTGAGTGGCCTAATATATTCCCTAAAATACGGGAATAGATACGGGATCATTTGTTTAGTCCAATTCGATTCCGGATAAGAGAAACTAAGTTAATTCTGATCTTAGTTAGGCTTATCAAAAGTAAAGGATTCTGTTATTCAAGTCTAATCGAATGCCTTGACAAGAAATATTAGTTAACTAACCTAGTATTTGTCTTGTCTAAAGTGAAAGGTCTAAGTTATTATCTGAATAATTAGAGCCTGATGAGAAAAATTAAGTTAATTATGATCTTTATTTTGGTCTTATCGAAATAAGCGATTGTATTTGTGCAATCGGTTTAGCAAGGGAACTAAGTTTCTTAGTCAATTTGTTAAACTATTAGGTAAAATTGCTTCGGGCAAATGTTTCCTTGATAAATATTAAAACCAAATTACTTGTAGTTTCGGTTTTAATATTGGTTATCTAAAGTGGTATGTGAAACCTTCGTGCTTAACTCTTATAGGTTGTACAATTCTTTTAGATAAGATCCTTTCGGTTTTTGGTATTTGCTCGGACCTTTGCCATTTTGTGACAAAAAGGGGGAGAAATATATGGAGTAAACAAGTGATTTGTAATCACTAAGGAAAGGACAATTGTGCTTAAACGTTAAATCTAACGAAAGAGTAAAGCATTGACTAAGGGGGAGAAACATATCATATGTTGATTGTAGTTATTTGGACTACAAATGAGAAATAACAAAGATGTGCGAATTGAAAATCTACCTATCTTACCTTTAGGGGGAGTATTAGCTTTGTTATTCAAATGTCAACATCGGTATTTATGGATTGAATATATGCAGGTTATTGTGCTGTTAAAACTTGGAATCAAGCGTATGTATAATGAATTTTTGTAATTTGTTTATCCATATGATTGTAAGAGTTTTGTCACTAAAATTGACAAAGGGGGAGATTGTTAGAGCATAGCTCGGTTGAACCCACCAAGCGTTGGTATGTTAAGTTTGGTTGTCATATTTTAGTGAATCAAAACTCAATTTAAGAGTCGCTTGATTATATACTAGAGACAACTTCGTGTAGGTTAGGCTAGAAAGATTAGGATTATGAGACATACAAGTATTACTCGAAGACTTGAAGAATGTGAAGAAGTAACAAGCTACATCGACGACATCATCCTTCCTCTTGAGGTTAGTAATATTGTGACTTGAACTGTTTCATTCCTAACGTATCTTTCAAGTCATGCTATATTGAAAACATAACTGCGAAGCTGTGAATGATTATACTCTAGTTGACATAGTGTTAAGGAATTAGAATACGAAGTATAATGCTTATCTTTTGAACTTCGTATATAAGACATCGACATAATCATATGAATGTTATTGTGATTATGTGTATGGGTATGGGTGAAGATTTCGTCCTAGGAAACAATGTTTACATTCATTTAAAGGAAGTACATTCATGAACTTGTTTTATGAATCGAAAGGGAAATCGCTAGGATTATTGGTATTGTTATTCATTGCATATCTTTGGATTACCAATATGTGTGAGTTAGTATAACCGATCATAACTTGTTATGTATCTTGGTAAAAATAGTCACAATGCCCGACTTATGTATTGGTATGACTTTTATTAGTGCAACCGATCCTAAGTAATCACCTAAGATGGTATGATCGATATTTGTAATTTGTGTGACCGATCCTAGTAAATGGTGTGACCGATCCTAGTAATTGGTGTAACCGATCACAAAAGAGTGTTTAATCGATCCTTGTAATTGGTGTAACCGGTCCTGGTAATTGGTGTAACCAATCCTAGTAACTGGTGTGACCGATCACAAAAGAGTGTGTAATCGATCCTTGTAATTGGTGTAACCGGTCCTTGTAAATGGTGTAATCGATCCTGGTAACTGGTGTAACCGATCACAAGTAATACCATGAGAATATGGTAACTGGTCCTGGTAATTGATGTAACCGATCCTGGTAATTGATGTAACCGATCCTGGTAACTGATGTAACCGGTTCCAGTAACCATATTAAGGTAGAACAGATCCTTGTGTTTGGTAGAACCGTAAACCCATGATTAGTGTATTGATTTGATCAATCACATAGTTCTTGGAAATCAGATGAACCAGTTCTAAACTTGTTTGGAAGTATGGTATAATCGGTTCCAAGATTGTAAATATGAAAAAGGATTTACAAAGAAATAAGATGTCGACATACTTTGAACATGTTCAGTAACTCTTATCTTTTATTGTTCAAAGATATTCCTTAAAAACTCAAGGAGATCCCGGAACGAAATAAGTTGAGAATTTTTTAATTAAGGTTGTTAATTTATATGCTTTTAATTACCAGCAATTAAAATGCATATCTCCGGAAAAACAAAATTGGTAATGTGCATTTACTAATTTGAGATTTTCTAGTAGGATTTAAGTTAATTTTGGACAGAGTATTTCTAGGAATTATGAAAACCGATTTTGGAAATATTGCCTATCTTAATAATATTTCGGTTTTGGAAATTCCTTGGTGTCCAAACTTCCTTGGTCTATAAATACCCAAGTTTGCATTTCGAGCAAACTATCCTAAGAGCCAGCAAAACTACCTTGTTGTGTTGCTACTGGTGGAGCCGTCTATTTGGAGAGGAAAGTACCCTAATTAGGTGAAATCTCTTACGACCGCTCGTTTAAATACTTCTGTGGGATCAAGAAGCTCTATGAGTACCGTTGGTGGGAAACTAGATAATTGCAGTATTATTAGTTTTCGATTTGATTTAATTGACTAACGGTTGTTGAACTTTGATTGCACCTAGTTTGTTTATTCTTGAGAATCTTCTCTTCTGATATAAGATTCACTCAAACTAGATCGAAGTATTGACGGGATCTTTAGAACTATTTGTAGATCTAAAGACGTCTTGTGATAATCCATTGTTAACAGACTCCGTTCTGTGCGTGATTGATCACAAGAGATTCAAGTTGTGGTGTGCAGGTGTTTATTGAAGATTTAAGAAGATTTGAAGACAAAGAAGATTTCTTATTGGTTTCATAATCTTTGGTGTGCACAAATCTTAATCGGCTGGGATCCAACTATAATCGGTTTGTCTTGATAGACTTGATTGATTAGTTGCGTAGATCGGCATCAATATTTAGTATCTTGGTAGATCCTATTGTTAGAGCATTGCTCGGTTGAACCCACCAAGTGTTGGTATGTCAAGTATGGTTGTCATATTTTAGTGAATCAAAACTCATTTAAAGAGTCGCTTGATTATTTACTAGAGTCAACTTCGTATAGGTTAGCTAGAAAGTTACTAGGATATGAGACTTACAAGTATTACGTGAAGACTTGAAGAATGTGAAGAAGTAAAGAGCTACAACGACGACATCATCCTTCCACTTGAGTTTAGTAATATTTGACTTGAACTGTTTCATTCCTAACGTATCTTTCAAGTCGTGGATATTGAAAACATAATTGCGAAGTTGTGAATGATTATACTTTAGTTAGACATAGTATTAAGGAATTACAATACAAAGTATAATGTCTATCTTTTGAACTTCGTATATAAGACATCGACATAATCGTATGAATGCTATTGTGATTATGTATGGGTATGGGTGAAGATTTCGTCCTAGGAAACAATGTTTTACATTCGTTTAAAGGAAGTACAATTCATAAACTTGTTTTATGAATCGAAAGGGAAATCGCTAGGCTTATTGGTATTGTTATTCATTGCAAATCTTTGGATTAACAATATGTGTGTTTAGTATAACCTCTCATAACTTGTTTATGTATCTTGGTAAAACTATTCACAATGCCTGACTTTTGTATTGGTATGACTTTTATTAGTGAAACCGATCTTAAGTAATCACCTGAGATGGTATGATCGATATGTTGTAATTGGTATGACCAACTCTATACATTGGGGAACCGATCCTAGTAAGAGGTGAAACCGATCACAAGTATGTGGAATCGATCCTTGTAAGAGGTGCTATAAGTCTTAGTAATTGGTAACTGATCCTATGACTTGTGCAACCGAATACAAGTTAAATACCATAAATATGTGGTAATCGATCCTAGTACCTAGTCAACCAACTTTTTGGTAACTAGCGTGACTGATCCTAGTACCCACATGGAGGTAGAACCGAAACTTGTTTTGGTAGAACCGTTAAATCCATGATTGGTAATTTGATAGGATAATCAATCACATAGTTCTTGAAAGTCAGATGAACCAATTCTAAACTTGTTTGGAAGTGTGGAAAATCGGTTCCAAGATTATAAATATGAAAAAGGATTTACAAAGTAAAGATGTTGACATACTTTGAATATGTGCAGTAACTCTTACCTTTTATTTTTCAAAGATATTCCTTAATAACTAAAAGAGAATCCCGGATCGAAATAAATTGAGAATCTTTTAATTAAGGTTTTTAGTTTAATATGCTTTTAATTTCCAGCAATTAAATGCATATCTTTAGAAAATAAAAATTGGTAATGTGCATTTACTAATTGGAGATTTTATACTGAGATTTCGGTCATTATTTGGACAGAGCATTTCCAGGAATTATGAAAACCGTATTTGGACTTTATTGCATATCTTTGAGAATATTCGGTTTTGGAAACTACTTGGTGTCTAAACTTCCTTGGTCTATAAATATTAAAGTTTGCATCTCAAGCAAACTAATCCTCAGAGCCAGCAAAACTACCTAGTTGTGATGTTACAGGTGGAGTCGTCTATTCGGAGAGGAAAGTACCCTAATTAGGCGAAATCTCTTATGACTGCTCGTTTTAAAGACTTCTTTGGGATTGGGAAGCTCTACGAGTACCGTTGGTGGGAAACTAGATAATTGCAATTTATTATTAGTTTTTGATTGATTTGATTGACTAACGGTTGTTGAACTTTGATTGAACCTAGTTTGTTTATGCTTGAGAATCTTCTCTTCTGATATAAGATTCACTCAAACTAGATCGAAGTGTCGACGGGGATATTTAGAACTGTTTGTAGATCTAAAGACGTCTTGTGATAATCCATTGTTAACAGACTCCGTTCTGTGTGTGATTGATCACAAGAGATTCAAGTTGTTTGTGTGCAGGTCTTTATTGAAGATCTAAGAAGATTTGAAGACAAAGAAGATTTCTTATTCGAGTTCATAATTTTTGGTGTGCACAAAACTTGATCGGCTGGGAATCCAACTATAATCGGTTTATCTTTGTGATAACCTTGATTTATTAGTTGAGTAGATCGGCATCAATACAATTCTTTGTGATTAATAGTATTGATTGCATAGTCTAAAACAATTACTTTGGTAGTTGTTGAAGAGATTGATCTAAGAACCTGACAAAGGATTTTATTGGGATAAACGGAAGAGCCTTTTGTCAAACTCATATCACGTTGTTTTAAAAGAGTTGTTACCGAACAGATTTGTTGTTCCTTTACTGTTTGGAATACGAACCAAAGGAATTATTCCAAGTGCGTGACTTATTACAAGTTGGAGGCGCAGGGATACTGAGGGAACTAGGTGAGCTATAGGTTTAGTTGATTGGTCTCAACTATACGAAGTTGGTGTGATTTTGTATAGCGGCTTAATTCTGAGAGTATTCAATTCTGGACTAGGTCCCGGTATTTTTCTGCATTTGTGATTTCCTCGTTAACAAAATATTGTTGTGTCTTTTACTTTTCTATTTCCGCAATTATAATTATTTTATTATAATTAGAA
>JAJJMB010004648.1:1270866-1305305 GCA_023531105.1 Papaver atlanticum | reverse complement strand
TGGAAAAGTTTTAGATTGAGGTATATTTGGGTACCCTCGTCTTTTCAGGAATTACCTAATATATATGGATAACGGGCTTTGAATTTTACTTTTAAATCTTTTTCAAAAAAAAAAATACTTTTAAATTACCTTATTTTGTCTTATTACCTATACCCCAATCTCGTGAGTTTAATTAACAAGTGGTTAGTGTATTAACTCTTAACAGTTGAAGAATCATTATCAATAACAGAAGAAATAGAAATTTGATTGGGTCTTTTCTAATGTTATATGTCTAGCAGATTTACATTAAATATTGCTAAGAAACTGGCAGTCTAGTGGTTGAGTCCTTTGTCCTATGCATCGAAGGTCGTGGTTGTGCTTTCGTATGTCTCCAACTACACATTTTTCTCTTTTTCTTTAACACCGTAAGATAAGAGAGAAAAGTCCCTGAATGGCTTCTATCAGCCTAAACAGAAGTTACTGAAAAGGCCCTACGTGTAATACAAAAGCCCTAAACAGAGCCGGGTTCCTTGTGCGTCGCAACTCTAAACCCCCTCGGGATCGGCTTTAATCGACACATGGTGATGTACGTATTTTGATGCAAAAATAGTCAAGTGTGTACATAAATTTTTTGGGGAGGCAACAAAACATTATTTATATACCCTAGTACGAGGCTCATGGAAATATACCCTTTCAAATTTAGTTTATACCTTAAGCTTAATACATTACTAAAATACCCTCTTTTGTATAGTGTGTATATATAAAACCACACTGCCACTAACCACTATTCAAAAAAATAAATAAATAAAATAAACTACCTCTACTGGCAACTACCACTGACCACCACCACCACCGTCCACTATCACCATCGCCGCCAACCACCACCACTGCCAACAACCAACTCCGCCAACCACCACCACTTTCATACACCACCACCGCCGACAACCACCACCGCCAACAACCGCCGCAGCCAACCATCACCACCTCCACTTTCGGCCACCACCATCCACCACCGCCAACCACCACCACTTTCCTCATATCCACCACCACCACCAGCATGTGGAGTCAACTTGCTGAAGTTGTCTCCAAATCTGAGGCAACTAGCTCAAGTTGTTTCAAAAGTGGAGGCAACTAGCACAAGTTGTCTCCAATAAAATAAGGTACAGGAACAAGTAGCTAAAACAAATGGAGCCAACTAACTCAAGTTGTCTCCAAATCTGAGGCAACTGGCTCAAGTTGTCTTCAAAAGTGAAGGCAACTAGCACAAAGTTGTCTTCAAAAGTGAAAGCAACTTGCCCAAGTTGTCTCCAAATATGGAGGCAACTATCCCAAGTTGTATCCATATGTAGACGCAACTTTTTCAAGTTGTCTCCAAATTTTGAAGCAACTAGCACAAGTTGTCTTCAGATATGGAGGCAACTAGCACAACTTGTCTCCAAAAAAAAAAAGTATACACATGCGTGAACCTGGCTTGAGTCGAACAAACATCTTCTGACATATAGTCAGTTGTGCTACCATTGCACCACAGATTCATCGCGATTACTCTAAGATGTATGCATAAAGATAATTTACCACTAAAGGTATACCTTAAATGCAGGCATAAATAAAGCCGCGACTGCTATTACAGCACCAGTCCTTTCCCGGACCATCTAAATCTCGACCAACACCTTTCTCCATTATGTGAAAGCAGCACTAATTACCCCAAGAACCTATTCTTCTTCCTTGAATTATCTCACTGAAATCATTGGAAGCAGTCAGCTCCATCTCTTTCGACTGAAACCCCATCACCAGCAACAACTGTTCTAACCATATTCACCACCAACTGGACAGCTCACCCACGATCCAACTTCCATCTTTGCCGTCAAACCATCACTATAGCCACCACTTCCACAGAGAAATTCCCAACTTCCAGTCCATTGTTGTCGAACCAAAATTGTGTAAAACCCATCTCTACCAGCGACCAATATGTCTATCAATACCACTGAATGCAACTGAAATTTGAAGACCAGAAAACCCCAAAATCTACTGAATACAATTAGTGCTGGCTGGGTATTCGCAGCACCACCAGTTAGCTCCACCAGCGAAACCCAGCTTCGACATTGAAGAATACCCATTGTTGTTGTTGTAGAACATCACCAGGACTGAGACTCCACGCGTAGCTCCATCACCTGGCCATTTGAACCCACGGCAAGCCAACTGCGGCCACAATCAAACTCTATTATCTGTATCTTCATGGCAACTGCAGCCAAATTCTTCTCTCGCAACTCCACAAAATGAACAGCAGCAATCCTGGTCATGCCTTCCGATTAACCTCATTGATCCAGCCAATTTCAACCATTTTCCACCCCGGATACAGCACCGTTCTTAACTCTGTCTATCTAACTTCAGCTTCTTCTCAGCTCACCACAAGACCAGTTGCGATCAGCACGACTCTCCATTCTGTCCTTCATCTCCACTTCATTGACTGCAGCCATCACCACCACCGCCATGCACTTAATCTTGAAGCTTTGTGAATTGAGCTAGATTAGAATATTTTTTGTTTGTCAACCAGCGAGGGATACTCATTTTAATCGACAACCACCATCGCCACTGCAACCATCCTCCATCTACTACACGGTTCATTATACAGACCAGCCATACCTAAGCACAACTCCCATTTCGCTGTTACTTTAGCACTGTTGCTGCCACCATCTCCACTTCACTGTCTGCAGCCATCTTCGTATAGTCAATAAGAAGAATACGAAGGGTTCTGTGAATGCAGAATATATATGCAGATAAAGTAATACTAATAGATGAATATAATTTTTAAAATCATAGCATTTTACCTGTAAGCTTCATTAGTATCTTCTATATCCGTGCATCACAGAATAGCTTTCGTGGTTCCATAACCACATTCATAAGAGAAATCTGCGTATATCACCACCTCCCACTGCAGCAACATCAATCACCAGTTCAACACCATCTGAGACTGACGCACCACCATTTTCCTCCATTGCAACAACAACCTATCATTCATCTAACTTTAACTCTGGCATCACTACTGCTAAATCTGCTTCAGCTCAATCATCAAGCAACCACCAAAGTACAACAACATCACCACAATGAGTTCATCATCATTCCCTGTAAGCTCTAAACATCATCTAAATTAGTACTTCAGTTCAATTTATCCTTCACCATCTGCATCAATTGAGTCCAAAATCACTGAACCACCACCAACAACTTTATCTCAAAAGCCAACAACAACTCAATCTCGTTTGTTGTTGTCAACTCAACCCATTACAAATTGTATTTGCACTTATATCTCACTAGAACATACAACAAAAAAATAAGAATTAAATTCACCACCTAAAACAAACAACAATCTTACCTGTTAAACTCGGGATAAACTTATACAACTTTACGAATCTTCAAATCAAAATCACCAAATCAAAAGATCTGGGAACGGGATCAATTATCAAATTTTGCAGCTCCTGCTGGTGGTTGATGATTTCAATCGAATCAGTCAATCACTCAAATCTCTCTCTCGAATCGTACTGGAAAAGAAAAAGAAAAAAGTACAAGGAATCCATACCTGAATCTATTATCGATTAAGGTTTGGAAAATGAATCAAGTACAATTCAGTTGAGAATTGAAATCGAAATGAACCGATCAATTACCTGAAAATTACGTTTCTCATGCTCAAGATTAGGTTTTGGAGATTAGTTTCTCGTTAGTTCATCTCTAGATTTAAGTTTTGTAGCTGAATTAAGTAAAAATAGATCTAAATTGATTGTTTAAAAGGTGGTGGTGGTGTTGCTGGTGGTGAATTCTGGTCGGAATATAAGAGGCTGTGCTGGAATTGTTGGTAAAATTGGTTGAGGTGGTGGTGGAATTAGAGGTGATGCTGAAGTGAAGGTGGTGGCGACGATAAAGTTGGTGGTGGTGGAGCTCGATTGTTCTCTCCCAGTTTTCTCTTTCCGTCTGGCACTAAAAAACCAATTTTTAATAGAGGGTAACACTGGAATACTTTTATTCCCAGGTTTCCTTTTAAAAGGGGAGGGGTATATACATAATGGATAAGGGTATTAGTGTAAGACCTATTGATAGTAGGGGTGTTTATAATATTCCCACAAAAAAAAAGCATCTTAAATTTATACCTCTGCGCAGCATAGTTATTTTTCTAACAACATTCTCATCCTCGGAAATATCCCATCACGTGTTTTCTGATATATTAAAATTTGTAAAGCTCCACAAAATATTAGACTACCTCAAGAACATTATGTTAAGAGAAACTTTGCACGAAACAAGAATGACATTATAGAGGTTAAGATACTAAGCTTGGTATCGAAGCAGGTTCAATTTCTATCTTTATTGTTTATATATATATATATAGAAATGGTGAATATATATATATAAACAATAAAGATAGAAATTAAACCTACTGACTATATATATATATATAAACAATAAAGATAGAAATTGAACCTGCTGACTACGTAATTTATGATTTCTTGTAACTGCTAGATAATTTTATTGAATGATATTTCTTATAGGACAAATTCTGATGTTTTATTGAATGATATTTCTTATTTACTTATAAAGACTCAGTTTCTTATGTGAATCTAAGTGTTGCTATTCGTTATTCCTATGGATTCAGAACACAAATATCTTAATTTATACTTTGTCTTGTGGATCCAAAACAATACCTTGTGGATTCAAGGTTTTATTATAGTTTCTGTTGTGTCAACTGACATCAGAGGCAAGTAGTGTTTATCATTGTTTCAATGGCTTATAATGATGAATATGGCAGCAATCACTTGGCTGGAAATGCTCAGGAGAGTGCTACGATGTTAAGGCAAATTGCTAACACTCAAGCGTATATGATGAGGTCCATACAGTCGTTAGTAACTATCATGACTTGTTTGACAGAGATGATGGTTTCAATCAGACACGAGATAGAGAATATCCTCTTCACAAAAAACAAAATTCAGATGATTCCAGCGATGAAGAACTTGATGATATGAATTTACATAATTGTGGTGTTCGAAGAGACAGAGGCATATGTAATGAAGGATAACATGAAGATAATTACGGAGGATTCAAGATGAGAGTTGTTCTTCCGCGTTTTTATGGTCATTTTAAATGGTGAATATTTTATTAATTGGTTGAATAAATAAATTCCAGAAGATACACAAGTGAAGTTGGGCACATTATAATGGATGAAACAGATGCAAGCTTCTCGCGGTAAGCAAGATAAGACTCTAATTCACTCTTGGTTGAGAATATAATGGGTTTATTAATTGGTTGAGAATATAATGGGTTGTCCATCATCATCATCATCATCCACCACTTAATTTTTTTTCCTGATTACGCATCAACCGTGATTGTACCACATGTAATTCATTGTTCTCTTAGAAAACCGTATGCATCATTGATGATGTATAAGAATTCACTGTTTCATCTTCATATAATTGATAAGATTTTGGCGCCTAATGTTATAAGGATGTAATGGGTAATTTCTCGGAGAATATATTATAAATTTGTTTCGAAAACAGAAAGATCCGAAAGATAGTAGTTAAAATATACATAGTTGTGGTTAATCCATAGTTTGATGACATTATATCTTTATAATCGGCATGGAGATGAAGGCGCTTGTTCAAAGGAATTTTTTTGATCGCGCGCCTGAGCAAGCAAAATTGAACGAGCACCTCTACCACCGTGGGATGATTAAGATGTGAGCCCATCTCGCCGTAGACATAACCATAGTTATGTTTCGGAGTTTAATTGTATCTTACAGGTGTTTTTAAAAATTTAATACTATACTTT
Source organism: Papaver atlanticum (assembly GCA_023531105.1). NCBI lineage: Eukaryota > Viridiplantae > Streptophyta > Magnoliopsida > Ranunculales > Papaveraceae > Papaver > Papaver atlanticum. The sequence goes on along the minus strand of JAJJMB010004648.1, from coordinate 1,299,521 downwards.
CTTTGTTCAACTACCTATATCCTCATTCCCTTCTCATTTAGAATCATATCATATATTTTATTCTTATAATAACCTAAAAAAAACTTGTTAAGTTAATCTCTGCTTAGATTTAATATCAGATCTTATGATATCTCATTAAAGCTTTTCACCGTTCAATTAAATCACGAAATAGAAGTCCCAAAGACATAATGCGAACCATGTATAGGCAACCATCTCATTAAAAATTTGATTTGGTTTCAGTGGTGATCGTAGATGTGTGTTTGTTGTTGTTATGGCTCTACTTTGTTAATTAAGTCTATGCAACCATATATCTTATCTTATACAAAGAAAATAGGCATTTTTGGTAGGAGACCCCCTAAATTACTTAGTTGTCCGCATTTTTTACATATTTACATAAATACCATTGTTTTAAAAATAGATCAAAATTTTAAAAAACTTAATATCTTTCAAAATATATACCGGATTTTTGTAAAATTTATATATTTGAAAAGTTCTTTCAATTATCTACGTAACGAGTACAAATAAGAATAGTAAATTTTTGTTTTAAGAAAAAAAATTCATGATTTTCAAATTTAGTATTGTTGGATGAGTAAAATTCAAGCATGTGCATCGCACATGTGTCCTTACTAGTTTATTATAAAGCAAACAAAGTAATCCAATTTTTTCCATGAGGTAAGCCAACATAGACATACAAAAACAATGTAACTTGAGTTCCAACTAGTATGAGGACTATAAACCATATTTTTCCAATAGCTTAGTTCCTGGTCGTTTGTTCTATGTTATTGTTTTTCACTGGTTTTGAAATTAAAATTGAATTTTATACTCACCCGTTATCATTATCATATTGAAATTGGCATGAGTATTTGTCCATGAGAGATAAAAAAGGTGGAGCAATCAACACTTTTTAAGCGCATCAACATCGCACTTGATACCCTTCGATTTTCCCAACTATGTGTTGATGGTGATGTTGTATGGGATTCGTTGTTATATATAAAAATTCTTCCATCATCATGCGAAAGATAAGATTTTGGCGCCCAAAAAATGTATGAATATGTTGACATTCTCGATAATAAAAGGTCTTATATTTTGTGTAGAAACAGAAAGATTCAGTAAGATACGTCTAAACTAAAAACATAACCATGATTAGGATGTAGTTAGATGACGTCACATCTTGATCATTTCATGGTTATAAAGGTGCTTGTTTAATTTTGCTTATGCAAGCGCGCGATAAAAAAAAAAATCCATTGTTCAAATAGTGTTCATGCACCACAAATCTCTATGTTTAATTTACGATAAAAATTTATCGTGAAGAAGGTGGGGGTACTTTGTGTAGTTAGCCAAAAGAAGTTTGATTTTTTCACGTAAAGTGGTAAATAAAGTTTGTTCACTAAGACTTGTGAAGATTTATTTTAGACCTGTAATTTCTTACTGAAATAGCAAACTCAATTGAAAAAGATGATATCAATTTTAAAAAAAACACTTAAACTAAAGATTCCACTATTAACCAATTTTTTAAGTGATTCAGTTTAATAATTGTGCAACTCATACATTTAAATTGATCATTATATATAATCTAGATAAGTTCTAAGCATGAACTACATAAAAAAATCGCAATCATTTAATAAACATATATTTCAATTTTAGCTTAATGAAAAAAATCATAAAAGAATTAATCATAATTAATAAAATAAAAATATATCACTTTATTGTTAAAAAAATGGTTTGCATACGAGTATGCATACCGATCCGGTTCACGAGTTAAACAGATTCTCATATGATGTGCATAAGAATATTGATAACACAAATCTGTAAGTCGATATGTATAGCTACTCCGCTACATGACAAGTACATGTAATACGGGTTCAGACGTATAACAGTTATCCCAGTTTGTAAGACTGATGTCACTGTCTTGTATCCGAATCTATAATAGTTCTATACTGTTATCTAAATCATTTCGAAACATTCCTGAATAACATCAATGACACATATCTTTGTTCCAGGCTATTTCCGAATGATGAAACTTGAATCATGATTTTGATTCCGAACAATAAATTGTGCTTAATCGAAATTCATTAAGCATGAAAAAATGTTCATTAAGCTTAGTCATTATATTTCGAGAAATTATCAAGATAAACTTAACTCGAAATTCTTGTCTATGCATACTAGTCTAATTAGTTAACATAACAAGATTTTGTTAACGAGGAAACCGCAAATGCAGAAAACCCCCGGGACCTAGTCCAGAATTGAATACTCTCATAATTAAGCCGTTATACAAAATCACACCAACTTCGTATAGTTGAGACCAAGCAACTAAACCAATAGTTCACCTAGTTTCTTCAGTATCCCTGTGCTTCCGACATTCAATAAGTGCACGCACTGGAACAATTCCTTTAGTTCGTATTCTAAACAGTAAAGGAACAAAAAATCTGTTCGGTAACAACTCTCTTCAAACAAAGTGATATGAGTTAGACAAAGGCTCTTCTGTTTAATCCAATAAACTCCTTTGTCGGGTTTAGATCTATCTAATCAACAACTACCAAAGTAATTGTGTTTAAATTTTGCAATCAATAATAGGTGAAAAGACGAGGTTACCCAAATATACCTCAATCTAAAACTTTTCCACCTATAAGTCCTTTCTCCGAAAGTGATTGTCTATGGACTGAGTCGAGACAATACAACTGATCGGTTCACACTTCGTGTGATCGTCTATGGATACGAGATCGTGACAATACAACAACGAAGTATGTTTACTTGATTTTAGGTTCGGACTTAACCAAACACAATAGGATTGCTATCAAGTAAATAGGAATTAACGTTTGTGCATTTTACTTATAATTATAATAAATTAATTATAATTGCGGAAATAGAAAAGTAAAAGACACAGCAAGAATTTATTAACGAGGAAACCTCAAATGCAGAAAAACCCCGCGACCTAGTCAAGAATTGAATACTTTCAGAATGAAGCCGCTATACAAAATCTAAACCAACTTCGTATAGTTGAGACCAAGCAACTAAACTTATAGCTCGCCTAGTTCCCTCAGTATCCCTGCGCCTCCAACTTGTAATAAGTCACGCACTTGGAACAATTCCTTTGGTTCGTATTCCAAACAGTAAAGAAATAACAAATCTGTTCGGTAACAACTCTTTTCAAACAACGTGATATGAGTTTGACAAAAGGCTCTCCCATTTATCCCAATAAACTCCTTTGCCAGGTTCTTAGATCAATCTCATCAACAACTACCAAAGTAATTGTTTTAGACTATGCAATCAATACTATTAATCACAAAGAATTGTATTGATGCCGATCTACTCAACTAATCAATCAAGGTTATCACAAAGATAAACCGATTATAGTTGGATCCCCAGCCGATCAATTTTTGTGCACACCAAAGATTATGAACTCAAATAAGAAATCTTCTTTGTCTTCAAATCTTCTTAGATCTTCAATAAAGACCTGCACACAAACAACTTGAATCTCTTGTGATCAATCACACACCGAACGGAGTCTGTTAACAATGGATTATCACAAGACGTTTTTAGATCTACAAACAGTTCTAAAGATCCTCGTCGACACTTCGATCTAGTTTGAGTGAATCTTATATCATAAGAAAAGATTCTCAAGCATAAACAAACTAGGTGCAATCAAAGTTCAACAACCGTTAGTCAATCAAATCAATCGAAAACTAATAATAAATTGCAATTATCTAGTTTCCCACCAACGGTACTCGTAAAGCTTCCCAATCCCAAAGAAGTCTTTAAAACGAGCAGTCGTAAGAGATTTCGCCTAATTAGGTTACTTTCCTCTCCGAATAGACGGCTCCACCAGTAACATCACAACTAGGTAGTTTTGCTGGCTCTGAGGATTAGTTTGCTTGAGATGCAAACTTCAATATTTATAGACCAAGGAAGTTTGGACACCAAGGAGTTTCCAAAACCGAATACTCTCAAAGATATGCAATAAAGTCCAAATACGGTTTTCATAATTCCTGGAAATGCTCTGTCCAAATAATGACCGAAATCTCAGTAGAAAATCTCCAATTAGTAAATGCACATTACCAATTTTTATTTTCTAAAGATATGCATTTAATTGCTGGAAATTAAAAGCATATAAAACTAAAAACCTTAATTAAAAGATTCTCAATTTATTTCGATCCGGGATTCTCCTTTAGTTATTAAGGAATATCTTTGAACAATAAAAGATAAGAATTACTTCACATGTTCAAAGTATGTCGACATCTTTACTTTGTAAATCCTTTTTCATATTTACAATTTTGGAACCGATTTGCCACACTTCCAAAAAAGTTTAGAATCGGTTCATCTGACTTCCAAGAACTATGTGATTGATTATCCTATCAAATCACCAATCATGGGTTTCACGGTTCTACCTCCATGTGGGTACTAGGATCAGTCACACTAGTTACCAAAAAGTTGGTTGACTAGGTACTAGGATCGATTACCACATATTTATGGTATTTAACTTGTATTCGGTTGCACAAGTCATAGGATCAGTTACCAATTACTAAGACTTATTGCACCTCTTACAAGGATCGATTCCACATACTTGTGATCGGTTGCACCTCTTACTAGGATCGGTTCCCCAATGTATTGAGTTGGTCATACCAATTACAACATATCGATCATACCATCTCAGGTGATTACTTAAGATCGGTTTCACTAATAAAAGTCATACCAATACAAAAGTCAGGCATTGTGAATAGTTTTACCAAGATACATAAACAAGTTATGAGAGGTTATACTAAACACACATATTGGTAATCCAAAGATTTGCAATGAATAACAATACCAATAAGCCTAGCGATTTCCCTTTCGATTCATAAAACAAGTTTATGAATTGTACTTCCTTTAAACGAATGTAAAACATTGTTTCCTAGGACGAAATCGTCACCCATACCCATACATAATCACAATAGCATTCATACGATTATGTCGATGTCTTATATACGAAGTTCAAAAGATAGACATTATACTTTGTATTGTAATTCCTTAATACTATGTCTAACTAAAGTATAATCATTCACAACTTCGCAATTATGTTTTCAATATCCACGACTTGAAAGATACGTTAGGAATGAAACAGTTCAAGTCAAATATTACTAACCTCAAGTGGAAGGATGATGTCGTCGTTGTAGCTCTTTACTTCTTCACATTCTTCAAGTCTTCACGTAATACTTGTAAGTCTCATATCCTAGTAACTTTCTAGCTAACCTATACGAAGTTGACTCTAGTAAATAATCAAGCGACTCTTTAAATGAGTTTTGATTCACTAAAATATGACAACCAAACTTGACATACCAACGCTTTGTGGGTTCAACCGAGCAATGCTCTAACAATAGGATCTACCAAGATACTAAATACTAATGCCGATCTACGCAACTAATCAATCAAGTCTATCAAGACAAACCGATTATAGTTGGATCCCAGCCGATCAAGATTTGTGCACACCAAAGATTATGAAACCAATAAGAAATCTTCTTTGTCTTCAAATCTTCTTAAATCTTCAATAAACACCCGCACACCACAACTTGAATCTCTTGTGATCAATCACGCACAGAACGGAGTCTGTTAACAATAGATTATCACAAGACGTCTTTAGATCTACAAACAGTTCTAAAGATCCTGTCGATACTTCGATCTAGTTTGAGTGAATCTTATATCAGAAGAGAAGATTCTCAAGAATAAACAAACTAGGTGCAATCAAAGTTCAACAACCGTTAGTCAATCAAATCAATAGAAAACTAAAATAAACTGCAATTATCTAGTTTCCGACCAACGGTACTCGTAGAGCTTCTTGATCCCACAAAAGTGTTTAAATGAGCGGTCGTAAGAGATTTCACCTAATTAGGGTACTTTCCTCTCCAGATAGACGGCTCCACCAGTAACTAACAAAGAGATGTAGTTTCTCTGGCTCTTAGGATGGTTTTCTCGAAATGCAAACTTGGGTATTTATAGACCAAGGATGTTTGGACACCAAGGAATTTCCAAAACCGAATATTTTCAAGATATGCAATAAATGCCTAAATCGGTTTTCATAATTCCTGGAAATGCTTTGTCCAATATTTCTGAAATCTCACTAGAAAATCTCTAATTAGTAAATGCACATTACCAATTTTTATTTTCCAGAGATATGCATTTAATTGCTGGTAATTAAATCATATAAAACTTATAGCTTTAATTAAAAGATTCTTAATTTATTTCGGTCCGGGATCTCCTTGATTATTATGGAATATCTTTGAACAATAAAAGATAAGAATTACTGAGCATGTTCAAAGTATGTCGACATCTTTTGTTTGTAAATCGTCTTTCATATTTACAATCTTGGAACCGATTATACCATACTTCCAAAAAGGTTTAAAATTGGTTCATCTGTATTCCAAGACAACTATGTGATTGATCAAATATCAATTCACTAATCATGGGTTTATGGTTTTACCAAACACACGGATCGGTTCTACCTTAATATGGTTACTGGGACCGGTTACATCAGTTATCGGTTACATCACTTACCAGGACCGGTTACCATATTCTCATGGTATTACTTCTGATCGGTTACACAAGTCACTAGGATCGGTTACACCAATTACAAGGATCGATTGCACAACTTTTGTGATAGGTCACATCAATTACTAGGATCGGTCATACCAATTACAAATATCGATCATACCATCTCAGGTGATCACTTAGGATCGGTTACACTAATAAAAGTCATACCAAATCATAAGTCAGGCATTGTGACTAGTTTTACCAAGATACATAACAAGTTATGATCGATTCTACTAACTCACACATATTGGTTATCCAAAGATATGCAATGAATAACAATACTAATAAGCCTAGCAATTTCCCTTTTTATTCATAAAACAAGTTCATGAATGTACTTCCTTTAAACAAATGTAAATATTGTTTCCTAGGATGAAATCTTCACCTTTACCCATACACATAATCACAATAGCATTCATACTGTTAGAGCGCTGCTCGGTCGAAATCGCATGCGTTGCTATCTCAAGCATGTTTGTCAATGTTAGTGATCAAAACTATAAGTCTTGATTTCTAGCATATTTATAGATGTCTCGGACTAGGACATAGATTGTGTAGTTGAGCATTAGACTTCACGGCGTTCATCATTTGAAGACGAAGAACTACTAAGGGGAGCTTGTAGAACTTCATCGACAAAAGGTATGTGGAGACTGAAACTCATCTATCACTTGGAAAGTCTATTTCTACTCTATCTCCTATATTGAGACATAAGTAGTATTACGATATAGTTTTCTATATACACATTTGAGATTTCTAGCTGAGTTTATCTCGCTTACATATTTCTCGAAATATGTGTTGGCAAGCTTTCGCTTCGACAAAGTTCATCTTATATCATGTGAAAATTTCCTAGTAACATCTTATATGGTTTGTGTGATACAATCATTTGGTGTAGTCTTGGAATGTTTCGTTATGATTATTTCAATATCTTGAAAATTGCTTTAATGCTAATAGTGTGTGAAAACGGCTATTGTCATCCTCTAAGAAAGTTTCAATGATTGAAATAAAGAGCTTAGAATCATGTAACCATGTTTGGATATAAACATAGTGTGTTATCACATTTATGTGTAAGTCCAAAACCGGGAACCTGAAGTATGCGTACCTGTACGCGTACTGGCGGTTGTTGGATGTCTGGGCAAGTATGCGTACCCGTACGCATACTGGCAGAAGTCTCACGTCCGTGAATTTATTATGGAGTTTGGAATATAAATTGGTATGCGCACCCGTACGCGTACTGGCATAACCAAACTCGGTCCGGCTACTTAAGTATGCGTACCTGTTTGCATACTTGAGTTGGTTACTTTCTAAAATCGGTTGTGTACATGAACTTAAACATTTAGGAAATAAGGAATGCAATCTTTGCAAACCGTGGCTATAATGTTCATGTATTGATTCGAGTGAATCAAATCGATTTTGCTTCAATTGTGTTCTTGTATACTTCTATGAGAATATAGCAATTGAACGGCTCTTTAACTAGTTTCATTTGATTCATTTGAACTAGTTATGGTTAAGATGAATAAGGTTGATATGAAAGTAATCATATGGCTAACTTCGGTTAACTATTTGTGAGCCAACATGGTGTACACGTTTGGGTATGGTTACATAAACCTAAATGAGGGTACATTTCATTTGTGTGTAATAAGCTAAGTTCGATATAACGGTTGAAAGATATTAGCTTGGTTGAATCAGGTTTTTCATCTAACTGTGAATATTGAATGCTTTGTTACCAAGGTAACTTGGATTGCAAACCCTGATTTGAAAACTATATAAATAAGAACTCTAGCAACTGGGAAACCTAATCCCCACACCTCCTTTATGTTACTAGTTGCATCAACTAGTAACAATTCTCCTTTAACCTTAGGTTTCTATCAAGACCTTGTAGGTTAATGACTTGAAAGACTTCATTGGGATTGTGAAGCCAGGCCCAACTATTTTCTTTGTAGTTGCGTGTTCTGATCTTGCTCGATTCTATCGTATTGAGTACAATTGAAATAATTGACTCGAGATTAATTTCTCCGATAGGCAAGATAAAAGTAATCACAAATAATCTTCGTCTCATCGTTTGTGATTCCACAATATCTTGTTTCGCTAGTCGGTTAAGATTATTGTGAGGTGATTGATAATACTAGGCTGTTCTTCAGGACTATAAGTCCGGTTTATCAATTGGTTCCTGTTCACCTTGATTTATCAAAAGACAGAACAAAAACTCTTGGATATTTCTGTGGGGGACAGATTTATTCAATCTATAGACTTTTCTATGTGAGACAGATTTGTTTATCAAGTCTTCGACTTTGGGTCGTAGCAACTCTTGGTTGTGGGTAAGATCAGCTAAGGGAATCAAGTGCGTAGTATCCTGCTGGGATCAGATACGTAAGGAACGCAACTGTACCTTGAATCAGTGTGAGATTGATTAGGATTCAACTACAGTCCAGTCCGAAGTTCATTGGTAGTAGGCTAATGTCTGTAGCAGCTTAATACAGTGTGGTGTTCAAATATGGACTAGGTCCCGCGGTTTTTCTGCATTTGCGGTTTCCTCGTTAACAAAACTTCTGATGTCTGTGTTATTTCTTTTCCGCATTATATTTTGTTATATAATTAAAATATCACAGGTTATGCGTTTAGATTAATTAATTAGATAATCCAACCTTTGGTTGTTGATTTAAATTGATTGACACTTGAACATTGGTCTTTGGTACCGTTCAAGTTGTTTCACATAATAATCAGGCTCGCGGATTTCTATCTGTTTGATTTGCTGATTACATTGTGAAACAGAGATATAAACTCTTGTATATACTTTTCTCTAGATTGAGTCTGACTGTCTAGTTGATTCTCTAGAAAGTATATTAGAGTAAGTCCTCTCAGATTGCCAAACAAATTGTTGGGTGTGGTTGTTGTACCCCCGCATTTTCAATTAGTATCAAAGGAGGCAAACACTATAAACCTAATAAGTTTGTGTTTTACTGATCCTTAAAAGTTTGCCCATATGGGAAATTTCTTTGGAAAAGTTGCTCTTGACATCTGTAACGCACGCCAGAACTCCTTAATGATTGTTCAGAGATTATTATGGATCAAACCTATGGTTTCTCATGATAATCTCATTACATCTAAGAATTTGGAAAACTCGGATGATGTGAAACAATCTAAAGGAAAAATTAAAAAGGGAGGAAAGTTGAGAAAACTTTCTTTACGCTCAAAGATATGGAATCTCACTAGATTAACTCTTAATCTTTTTGAAGAATACTATCGTGATGGATCAATTGACAAAGATCTATTTAGAGCATTTGAAAACGTTTTCAGATTCTTATAAAAACTTAATTCAGTTAAGAAAAAGAATTGCTCCGATAAAAGTTCGGTACATGTCAAATCGTGTAATCATGATGTACGAACTAAACATGCTGTCAACTCAAGTGAGTTCAATAAAACGGGCTCTCATGTTGTTGATACAGGTTTAAGATATCGGAAAAACCTCCTTTCTGGTCATATAAAAAGAAAGTTAAAAAGCTCTGTTAACCCTGATTATTATCATTACTATGATTATATCACTGGTACAGTTCACAAATATCAACCGGAAATGGTGCATGAGGGTCTCTCTGCACATCTTGCCACTTGGTAACTTGTTTGGTGCTACCCCATTTGTATATATCTTGAGATGGGGCAAGAAACAGTTTGATTTTTTTGTACTTGGGTTAATGTTTTATTTTATCCTCCTCAGGATCTTTGTGTAATAGCTTTCTAGTGCATCGTCTTTTCACATATTTGTGTGCTTTCGCGGGTTGCATAACCTTAGTGTTTTATCACTTAAGAAATCCTACATTCCTTTATGGGTCGCGGTTCAAAAACGTGTCCAAGCCCATTTGTAGGTTTATAAAAGAAGCGTACGCGTACCTTCTTCTTCCTCCCATCTTGTCCGCGTACATGAACGCTCTAGGGTTCATGTGATTTCTCCATTAATCATCCTTGGAGATCAAAAAGTAAAAAGGGGTTTTCAAGATACATATCAAGTAAGTCATCCTTTTCCCTTAATTTCTAGATCTCATGGAGAATTTCAAGGTTTCAAAAGAGGTTTCTAAGAACTTGGGTTCTTCATCTTCTTCTAGCATGAACTTACCAATAGATCAAAGTTCCATTAGATTTGTCAATGATTCTTGTGAGAAGGTTTTTGAAAGGATTTCTTCTAATGGGTTTATTATAGAAAAGAAGTAGGATTTTACTAGTGGGCATAAAGAGGATTTGATTTGTTTTGAAAAATTCAATCTTGGAAATATCTTTGATGGTCTTGGTGAAGGTTATGACTCTCTTACAAGAATCTTCTATGCTAACATTTATGATGTTAATCATGACAACATGGAATTCAAGACCATGGTGAATAGACAAAGGATTCATGTACATAGAGAGTTGATTTCAAGAATTACTAATATTCCCTTGGGGAGTTTTCGCCTTCCAAGACCTAGTCATGAAAGACCTTCTTATGAAACCATCTCTCTTGGTCTCTGTGGTAAGAGTGTTGTTTGGAATGAAGGAAAAGTTTCCTACTAATAATCTTAATCTTGCCGTGATGTCCTTTGGTAAACTTGGTATATCAAATCTTTGTCCCTCCACGATTGAGAATTCTCGTTGGAGTCGTGAGTTTGCAGAGTTGGTATATTTTCTTGTTTTGGGAATTCAAGGTCTCGCCATTTGTGGGTTCATCATATATCAAATGATGTCGATGACGTCTATCAAAAAGAAGCTAGGATTTCATTGCTTGATTGAGCAAATTTGTCGCACTTTCTCTATAGATCCGATTGGGAACTCTATTGGAACTCCGAAGATAGTCCGCCCTTGTACATTCAAACGTATGAAGGAAAACACTTGCAAGAGACAAAGAAGTGACACACTTGATGGCACAAGTGATTCCACCTCCATGAATCTTCTTCATAAAATTCTCAAAGGTGTTGAAAAGATTAGTGCCAAGGTAAAGTGCGTTAAAGAACAATTACTTGTGATTACCACCAAGTTTCCGGAAATCAAAGATGACATGGATAGGATTCAAGCCACTCTTATGGTCTCCGGTGATGAAGATGATGATTAGTCTTTGGTGCTTTATCGATTGGTTTTTTAGTTGTTCATGATTTATTTTGTCTAGGAAACTTCTTATGAGAATTTATTTCTTGTGTTTTTAGAAGGATTACTAGGGTTTGGAATAGCCATTATTGTGAGTACACATAGCTATTTCCAACGTTTTCATCTTCATGTTTTTAGATTTATTTATTTAAATTCTAAGTTTTTAGGAAGATGATTTTTGCAATTTTAATCTTTATGATTTTATATATTGAAAATTGTTATGGGATATGTTGTTTACGTCCGTGAACAACATATCTACCTACTACTTCGTGATTGTCCACCTACTACTTCGTAAACCGCTTGCACGACTTAGTCACTTGCATCCTTAAACCGCTTGCACGACTTAATCACATTCTCACCATGGATGAACACACGTGCCATAGGCCGCCAGACCAAAACCCCAGTTAATATCTCCCATGTGACACGATTGATGTCTCGTGATTGTGGAGTCTGCAAGGCATACGTGTATCTAATTAGTCAGTTGTTGACTCGATGAGACGATGAGTCTTTGTAGAACATGATTTACGAATGTTATAGTATTCATGAATTGAACATGTCTGTTGAGACAGATGTATAATTGTCGAATGAATGTTGATAGCTAAAGTGAGCTAATACCAAAGTATCTTGAAGACTAGTTGGTGAAAGGATGATTAAATGCTGGTTTAATCATTTATTAAAATAATGCTCGTTTGAGTGTTAGGTAATAAGACCTAATTATGGAGAAGTGAGGGACCAACCAAGGGGTCATGGAACCGGCCCTGGTGGTCATGGGACCGAATGACGGTCGTTTGATGAAAGTCCAAGTCGGTTTGAACCTAATATGATCAAATTAGGTAAAATTATGAAAATATGTGGGACCGGATTCCTGCAAGCCAAAGGGCCGACCCTGGTCGGTCAAGGTATCATGCCCATGTCACCAGTGTGTTCGTATCTCAGTCCTGAGAATTCTGGTATTTTCTGGTGTGCGTTTGGGCAACATTTGAGAAAATACGAAGAAATCAGGGTTTTGTTCAAACTGAGGAACTTAATAAAATGAAGGAAATAATAATAATAAAATGAGGGATTACAAGGTGTTGGACCGTCCACGGCTAGGGCATGGTCGGCCGGCTAGTAGGCCCGGTCCCATGACACCTTTCCTAATTTTATATTATTTCCATGATGCGGAGGAAATCTCATGAAACTGGGGAGTTTGTTGAAACTAAGGAGTTTCCATGAGATGAAGGAAGAAATAATAATAATAAAATAAGGAATCACAAGGTGTGGGACCGGCCACGGCTAGGGCTTGGTCGGTCGGCTAGTAGGCCCGGTCCCGCGACACCTTTCCTAATTTTATATTATTTCCATGATGTGGAGGAAATCTCATGAAACTGGGGAGTTTGTTGAAACTAAGGAGTTTCCATGAGATGAAGGAAATAATAATAATAAAATAAGGAATTACAAGGTGTGGGACCGGCCACGGCACGGCTGGCCGGCTAGTAGGCCCGGTCCCACGACACCTTTCCTAATTTTATATTATTTCCATGATATGAAGGAAATATCATGAAATTAAGGAGTTTTGCTAAAATGGAGGAATTTGTTCAAATGAAGGGATTTTCATGAGATCAAGGAAAATAATAAAATAAAATAAGATAAAATATGGGAAGAGGCGTGGGACCGGCCATGGTGGCGTGATCGACCGTCCAGTGGGACTGGTCCCCTTAGACGCCTCAATTAATATATTATTATTATTATTTTATTCCCTATTTTGCATCGGTTTCCTCATTCCTTCGTATTTTTGAATGCTCGTTCGTGCATTCATGTGCTCGTTAGTGCATTATTGCTGAGTACACTTGCACCATTTTTCTAGGGTCTTACTTGGTAGTAGCTCAGATGCCCGTATGTTGAATATTTATTACTAACTCATGGAATTCTGCTGGGAAGAACCATGAATTGAAGTAATGAAATATTACGAAGAACGTAGAATGTTTTCTAGGAATCCAATTGATGAATTTTGCGACTAGAAATAATTAATTGATGGCTCTATACTAGCATATATGCTAGGAGCATTACAATTATTCGAAAATTGAGCGATATGAGTTAACTGAAGCGTCATATTTATTCTGTATAGTCAGGGAAAACATTGTTACATCCTGAAGACGTTATTGTTCTATACTAGCAGGCAAGCTGTCTAGAAGCCGTCCAACCGTTAAGATTCTATACACATGTCTTTTATATAGTCAGGGAAAACATTATTGCATCCTGAAGACGTTATCGCTCTATACTAGCAGGCAAGCTGTCTAGGAGCCGTCCAATCGTTCGATTCTATATAAAAGTGATTACTGAAATTGTTCAGTATTAATGAAATATGCCATGGTCTCAGTTGAGAGACTGCATATATACACTCTGAGAGGCAATACTCTCAACCAGAGGTTCTTAGGAATATTCTGAGAGGCAATATACTCAATCAGAGATCATCGTGACATGAGTTTTCATGCTTTAATGAAAGACATAAGTCTTAATGTTCGTCTGACTACTGGATCAGGAATATGTAAGGTTACGATTTTAGCCTTTGCCAAAAATCCACCATCAACATTAAGTCCCCTGCTTAGTGAGGGACAATCATGTTCCTCAGTCAGCACTGGATGGTGATTTTCTAGTTACAGATGAAATAAGTAATTGAACTTATTCATAAGAAAGAATGTTACCGGATTTTCGATTGTACGAGCCATGGCTTTAATGAAGATCCCAGTAGCATGGTAGAGCATCGTCTAATGGGCGTAAATTGGTGTAGCATCGCTTATTTGGTGATGTGACGCTCACGGTTGGTTTAGGATTCACGGGCCCGGGCCCAAGAAAGGAAATCCTTGTGAGATTAGGTTTTGGAAATAAAATTTGATATAAAAGGGATAAACACCTTTTTTTTTTTTTTTTTTTTTTTTCTCCCACGACCGACCACCACCTTCATCTTCTTCCTTCCTCCACGTCCGAGCAACAAAGGAGGAGAGCAGAAAATTTCGTCGGAGCCGCCACCCTCTGATCGTCGTCGCCACCGGCCGGACAATTTCCGGCCGGCACCAACCAGGTACGCGATTTTTTTATATTTTATTTTTATTCCAGAAGTTGGTAACTTGTTCATGAGTTGTTCATGTTAAAATTATATATACATATGCATATATAGGCGTGAGTTTTGTAGAAAACCCTTGTTTTAGGAACGGACGTTCGTTCGTTCGCATGTTTAAGAAACGAGCAATAATCCCTAACTTAGGAGTTTTTTTTTTTTTTTTTTTTCTGTTATAGACCTGTGTCTAGTGATAAAATTTTGTTTATGAGATTTGTTGAAAACCAAAATTTTATCTTGAAAGTGTGAGTTTTCACAAAATCGAAATAAACCCTCGTTTCAAAGTCGGACGATCGTTCAAGGGAATTTTTTTTATTTTTTTTGACAAAACCATGATATATTCACGATTTTTTTTTTACGTGAGTTTGGCTCACAATTTTTGTAAAAAAATAAATTACGTGAGTATTTCACGTTTTATTATTTTGTTAAGCCAAAATATCGGTTTTGAATAAAAGCTAGACAATTGTTTGTGATAAAATATTGTCTTGGTGTGAGTTTTTCATAACTCAGTGGTGAATGTTCACACGGTGGAAATTGTGTTCATGATTTTATGAAAATCAATTTTTGAAAATCAAAGTTTTGCTCATCTTTTGTAGGTTCGAAAAAACGAGCAAGTTTTGAAGTGTTAACTCTTGCATCACAATCACTACTGTTAGTGGAATCCTAAACAGGTTAGAGTTAAGAGTTACCATTTTTGATGCACGTTGTTATCGATGTGTCTTGACTCCACATTCTCCATAACAGATAATGGTGCCTTCCAGTGATCATTCTTCAAGTTCCCCTAAGGAATATTCTGATACGTCCAAGCCAGAGATGAAAAGCTCTACAAATGTGCGAGCCGAGGTAGCTCAGTCTCTAAAAAAGGCAGGAGAGTTGATAGACGGAATATCCCTGGATCATCTGAAAATTGCCCGTGATAGGTTTTTAAAGAGAGAAGCCGAAGATGAAAAGCTTGCAGCTTATCAAAAACGGCGCCGACTTCTGCAAACAAAGCTAGCAGCCGAGGACGAAATCCGATCCCGTGCTGACGGTGTAGCTTCAGATTCAGACGCTGAGGAAGTCGAATCCATATGGGAGCCCAATGAACGTAGAATTAGGCCATATCCACCTGGTAGGGAAACTGAGAGATTGGCCGAGGCCGATTTTCGAGCCGAATGCGAAGAAGATGAATATTTAGATGCAATGTATGGCGATCCTGGGGATCAGTTGGAAGAAGTCCCCAGTGAAAATTCTGACAACGACTCCGAGGAAGAGCTTGAAGAGGATTCTGTGGAGGACGATGATCATGAAGATGACAAATCTGATGAATCTGATGATTAGTCTTACTTGCAATCTTCTTGAACATTTGAACGTCCTTTTAGTCTTCGTAGTAGATATCTCACCGATCATTTGAGCATTTCATATACATTAAATTAATATTTTTGAAAAACCTTTTATTAGGTATTTGGTTCTTTTATATTGTGCCGCCGATTGAACTAAATGAACAAATGCCTATGTGCCTCACTCAATCATTATACATCCATTTAGTGGCCTTCGTCTGCTTAAAGTGCCAAACTGTGCAACACATGAGTTGGGAAAATGTGTGATACATTAACGCTCAATCCCAAACTAAGGTGTTAACCTCTAACCGTGTTCAGCTTCATTGCCAGTCCCAGTATATTACTTTCCTCCGCGTCACCAATATCAGTCTCGTTTGGAACTTAGGGTTTCAGCAAAACTCGCAACTGATTTGACCATTTGTAGAAGATAAGTATCCACCGTATCTTTGTATATCTTCAAGACTTAGGGTTTACTAATTACACAGATATCTTATTCCATTCTTGAGTTTCATTGTACAGAAGGAGCTTTAATTATCATCGTACCTCACGACAGTAGTTCATCTCCTCGAAGCGCATCTCCATCAGGGCGGGGAAGTGAAGCACCCAACTTGGTAATGGAGTACTTTTTTTTGTTTGTAACCAACGACTGATTAAAGAAAAATATTTGTTGCAGCAGAATCTAGGTGACCGACTTTCCTCTTCTTCTACGTATAACTTAAGACCCAAACGAACTGTTAAGATTCCTGCTCGTTTCCAAACTGCTCGTGCGGATGCTGGAACATCTGTTAGTTTGATAGAGATTTCCTTTAAATGAACGTTTATCTAAATATCTGTTGAGCTTGAATGGTCTATTGTTGTAGGTTGATATTCATGTTGTCGAAGCCGGAAAGAAAAGAAATTGGAAGTCCGTAGCCATAGCGGATGATGACGATCATGCTGGCGACGATTCAATCAACTCTATAAATGCCAATCTTGGAGTTTTAGAGTATCCCATGTCCAGCCTTCCATTTGACATCCCCATGGAAAATTCTTGTCCAGATAATCAGCTCATCGGAGGCTTCATCGTTCCCAAGTGTTATGCATCGTTGTACACAAAAATCTGGAGGAAATATGGGCATATCGCCACCATAGAGGTATGGAGGGGTTTTCTACCGACTCTTTTAACTCAGTTGCTGGATTATTGCCCATCATCGATGAAATGAACAAGAAGAATTTGCGGGTTAGTGCCTTGTTTAGTTCCTTTCCAAACG
The DNA here is from genome assembly GCA_023531105.1 of Papaver atlanticum. Lineage (NCBI taxonomy): Eukaryota > Viridiplantae > Streptophyta > Magnoliopsida > Ranunculales > Papaveraceae > Papaver > Papaver atlanticum. Next base: position 1,282,200 of record JAJJMB010004648.1, on the reverse strand, counting down.
GGTCCTAATTAGTACACGTACGTTTCACACACGTTGAACTCTGTTCCCATACGAGTTTGTATCACGTTCCAGAACGAACCTAACCGGTTCGTGGTCCACCGTCTGATACTTAAAAAGAGAAGAAACTCTCTTTGTTCACCTCGCCTATTCTTCATCAGTTCTTGAGCGAAGAAGGAGAAACTCAAACAGTTCATAAACCCTTGATTCCCAAAACCTTAATTCCACCCGTTTCGAGCATTCTTGGTATCGTTGTTCACACAACAATAAATCACATCACAGGTTAGTTTTTGTTTCTCATTCCATTGCGGTTTCAGAATTCCACCATTTACATCAGTACGTGAACCGGAAAGGAAAAACCAACAGTCCATAAACTAAGTAAGTTTTTCAATATTTCTTTGAAATTTCTTTGTCAAAAATGGCACATAGGAGAGCTAGTCATGATAGTAGTTCAAGTGGTCAAGCAGGGGATAGTTCTTTTTTCAATCCCAGTATCCGTGCTAGGTTTGTCAACCCTGCTGCTCGTGTACTCTATTTGGAGTATAAGAATAAACAACCAATTTTCGAAAGGTATTATGATTAGTCAGAAATTGAGGTACAAGGTTTATTTGATTTTTTCAAAAATCACTCCTTGGGAATTATTCACAAGCCATTAGGAACTGCCCGTATTGAAATTATTGCACAGTTTTATGCTAATATTCATGATCCATACCCAGCCAATTGCATGTTCAAGACTATGGTTGGTGGTATTACTTTCACTGTGGATCGTCATATTATTGCTTACTTGTTGGATTTAACCCATATTGGTAATGCTCGATTCCCTCCTCCTGAGAATAAAAGATTGACTCCACAAGTGATGTCAAATCGTCTCTTTAATAGAGATGTTTCTCGGAGAGATGGCAAGATTTTTGTTGGTGGTGCTGGTTTGTTTCTCAAAGTCGCTACAAAACTTATTATGGCCAATATGATGCCATGCACTATTGACATCAATCTCTGGACCAGGTCTCTTGCTGAATTTATCAATTATATTGTTGAAGAGCGAGACATTGACTTCTGTGGACTTATTGTTAATCAAATGATAAGTGTGAAACAAACTTCAAAGCAAACTCCAGGATTTCCTTGCCTCATCACAAGGATTTGCAGTTACTTTAGCATTACTCCTTTTGGGACTGAGATTGGTGGTCTAAAGGTTCTGAGTAAGGCTAGCATCAAAAAGATGAAGCAATCTTCAACCAGTATCCCAGCAAGTACCTCTGCATCTACGAACTCTGAACTTACTCGCCTTCAAGATGAAGTTAATTGCTTGAAAGAGCAGATGGAGTATGCTGAGGCAGAACATCCAGATCTAATCGAGAAATTTTATGAGATTGCCAGAGTTTTTTTATGGGAGAAGAGATTAATTCTAACTCTAGTAATTCTATTACTTGCTTTATCTGTTAAACTTCTTGTGTGTTGATCTACTTTTAAAACATTTTTAATGGTTGTAATAACTCTTATGTTTAGCCTTGAATGATTTTATCTTTCAATTAAATTGCTACATCTGTTAGATCCATAAGAAGTACAGATAATTATGGTCAAAAGTTAGGTCTTTCATATGTCAATATGCAAGTATTGATAAAAGATTGAATGAACTTTTGACAAACAAAAGATAAGCCTTTTATGTCATTATGCAAATATTGATGGAAGAAAGGATGAGCTTTTGTTTACAAATATTAAGTCTATTATATGTCATTGTGCAAATAGTGATGAAAGATATAATGAATCTTTGTTTATTCCGCAGTATTGATCTTCCCTGATCCATATTTTTATGTATATACTGTGCGGCTCCGTAAGTTTTCTTATGTTGAGCATTTCCGATTGAATTAATCATGGGTTCTCTTGTGGTTAATTTAGTTAAGTATTTTGGATACAAATTCATATTCTTATGTGATTTGTTGTTGTCAAAAGAAATCCGTCTTTTCTTGTGAAAGTAAGGTCGCCCTTGTTGTTCTTTCGGGAATGACATTTTATGGGGGAGAGTTCTTAATTGAACTTGTGCTTAAATTGCCAAATCTTTGTGGGGAATGCGGCTGTGGAATATTATAGGGGTTATCTTGTATCTTTATAAACTCTTTGATGAATGCATTTAGTTTCGGCTATATGATTGCATCTAAAAAGTTGATATGTGCTTTCTTTTGGTCATGGAGTGTCTCTATGAAAATTTCATTAGGATCCCACTAGTTTTCGTACCTTTGCCAATTTTATTGACAAAAAGGGGGAGAATTAATGTGTAGTTCACACTACAAATACAAATGGTTTTCGGATCATTATGTAAGGGGGAGTGGTTTTCATGTATGAAGTAGTGACTAAGGGGGAGGGATACATATCACCATAGTATTGTTGTCAAAGTTGTGATACAATTGAACTTTGATGTTGTGTAATAATACTATGACACTGTGTAACAATGATTGAGAGCTTTTGTTTTCTCATTGTTATGGATACTGATCTTTAACAACGATGATGTTGCATTGAATATGTATTTATAGTTTATTTATTTTGTATTCAATATGTATTTATAGTTTTGTCACTAAAATTTACAAAGGGGGAGATTGTTAGAGCATTGCTCGGTCGAACTCGCAAGCGTTACAATCTCAAGCTTGTTGTCAAGTTTAGTTGCCAAAACTATAATTCTTGATTTCTAGTCTACTTATAGCAAAGTCTCGGACTAGGATATAAAGTGTAATTGAGCTCTAGACTCAACGGCGTTCATCATGAAAAGACGAAGAACTACTCAAGGAACTGGTGGATCTTCATCGACAAAAAGGTATGTGGAGACTTGAACTTATTTATCACTCAAAAGTCTATCTACTCTATCTCCTATCTTGGGACAAAAGTCGTATTGCTATATAGACTTCGATTATACACATTTGCTATTTCGATCCGAGTTTATCTCGCTTATCTATTTCTCGAAATATGTGTTGGTAAGCTTTCGCTTTGGCCAAATTCATCTTTACAAGTGACGAAAGTCATGTTGATTATTTCAATATCTTGAAAATTGCTTTGATGAAAAATAATGTGTGAATAACCTCTATTTAACATCCTCTAAGAATGTTTCAATGATTGAAATAAAGAGTTTAGAACATGTAACCATCTTTGGATATAAGTATATAATGTGTTCGCGCATTAGTGTATAAGTCCAAAACCGGGAACCAAATGTATGCATACTTGTGTGTGTACTAAATGGTTGATGGAGACTGGGTAAGTATGCGTACCCGTACGCATAATGGCGGAAGTTCACGTCCGTGAATTTCTGCTTCGTTTGGAAATCAAAACCAACTCAATCTGGTTACCTAAGTATGCGTACCCGTACGCATACTGGCGGAAAGTTCACGTCCGTGAATTTCTGCTGAGTTTGGAAACCAAAACAAACTCAAATCCGGTTACATAAGTACGCATACCCGTACGCATACTTAAGTGTGTTACTTTCTAAAATTGGTTTGTTCATGAACGAAAACATTTATATATTAAGGAACGCAATTTGCAAACCGTGGCTATAATGTTCATGAATCGATTAGAGTGACTCAAAACCGATTTTGCTTCGATTGTGTCTTGTATACTTCTATAAGATCTAAGCAATTGAACAACTCTTGAACTAGTTCATTTTAGTCATTTGGACTAGTTATGGTGAAGATGAAAAAGGTTGATATGAAAGTGCTCATATGGCTAACCATTTGGTTAACTACCATTGAACCAACTAGGTGTACACGTTTAGGTACGATTACTCAAACCTAAATGACGTATATTTCATTTGTGTATAACAAGCTAAGTTCGATCTAACGGTTGAAAGATATTTGCTTGAATCTAATCAGGTTTTCATCTAACGATGAATATTGAATGCTTTGTTACCAAGGTAACTTAGATTTCAAACCCTGATTTGGAGACTATATAAAGGAGAACTCTAGCAACTGGGAAACCTAATCCCCACACCTCATGTGTAATACTAGTTGTATAAGCTAGAGTCGATTCTCCTTTAACCTTAGGTTTCTACCGAGATCCTGTGGGTTAACGACTTAAAGACTTCATTGGGATTATGAAGCCAGACCCAACTATTTTCTCTGTAGTTGTGTGATCTGATCTTGCTGTTTCTATCGTGATTGAGTGCAATCGTAAGATTGGCTTGAGATTAATTTCTCCGATAGGCAAGATAGAAAAGTAGTCACAAACATCTTCGTCTCATCGTTTGTGATTCCACAATATCTTGTTTCGCTAGTCGATTAAGATTATTGTGAGGTGATTGATAATTTTAGGCTGTTCTTCGGGAATATAAGTCCAGGTTATCGATTGGTTCATGTTCACCCTTATTTATCAAAAGACGGAACAAAACTCGTAGGTATTTCTGTGGGAGACAGATTTATATATTCTTGTAGACTTTTCTGTGTGATACAGATTTGTTTATTAAAGTCTTCGACTTTGGGTCGTAGCAACTCTTAGTTGTGGGTGAGATCAGCTAAGGGAATCAAGTGCGTAGTATCCTGCTGGGATATAGATGTAAGGAGCGTAACTGTACCGTGGATCAGTGTGAGATTGATTGGGGTTCAACTACAGTCCAGACCGAAGTTAGTTTTTTTTAGTAGGCTAGTGTCTGTAGCGACTTTATACAGTGTGGTGTTCAATCTGGACTAGGTCCCGGGGGTTTTATGCATTTGCGGTTTCCTCGTTAACAAAACTTCTGGTGTCTGTGTTATTTCTTTTCCGTATTATATTTAGTTATATAATTGAAATATCACAGGTTGTGCGTTTGTATCAATCAATTGGTAAATCCAACCTTTGGTTGTTGATTGAAATTGATTGATCCTTGAACAATGGTCTTTGGTACCGTTCCAGTTTATTTCTCTTGTATTCAATCAGACTCGCGGATTTCTATTTGTTTGAGTTGGATTTGAATCGAGAAATTGAGATATAACTCTTTGATATACTTTTTATTAAGATTGAGTCTGACTGTCTAGTTGATTCTCTTAAAAGTATATTGGAGTTAGTCCATACATATTGCTAAGAGAAATATTGGGTGAGGTTGTTAGACCCCCGCTTTTTTAATTATCTCCTCTTCAACTGCGATCATGGCTGAGGAAAGAGCGTTAGCTCTAAATTCAATAAGGGTTGACAAGGAGATTGAGGATCTGAGGGTGAGAACTGAAAACTTCCAGCCGAAGTTGAAGATGATGTCTAATAAGAATTATTTGTTATTGGATGGTGTGCTCTAGATGAGCATTTATGATTGTTGTTTTTGAGTAGGTTCAGGCTTTTCTTTAGGTAGAATAATTGATCATGGTGTGAAGGAATTTTGTTAAATTATGAAATGTTTAATGAACTAATGAGCATTTTGCACGCTCTTTGGAGGAATATAAATCAGATTTTGAAATATGCTTGAAATTATGAAAAGGTAATTGTTTTCTGCTGATCAGGCGTAATATGCTTTGAGCCATTTGTCGTTGATTATATTTCCTTCCACTCCTCCATCAATAGCTAAGATCTTGTAATATCCACTGGATACTGCTTTGATGACTACATATGGTCTTTCCCATTTCGGAGAGAACTTGGGAGCATACATGTCTTATTGAATGTGTTTTGTTGTCTTTAATACCAAATCTCCTACTTGGAATGTTCGGGGTCTTACCATTTTGTTGTAGGCTCTAGAGATCCGTTGTTTGTAGGCTTCTATGTATTTCTCCACCTTAGCCCTCCTTGACTCGAGCATGTCAAGTTCAGCGATTCTTGAATTGGATACTTCGGCTTCATCCCATTGTACTCCACTGGCTGTTGCAATCCTTGCTGAAGGAATTTTGATTTCTGCTGGGAGTATGGCGTCGTTCCGATTGAGCTCCTTGGTGCGGTTCGATAGGCCCATAAAGCCATAGGAAATTGTTCAAACGTTCGAGGATTATCATGAATTGTTCGATTGAGAATTTGAATCAAAGTTTTGTTGGTACTCTCTGCTTGTCCATTTCCTTGGGGATAGTATGGTGTAGAGAAAACTTGTTTGATACCATATTCTTTGAGTAATTCCTTCACATGCTTGTTGGCAAAAGGAGTTCCATTATCTGTGATGATGTGTTTAGGAACACCGAATCTACATATAATGTATTCTTTGATGAAGGATGCAATCGTGACTCCGGTGGTGCCTCGATGAGGAATAACTTCAACCCATTTGGTAAAATACTCAGTTGCAGTGATGATGTATTCATGCTGCTTCGAAGATGTTGGATTGATTTTTCCGATGATATCCAGTCCCCAGCTATAAAAAGGTCGTGGACTGTTCACAGAGTTTAATATGAGACAAGGAGTGTGAATGAGATTACCATGGATTTGGCATTGATGATATTTCAAAACATGCGCTGCTGCATCATCCTCCATGGTCGGCCAATAATATTTTCTCATGAATCTGAAGAAATAATTTCCTCTTTCCTTGATGTTTTCCCGCATGCATTTTGTTTGAGCATAGCTCGGTTGAACCCACCAACCGTTGGTATGTCAAGTTTGGTTGTCATATTTTAGTGAATCAAAACTCATTTAAAGAGTCGCTTGATTATTTACTAGAGTCAACTTCGTATAGGTTATCTTGAAAGTATTAGGAGATATTACAAGTATTACGTGAAGACTTGAAGAATGTTAAGAAGTGGGGAGCTATAACGACGACATCATCCTTCCACTTGAGGTTAGTAATATTTGACTTGAACTATTTCATTCCCTAACGTATCTTTCAAGTCGTGCATATTGAAAACAGAACTGCAAAGATGTGAATGGTTATACTCTAGTTAGACATAGTATTAAGGAATACAATACGAAGTATGATGTTAATCTTTTGAACTTCGTATATAAGACATCGACATAATCGTATGCATGCTATTGTGATTATGTATGGGTATGAGTGAAGATTCCATCCTAGGAAACAATGTTCTACAATCGTTTAAAGGAAGTACAATTCATAAACTTGTGTTATGAATCGAAAGGGAAATCACTAGGCTTATTGGTATGGTTATTCATTGCAAATCTATTGTGAATTACCAATATGTGTGTTTAGTATAACCGCTCATAAACTTGTTTATGTATCTTGGTAAAACTATTCACAAGGCCTGACTTATGTATTGGTATGACTTTTATTTGTGAAACCTATCTTAAGTAATCACTCAAGATGGTATGATCGATACGTTGTAATTGGTGCAACTTTAATCTAGCAATTGGGGAACCGATCCTAGTAAGAGGTGCAACCGATCACAAGTGGGGAATCGATCCTTGTAAGAGGTGCAACACGTTTTTAGATATTGGAAAAACCGATCCTATGAACATGTGGAACACGTTTTTAGACATTGGGGAACCGATCCTATGAACATGTGCAACCGAATACAAGTAGTTACCATAAGTATGTGGGGAACCGATCCTAGTACCTAGTCAACCAAGTTTTGGTAACTAGCGTGACTATGCACGGTACTCACATGGAGGTAGAACCGAAACTTGTTTTGGTAGAACCGTGAAACCCATGATTGGTGATTTGATAGGATAATCAATCACATAGTTCTTGAAAGTCAGATGACAAATTCTAAACTTGTTTGGAAGTGTGGTAAATCGGTTCCAAGATTGTAAGTATGAAAAAGGACTTACAAAGTAAAGATGTCGACATACTTTTAACACGTGCAGTAATTCTTACCTTTTATTGTTCAAAGATATTCCCTAATAGCTAAAGGAGAATCCCGGATCGAAATAAATTGAGAATCTTTTAATTAAGGTTTTTAGTTTTATATACTTTTAATTTCCAACAATTAAAATGCATATCTTTAGAAAATAAAAATTGGTAAGTGCATTTAATAATTGGAGATTTTCTACTGAGATTTCGGTCAATATTTGGACAAAGCATTTCCAGGAATTATGAAAACCGAATTTGAAAATATTGCATATCTTGAGAATATTTTCGATTTTGGAAATTCCTTGGTGTCCAAACTTTCTTGGTCTAAAAATACTGAAGTATGCATTTCAAGCAAACTAATCCTCAGAGACAGCAAAACTACCTAGTTGTGTTGTTACTAGTGGAGCCGCCTATTCGGAAAGGAAAGTAACCTAATTAGGCAAAATCTCTTACGGCCGCTCGGTTTAAAGACTTCTTTGGGATTGAGAAGCTCTATTAGTACCGTTGGTAGTAAACTAGATAATTGCGGTTTATTATTAGTTTTCGATTGATTTGATTGACTAACGGTTGTTGAACTTTGATTGCACCTAGTTTTTTTATGCTTGAGAATCTTCTCTTCTGATATAAGATTCACTCAAACTAGATCGAAGTTTCGACGGGGATTATTAGACTGTTTGTAGATCTAAAGACGTATTATTATAATCCATTGTTAACAGACTCCATATTGTGCGTGATTGATCACAAGAGATTCAAGTTGATTGTGTGTTGGTGTTTATTGAAGATCTAAGAAGATTTGAAGACGAATAAGATTTCTGATTTGGGTTCATAATCTTTGGTGTGCACAATATTTTTTTCGGCTGGAAAATGATCCAACTATAATTGGTTTATCCTTGTGATAATCTAGATTGATTAGTTGAGTAGATCGGCATCAATACAATTCTTTGTGATTCAAAGTATTGATTGCAAAATCTTGACAATTACTTTGGTAGTTGTTATTGGATAGATCTAAGGACCTGACAAAGGAGTTTATTGGGATAAACGGAAGAGCCTTTTGTCAAACTCATATCACTTGGTTGAAAAGATTTGTTACCGAACAGATTTGTTGTTCCTTTACTGTTTGGAATACGAATTAAAGGAATTGTTCCAAGTGCGTGACTTATTACTAGTTGGAGGCGCAGGGATACAGACGGAACTAGGTGAACTATAGATTTAGTTGCTTGGTCTCAACTATACGAAGTTGGTTTAATTTTGTATAGCGGCTTAATCCTAAGAGTATTCAATTCTGGACTAGGTCCCGGGGTTTTTCTGCATTTGCGGTTTCCTCGTTAACAAAATCTTGCTATGTCTTTTACTTTTCTATTTCCGCAATTATAATTGTTTTATTATAATTCGAAGTAAAATACACAAACGTTAATTCCTATTACTTGATAGCAATCCTATTGTGTTTAGTTAAGTCCGAACCTATTATCAAGTAAACATACTTCGTTGTTGTATTGTCTCGATCTTGTATCCATAGTCAATCACACAAGTTATCTTGTTGTCGTATTGTCTCAATTTCGTATCCATAGACGATCACACGAAGTGTGAACCAACTAGTTGTATTGTCTCGACTCAGTCCATAGACAATCACTTTCGAAGAAAGGAATTATAGGTGGAAAAGTTTTAGATTGAGGTATATTTATGTACCCTCGTCTTTTCAATTGGTATCAGAGAAGGCAAACATGAAAAGATCTAACAATCTGTGTTTGGTGCGATCCAACCTATAAGAAATTGAATCTAATGAGTGATTTAGTTAATGTAGAGCAAGAAGATGGTATACTTTCAGAAAGGATGATTGTTTTCGAAACCTGATAAACAGCTCAGCATTGTTAGTTCACTAGTGGAAAACATCTCAGAAAATATTAACCATGATGAGTTAATACGAAAACAAATACTTGTGACAAACAAGTTAGATTCAGATGACAGTAATGAGATTAAATTTTTCATAAAGCTTGCTAAAAAATATAATTTAAAGGATAATTTATATTATCCATCTGCCGAGAAGATCGTCAAGCATCATTGATTCATGAAGATGCTGAATCTAAAACACTTGACTTTGTTCAAGCTAAAAGAGCTATATTAGTTAAAACAAGGATATGCGATTCTAATCTCCATAATCTCTTAACTAATATACAACATTGTGATTCTAAAGGTCTATTCACTTGCAAGAATCAAAATGTTTCAAGAGATAATCCTATGACTAGTATCCAGTCAAAACAATCTGTCATTCATCATGACAGTGATTATCTCTCAGACGAAGGGAAAGATCAGCATAAGTGCTTAAAAACAAATGATTTCAGATCATTTTGTTTTGTTACTGATCAACTGTCTAAAACAGAATCCAGAAAAGAAACTCATCAAATGATGTTGTAATATTCCAAGAAATTTCTGGGTCGATATAAGAGTTCTGATCATTTCACAACTCAAAAGATTTCTTGTCACACTTATGATTCTGTTCATCTAACTGATCATCGTGCTAAAACAGATCACTCAAGTTGTGACTTAATTAAAGAAGTCTATTCTTGGAAAAGTTCCAAAAGGGAAGATATTCGAAAATATCATGGTGGACCATGTTCCACAAAAATTGAGCCATCAAAGGCTCACTTCAACAACTGATGTTGATGATCGGAATTTCCCTAGATGTGCTCAATTCAAATAAATGGGAAGTTCTTAAAAGGAGCACAAGAATAAGAAGGAAGTATAATATTAAACTCAATATATCGATTTCATGAGTATCTAAAGTGTTTTTCTATGTTTGAAATACCTTTTCTAATTTTAGAAAAATACTTTCGATCTCTGGAATGTTCATGATAAAAGTTTTTTTAAAAAAAAATCGGATCCTCACAATCATACTGATTTGGAAAAATTTATGTTGTTTCTGAAAGCGTATATTTCCACAAATAATATACCTTGATTAGGTATCTCAATCTTGGAAACCAAGTTTGAGTTGATATTTAAACCATCTATAGGACCGATACTTATCTCTGTGTTCTGTCTGCGGTCAAAGATGGGTGAAAATACTATTAATGTTGAATCTCAACTACGAAAACTTGAAACCTTTCAAGTAGAGCTCAAATGCTACTTCTCAAAAGAACATAAAAAGAATCATATTTCTTTTGAACTTATGCTTATGTTAATGGGAGATTTTGAAGTTGCTCGTGGACTTATGGAAACTGCAGCCGTGAATGAAAAGCTGCTTGAGTCAATTCTCTTAAAGTTGATCGTGGAAGTGAATCTCTTGAAAAGAAGACTGAATCATCTGAAAGAAAAGAGAAGACTAAAAAATAAAAACACCGAGGAATCTTCAGTGAATAATGAGAGCACTTCTAGAGATTAAGTTAATTTGCTATGATACTTAATCCAGGAAAATAAACATCAGTTTGTTTTTATTTCTTTCAATAATTGTATAAGGTCTATTTTGAATAAAACTATCTTGTTATTTATGAATAAAATTATTATTTTATAATTTTTCTTGTGGTAGTTTTCGATTACATATCCTGTGCTTGAATGCTTTCCTTTATTGCTATGTATGTTTATGGGATGTTTGAATTCGGTTTTATCACCTTAATATTCGATCTCATATGTGTGAACCCTTATGGTTTGGGTGACTTTTTGATTTAGCGGGATTAAGTCCTAGCCCA
>JAJJMB010004648.1:1216867-1270856 GCA_023531105.1 Papaver atlanticum | reverse complement strand
TCCCGGGGTTTTTCTGCATTTGCGGTTTCCTCGTTAACAAAATCTTGATGTGTCTTTTACTTTTCTATTTCCGCAATTCTAATTGTTTTATTATAATTAGAAGTAAAATACACAAACGTTAATTCCTATTACTTGATAGCAATCCTATTGTGTTTGGTTAAGTCCGAACCTATTATCAAGTAAACATACTTCGTTATTGTATTGTCTTGATCTTGTATCCATAGTCAATCACACAAGTTATTTTGTTGTTGTATTGTCTCGATTTCGTATCCATAGACGATCACACGAAGTGTGAACCGACTAGTTGTATTGTCTCGACTCAGTCCATAGACAATCACTTTCGGAGAAAGGACTTATAGGTGGAAAAGTTTTAGATTGAGGTATATTTGGGTACCCTTGTCTTTTCACATTTCTTTCAAAATTATTGGAATTTCATGCTCAGCTAAGCATCTCAGCAAGTTTCCTCCGAAGCTTTTGCGGTATAGGATTCCATCAAGAAAGACAAATCTTTTAGCTCTCTGAGTGAGTTTGATTGCTTCTTTCTTTTCCAACGGCAGGTCATTGTCCCGAAGGTATTTGATGTAAGGTTCCCTCTAGTCCCTAGTGTGATGGATTGTCAAAGCCTTTAAATGATGAGGAGGCGTCTGACAATTGGGACAAAATCCTTGCAAAATTCTTGATTGAGCCTCCATGGAAGGCCAATAATATCCGAGCATTTGAAGCCTTCTGTAAAGTGTAACCACCATTATTTGTCCGCATACTTCTTCATGTATGCGTTTGAGTTGCTCGTTGGCTTCTTCGTCTCCAAGACATCGTGATAAAGACCCATCGAGATTTCGATAGTATAATGCTCCATGAAGCAAGAAGTAATTCTTTAGTTCCTTTAGGCTAACTTTCCCTTCTGAAAGAGAACTGCTCAATTAATGAATAATAGGTGCTCGCCAGTCGTTTGTCTGAACATCTTCAACTTGAGCAAGCTAGGTAGACGATACAGCACGCCTCAGCACCGTGATAGCTTTCTCTGTTCCCTCAAATTGTAGCTTAGAGGCAAGAGTTGCTAGGCAGTCAACATGTTTGTTGTTGGTTCGACCGGTATAGACGATCGTTGCATCAGCAAAATGAGCCAGTAGACGTTGTGCTTCGGCTCTGAATGGAGCAAGCGTTATTTCTTTGAGAGAGTAGACTCCATTCATTTGGTTGACCAGTAGCTTTGAATCTCCTCTTATCTCAAGGTGCATTGCTCCTGCTTGCTTAGCCAAAGACAATCCTAGTAGGAAAGCTTCGTATTCTGCTGAATTGTTGGTACAGTGAAAATCCAACTTGAACGAGTGTGATACTAGCACCACTCCCGCTCCTCCAGTGTCGTTGCTAGGGGTGGCGGATCCATCCAAGTATAAGAGCCATGTTTCTTCTTTGACAACTGAGATCTCTGGAAATTCACCGGGCACGTCTTCATGTAACATTGTGACATCTTCCCCTGGAAAGGCAGCGAGTAAATCCGCAACTTCTTGGCCTTTGATTGCCTTGGGCGGTACATGGGCTATGTCAAAATCTGACATCTGAAGTAGCCAATTCGCTGGTCTCCCTATCAAGGCTGGTTTCGATAGTAAGAACTTTATAGGGTTGGCCTTGGAAACGAGCACGGCTCTGTTGGATAGTAAATAGTGTCAGAGTTTCTAGATTGCATGAGCCAGTTCTAAGCATGTTCTTTCAGCTTTTGGGTATCGTAGTTCAGCATATCTCATTGTACGGCTTAAGTAGTAGATCGGATGTTCGACGCCTTCTTCATCTTCTTGAGCAAGGAGAGCTCCAATAACAACATCGCTGGAGGCTGTGTAGAGTATTAATGGTCGCCCTTTAATTGGGGATTTCATGACAGCAGGTGATAATAATATTTGTTGTATTTTTTCCAAGGCATCTTGTTGAATAGCTGTCCAGGTGAAACTCGCTCATTTCTTTAGTAGAGGGGTGAATGAAGCAATGAGTTGAGCTAACCCAGGAATGAAGCGTCGAATGTAATTTACCTTGCCTATAAAGCTCTGAAGCTCTTTCACGGTGCGTGGAGGAGGCATGGTGGTAATAGCTTTCATCTTGTCTGGGTCGACTTTTATTCCTTCAGCCGTGACTTGGAAACCTAAGAATTTTCTAGAGGAGACACCAAAAGCGCACTTCAGTGGGTTCATCTTTAACTTGTATTCTCTGCATCTTTCGAAAACTTGTTTCAGTACTTCTAGGTGGGATGCTCGAGTCTTCGACTTCACCACCACATCGTCAACATAGTCTTCTACTTGTTTATGCATCATATCATGGAATATTGCAGTCATAGATCGTTGATAGGTAGCACCTGTGTTCTTTAATCCAAAGGGCATCACAGTGTAGTGAAAATTCCCAATGGGAGTACGGAATGCAGTTTTGTTGGCATCATGCTCATACATCTTGATCTGGTTGTATCTGCTGTAACCGTCAATGAATGAGAACATACCATGACCGCTGGTTGCATCGACGAGCATATCAATGTTGGGTAAAAGAAAATCATCCTTCGGGCAACATTTATTCAGATTTCTAAAATCAACGCAACATCTGATTTGACCATTTTTCTTCTTGACAGGGACAACGTTTGCCAGCCATGTTGGATGTTGAATAGGTTTGATAAATCTTGCTGCCAGTAGTTTCTGAATCTCGACTTTGATTTGCTCCTCGACTTCGTGTCTGAACTGCCTAGGCGGTTGTTTGGCGGCTTTGGAGCCAGGAGTGATGTGCAGATGATGAGTGACTAATTTGTCGTCTAAACCAGGCATTTCTTCGTATGTCCAAGCAAAGATATCCTGATACTCTTTAAACAGACTTATCAGTTCCGTTCGTTCCGCTGGTAATAGTGCGGAACTAATTAAGATTGGCCTCGGATCATCCTCCGTCCCGATGTTGATTGTTTCAAGATCATCAGTAGTGGAATTAGTACCATCTTGCAACCGTCGTGGAGCATCTGGAATCTCTTCGTCAGGTGATTGTTCGCTCTGACATGATTCTTCGGGGCGGGGAGACTTTTCATCGCTCTCCCCTGTTAATTGCTAATCTTTGCGCCAGCGGTAAATGATCCCCCCTTCCGCATCATGACTGGCTATGAAATTAGATCCAGGGGTTGAGACCTGATCCTTGCGGCGCTTAATCGGTGTAGCAGGTGACTTGATTGGTTTAGCACCTGAAGATGACGATGGTTTGTCAGCAGCTTCTTCAATAGACTTCCAACCTGGGAGTGGAGTACTGTAGATCTTGCTTGGAGGTTTGGGGATGCTTTTTTGAGATTCAAGGAATTCAGCATCATAAACCGGAGCATAAAGAGATGACGAAGCCGCAATGCGAACAATCTTATTGTTGAGTAGAGCCTTCATGCATTGATGGTACGTCGAGGGAACCACCTTGTTATCATGGAGTCACGGTCGTCCGAGTATCATGTGATAATCAGGTTCTTGCTCAATTACGTGAAATTTGACTTTTGATTGAATAGATCCTACTTTCAGGTCTACATATGCATATCCATATGTATGACTCTGGCTTCCTTCAAAACCTATCCTCGGGATGGGATGGCGGAAAATTTTACTCTATGGGATCTTGGCCGCCTTGAGAGTCTTCATAGGAATAATATTTGTAGAAGCGCCTGTATCAACGAGAGCTCTCCTGAATTCATAGTCCTTGATAAAACCAGTCACGTACAAGGCTCGATTATGTCCTTCATCTGCCATGCGGTCTTCTTCTCCGAAGGTGACATTGTTGATCGAATGTTCAGACACCATGGATAATTTTTCAACTGCTGAAGACGATGGAGTTAGTTGCACGTCGGATGATATTTGGTTGAGTGCAACAAATGTGTTCGTACGTTGATCTCTGGAGAAGTGTAGGAGTTCACATAAATTTTCAATCAAATGTGTAACTTCCTGATCCACCGGCTTTTCATAAGTAGTGAAACTGTTGGCTTGAGGGATGGCTTCAGTGGTGTCAAGAGACGAGCGTTCCACGACCTGAGCTCATAAGATTCTTGTCAGATCCACCATGCAGTTGAATATATTATCGATTTATGTTTCTTTCCAAAATTTCCTGCCTTCGTGCTAGTTCAGCTAATGACGGAACTTCCCATCAAATGCATTGATAGATGGGAAAGGAGTAGTAAAGTAGGGATGATGAATATTACCAGAGTTATTCGAATGAGCCAGAGGAGCGTCACCATTTGAAAGACTCTGACTGGGGTCTTGAGTAATTGAGTTAGACCTAAGACCGACCATCTTGTGTAAGTTGAGATTGCAACCGAGATATTAATCTCCCACTGTGGCCGCCAATCTGTAGATGGGGCAAAACGATTTGTTGGTTTTTAAGGAAGTGGGGAGACGACCGTGCGGAGGAGACTTCTCGAACCGAGCGAACTGCTTAACCTCACACAGATGCACTGCAAAAAGGGAGTGCTTTGAATTCGAGAGATCAATCTGTAAGACTCTGGCCTAAACCAAGACAATGGTCGTTCTAGAGTCAATTCGGTCACAAGAAATGATGGGTCGATCTGTAGGAGGGAAGCTGAGAAGTGTGTGAGATCAATGATGATCAAGGATTGTGAATGTGTCGAGTATTCTGCGTGAAGAAAATAAGTTCTGATGATTGAATTTGCTCAATTGAGAGTAATTGCTCAGACACTGAGTTCTTGTTCTCTTATTGCATGTTATTTCAATCATAGGTTTAGAGACTTATTTATATTGCAAGAAGTAGTAGACACATTGATCCCATTAAGTGTGGCGGTTGCTGAAGTCAAGGAGTGGGAAAATGGGAAATCGTGTTAAAACCAGTTACTCATCATGCGGAGACTTGGTTGATTGTCCACCCACTACTTCGTTAACTCCTTAAACCGCTTGCACGACTTAGTCACATTCTCATCGTGGATGAACACACGTGCCATAGGTCGCCATACCAAAACCCTAGTTAATATCTCCCATGTGACACGATTGATGTCTCGTGATTGTGGAGTCTGCAAGGAAGACGTGTATTTAATTAGTCAGTTGTTGACTCGATGAGACGATGAGTCTTTGTAGAACATGATTTACGAATGTTCTAGTATTCATGAATTGAACATGTCTGTTGAGACAGATGTATAATTGTCGAATGAATGTTGATAGCTAAAGTGAGCTAATACCAAAGTCTCTTGAAGACTAGTTGGTGAAAGGATGATTAAATGCTGGTTTAATCATTTATTAAAATAGTGCTCGTCTGAGTGTTAGGTAATAAGACCTAATTATGGAGAAGTGAGGGACCGACCAAGGGGTCATGGAACCGGCCCCTGGTGGTCATGGGACCGACTGACGATCGTTTGATGAAGGTCCAAGTCGGTTTGAACCTAATATGAGCAAATTAGGTAAAATTATGAAAATATGTGGGACCGGCTTTCTGCAAGCCAAAGGGCCGACCCTGGTCGGTCAAGGTATCATGCCCATGTCACCAGAGTGTTCGTATCTCAGTCCTGCGAATTCTGGTATTTTCTGGTGTGCATTTGGGCAACATTTGAGAAAATACGAAGAAATCAGGGTTTTGTTCAAACTGAGAAACTTCATAAAATGAAGGAAATAATAATAATAAAATGAGAGATTACAAGGTGCGGGACCAGCCACGGCTAGGGCATGGTCGGCCGGCTAGAAGGCCCGATCCCGTGACACCTTTCCTAATTTTATATTATTTCCATGATGCGGAGGAAATCTCATGAAACTGGGGAGTTTGTTGAAACTAAGGAGTTTCCATGAGATGAAGGAAGAAATAATAATAATAAAATAAGGAATTACAAGGTGTGGGATCGGCCATGGCTAGGGAATGGTCGGTCGGCTAGTAGGCCCAGTCCCGCGACACCTTTCCTAATTTTATATTATTTCCATGATGCGGAGGAAATCTCATGAAACTTAGGAGTTTGTTGAAACTAAGGAGTTTCCATGAGATGAAGGAAATAATAATAATAAAATAAGGAATTACAAGGTGTGGGACCGGCCACAGCTAGGGCATGGTCGGCCGGCTAGTAGGCCCTGTCCCGCGACACCTTTCCTAATTTTATATTATTTCCATGATGCAGAGGAAATCTCATGAAACTGAGGAGTTTCCATGAGATGAAGGAAATAATAATAATAATAATAAAATAAGGAATTACAAGGTGTGGGACCGGCCACGGCTAGGGCCTGGTTGGCCGGCTAGTAAGCCCGGTCCCACGACACCTTTCCTAATTTTATATTATTTCCATGATACGAAGGAAATATCATGAAATTAAGGAGTTTTTCTAAAATGGAGGAATTTGTCCAAATGAAGGGATTTTCATGAGATCAAGGAAAATAATAAAATAATATAAAATAAAATATGGGAAAAGGCGTGGGACCGGCCATGGTGGCGTGACCGGCCGGCCAGTGGGCCGGGTCCCCTTAGACGCCTCAATTAGGGCTGTCAATGGGTACCCAAATACCCGGAACCGGGTGTATTGGGTCCGGATTTGGGTCCAAAAACTGGACCCATTAGTGAATTCGGGTCCAACCCGGGTAGACCCGATAGTAAACGGTTCCATACGGGTCTTACCCGTCGGGTACCCGCGGGTAGTCGGGTATTAATGATATCAGACTTTGAGTGGCTAATTTGGTAATCTCCTAGAGAAGAAATAGGTTTGTAATGTTGAAAGAATGAGAAACAGAGATCTACATTTCTTTCAGCCGCACTGAAACACTACATTTGCTCAGCCGCTTTCCTTTACAAAGACAAATCATCTCCTGCTCAGTTTTCATCATTGTTCCTGATGGGAATGAAGCACGAAAACCTTCCGGATTTGTAGGGATTATCTACCACAGGTGAGTTTATACTACTTCGTTTTGTATTTTGTTTGTTTAATTTAGGTTCCTTTCAGTTTGTGGGTATGATTGTGATCTCAATCATTTATTTTTTGTTTTGATTTCTTTAATTATTGATTAAGAATCTGAGTTATGTTGTCTGTAAACCTTTGATTTTCTCCATATAATTGAATTTAGGAAGCCATAGCTAACGATTTGTTTGGTACTGTACTTTTGTTGCTATCTAAAATTAGAGCCCTAGAAATGATTATAATCATTTTGTGTGGTCATTTAAGAATATTTTCTGTTCAATTTTTAGATTTTTCTTCCTTTCATGTGGTAGCATGAAAAACGTAGCTGAAGAAATGTCTAGTTACTTGAACCCTAGAAAAATTGAATTAGAAATTTATAATCCAATTTTGTAATTGTTGGTGTGTTCTAACTGTTGAGCTATGTATTGGCTGGTTGATTTGTATTGTATTGAAATATTTACATATCATAGGTGATAGGATGCATAATATAGCTACTACAGTTGACAGTTTCATAGAAAGATTGGAAGTTTGTTTTACCTAGATGAACAAGTTTTAATACTGTAAGAGATATTTGTAGTGCTAAAATGCAGAGCGTTCTTCGATCTGTCATTAATATTGCGGTAGTGCTCACAACAATATTTGCATTTTCATTTGAGTTGCGTCTCTGCGACACAGGCATAGTGCGAAATGCATTCACTGACAAAACAGAAACCCCAATTGTTGGTATGTATCATCATGTCTATTATAAGTTTGATTTTGTCAAGTATATATGGGGCTGAAAATGAGATAAACTTCGCTGTTCCTATGGATGGCATCCAGTCTCACTCGCAAGGTGCGGTGCTTTCTATCATGTTACTGGCCATCAGTTTTTGGAAATATGAATGTATGATCCAGTGGTATATGTAAGGTGCAGTTGCTCAAGTGATCTTAGATCCGTGAATAAAATAAAATGACATGTCGTTGACATCCCAACATCAAATTATCTAGTTTGCTTAATTTATTTATTACTATCATGTGTGTGAGGGGTGGTCCATGTTCTTTGATTGGATAGTGTCATGTGTTTACCAATACTCCATTAGTACCTTTGCCTACGGGCTTACTTAGTAAATCCAAAATCTTGTGGACGATGATGGCATGTGGTGGTTTGAACTTTTGAGCCCTGAGTGTTTGTGGCTGTATAATTAGTTTGTTGATTTGTTCCTATTTTCTACGCCCATTAAGATTCTAGCCTAGGAGCTCCAAACATTCCAGATTATCGACTTTTAACCTGTAATGTGAAACAGGATTGGTGGTAAGCTCGCATATTTTATTATCGTGCTTCATGATCGCAAGGCTGTCTGTACATTCTGGAGATTCTTATGATTATCATTGGAATACCCGTTTAATACCCGGAACAGGTGGGTACCCGTCTGTTTAATCGGTTCTGGGTCCACCAATTTAGGAACCGGATCCGGAACCGTTAGTACCCGGATCGGAAAAAATAATAGGGTCCGGTTCTGGGTAGCATGGTACCCGGGAGGAACCGGACTCATTGACAGCCCTAGCCTCAATTAATATTATTATTATTATTATTTTATTCCCTATTTTGCATCGGTTTCCTCATTCCTTCGTATTTTTGAATGCTCGTTCGTGCATTCAGGTGCTCGTTAGTGCATTATTGCTGAGTACACTTGCACCATTTTTCTAGGGTCTTACTCGGTAGTAGCTCAGATGCCCGTATGTTGAATATTTATTACTAACTCATGGAATTCTCCTGGGAAGAACCATGAATTGAAGTAATGAAATATTATGAAGAACGTAGAATGTTTGCTAGGAATCCAATTGATGAATTTTGCGACTAGAAATAATTAATTGATGGCTCTATACTAGCAGATAAGCTAGGAGCATTACAATTATTCGAGAATTGAGCGATATGAGCTAACTGAAGCGTCATATTTACCCTGTATAGTCAGGGAAAACATTGTTACATCCTGAAGACGTTATTGCTCTATACTAGCAGGCAAGCTGTCTAGGAGCCGTCCAATCGTTAAGATTCTATACACGTCTTTTATATAGTCAGGGAAAACATTGTTGCATCCTGAAGGCGATATCGCTCTATACTAGCAGGCAAGCTGTCTCGGAGCCGTCCAATCGTTCGATTCTATATAAAAGTGATTACTGAAATTGTTCAGTATTAATGAAATATGTCGTGGTCTCAGTTGAGAGACTGCATATATACACTCTGAGAGGCAATACTCTCAACCAGAGGTTCTTAGGAATATTATGAGAGGCAATATACTCAATCAGAGATCATCGTGACATGAGTTTTCATGCTTTAATGAAAGACATAAGTCTTAATGTTCGTCTGACTACTGGATCAGGAATATGTAAGGTTATGATTTTAGCCTTTGCCAAAAATCCACCATCAACAATAATATTTAATATTTTTTCGTGAGTAGCCTTGTCGGTCATGTGACTATTTGACTTTTTAGCTTTTTCACCGTTTGAGCAATATTCGAGAGAATATGGAAAAACCAGGGTTTTTTGCTCAAACGGAGGAGTTTCATAAGATGAGGGAAATAATAATTATGAAAACAAGGGATTGCAAGGTGTGGGACCGACCATGGCTAGGGCATGGCCGGCCGGCCGGCTAGGTAGCCCGGTCCCGTGACACCTTCCCCTATTTTTATTATTTTTCATCTTTGAAGGGAAATATGGAGAAACTGTGAGTTTTGCTCGAACAAGGAAAGCTGCTCGAATGAAGGAGTCTTCATGAGATCATGAAAATAATAAAAAAATAAAAAAATAACAAAATAAAGGAAGAGGCGAGGGGGACCGGTCGGCCGGTGGGCCCGGTCTCTAGGCGCCTCTTTTATTTTTTTTCTCTTTCCTATTTTGCGTGGGTTTCCTCGTTTGTCCATATTTTTGAATGCTCATTCGTGCATTTGGGTGCTCGTTCGTGCATCATCGTTGAGTACACTGCACTATTTTCTTGGGGCTTAATCGGTGATAGTCCAGACCCCCGATTGTTGAGTAATTATTACTAATTCATGAAATTCAGCGGAGAATGATTCATGAAACGAAGTAATAAAATGAATTGAGTATCTATTACTAATCCACGAATCCAGCCAGGGAATTCAAGGAACGGAGTAATGAGATAAAGTGGTTATCTATTACTAATCCATGGAATCTAACCGGGGATAGCCATGGAACCGAGTAATGAGATATAATAGATTATTTTCTAGGAATTCAGTTGGCGAATGACACTAGAGTTAATCTATGTGCAGAATCGAGATACGAGGTAGTTGAAGCATCATATTCGTTCTGAGTGGTATATAGTCAGGGAACAACGAACGACGTGACGTCCTGAAGGCGTTCAGCTCTCTAACAAACAAATGTCTAGAGAACCGCCCAATCGTCAAGATTCTATACACTATCTCTCTACATAGTCAGGGAACAACGTGCAGCGTGACGTCCTGAAGGCATTCAGCTCTCAAACAAACAATTATGTCTAGAGAACCACCCAACCATGAAGATTCTATGTAGAGGTGGGTTTCTCTATGTAGTCAGGGAACAACGAACGGCGTGACGTCCTGAAGGCGTTAAGCTCTCTAACAAAAGAGGAAAATAAATCTTACTTCGCTGGTTTCCTTTAGTTTCTTTCCAATAATCTCTTGAACATTTAACTTCTGAGAGATGTGAGGTTTTATTTTGGTTTTGATTTTTCGATTGGTTCTTGATAAGTGAGTGATTGAGGATTTTCTTTTGGATTTGATAGAGATTTTTTTTTAAGTAAAAGAACTTTGATAAATTACTGAATTCAAATACTGGATGCAAGTATTGCAAACGTTTTGGAGGAATTGAAAATACATGTGAAAGAAAATCCTAAAAATGAATTAGGTGTTCATTCGTTTGTGTCTTGAACAGATAACACCTCAGAACATTGAATACCTCATGCGTCAAAAGTCTTGAGCCAATTCTCGTGAATCACTAGTACACTTGTATTGCCCTTCATATCAGCCAATTTGTATTTTTTTTCCAACTGCCGACTTAGCAATCATAAAAGGCCCTTCCCAGTTAGAGCTCCTTGTGGAATGGAGATTACGTTTAGTTGCTGTTAGAGCATTGCTCGGTCGAACTCGCAAGCGTTGCTATCTCAAGATTGTTGTCAAGTTTAGTTGCCAAAACTATAAGTCTTGATTTCTAGTATACTTATAGCTAAGTCTCGGACTAGGATATAAAGTGTAATTGAGCTCTAGACTCCACGACGTTCATCATGCAAAGACGAAGAACTACTCAAGGAACTGGTGGATTTTCATCGACAAAAAGGTATGTGGAGACTTGAACTTATCTATCACTCAAAAGTCTATCTACTCTATCTCCTATCTTGATACAAAAGTCGTATTGCTATATAGACTTCGATTATACACATTTGCTATTTCGAGACGAGTTTATCTCGCTTATCTATTTCTCGAAATATGTGTTGATAAGCTTTCGCTTTGGCCAAGTTCATCTTTACAAGTGACGAAAGTCATGTTGATTATTTCAATATCTTGAAAATTGCTAATAAAGAGTTTTAAACATGTAACCATCTTTGGATATAAGCATATAATGTGGTCGCGCATTAGTGTATAAGTCCGAAGCCGGGAACCAAATATATGCATACTTGTGTGTGTACTAAATGGTTGATGGAGACTGGGTAAGTATGCGTACCCGTACGCATACTGGCGGAAGTTCACGTCCGTGAATTTCTGCTGAGTTTGGAAATCAAAACCAACTCAATCCGGTTACCTAAGTATGCGTACCCGTATGCATACTGGCGGAAAGTTCACGTCCGTGAATTTCTGCTGAGTTTGGAAACCAAAACAAACTCAAATCCGGTTACTTAAGTACGCATACCCGTACGCATACTTAAGTGTGTTACTTTCTAAAATTGGTTTGTTCATGAACTAAAACATTTATATATTAAGGAATGCAAACCGTGGCTATAATGTTCATGAATCGATTCGAGTGAATCAAAGCCGATTTTGCTTCGATTGTGTCTTGTATACTTCTATAAGATCTAAGCAATTGAACAACTCTTGAACTAGTTCATTTGAGTCATTTGAACTAGTTATGGTGAAGATGAATAAGGTTGATATGAAAGTGCTCATATGGCTAACCATTTGGTTAACTACTCTTGAACCAACTAGGTGTACACGTTTAGGTACGGTTACTCAAACCTAAATGACGTATATTTCATTTGTGTATAACAATCTAAGTTCGATCTAATAGTTGAAAGATATTAGCTTGAATCTAATCAGGTTTTCATCTAACGGTGAATATATAATGCTTTGTTACCAAGGTAACTTAGATTGCAAACCCTGATTTGGAGACTATATAAAGGAGAACTCTAGCAACTGGGAAACCTAATCCCCACACCTCCTATGTGATACTAATTGTATAAGCTAGAGTTGATTCTCCTTTAACCTTAGGTTTCTACCGAGACCCTGTAGGTTAACGACTTAAAGACTTCATTGAGTTTGTGAAGCCAGACCCAACTATTTTCTCTGTAGTTGCGTGATCTGATCTTGCTATTTTCTATCGTGATTGAGTGCAATCGTAAGATTGGCTTGAGATTAATTTCTCCGATAGGCAAGATAGAAAAGTAGTCACAAACATCTTCGTCTCATCGTTTGTGATTCCACAATATCTTGTTTCGCTAGTCGATTAAGATTATTGTGAGGTGATTGATAATTCTAGGCTGTTCTTCGGGAATATAAGTCCGGGTTATCGATTGGTTCCTGTTTACCTTGATTTATCAAAAGACGGAACAAAACTCATAGGTATTTCTGTGGGAGACAGATTTATCTATTCTTGTAGACTTTTCTGTGTGATACAGATTTGTTTATTAAAGTCTTCAACTTTGGGTCGTAGCAACTCTTAGTTGTTTGTGAGATCAGCTAAGGGAATCAAGTGCGTAGTATCCTGCTGGGATCAGAGACGTAAGGAGTGCAACTATACCTTGAATCAGTGTGAGATTGATTGGGGTTCAACTACAGTCCAGACCGAAGTTAGTTTGTAGTAGGCTAGTGTTTGTAGCGGCTTAATATAGTGTGGTGTTCAATATGGACGAGGTCCCGGGGTTTTTCTGCATTTGCAGTTTCCTCATTAACAAAACTTCTGGTGTCTGTGTTATTTCTTTTCCGCATTATATTTTGTTATATAATTGAAATATCACAGGTTGTGCGTTGAATCGATCAATTGGTAAATCCAACCTTTGGTTGTTGATTGAAATTGATTGATTCTTATACATTAGTCTTTGGTATCGTTCAAGTTAATTTCTCATGTATTCAATTAGACTCGCAGATTGCTATATGCTTGAGTAAGTATTGAATCGAGAAATTAAGATATAACTCTTTGATATACTTTTTTATTAAGATTGAGTCTGACTGTCTAGTTGATTCTCTTAAAAGTATATTGGAGTTAGTCCATACAGATTGCTAAGCGAAATATTGGGTGAGGTTGTTGTACCCCCACTTTTTCAGTTGCCTTGAGAACTAAATCCCCTTCATGAAATTTGTTAGGCTTTGTTGCTCGTGCCCCGAATATGTTCTGCTGGTTGGGAATTCCTCGTACGGTAGGATTCCATGTCTGTGGAGCTTTCCAATCCTGCGGCACATGTGGACACTCATGCAAGGGAGAGTACCTGAGTACGGAACCTTTTGACGAATTCATGTGCGCTCTTTTCAAGTTTTTGTGTGAGTTCCATCAAGGATTCAAATTTCCCCAGATGTTCGAATGGCGGAGCGTCCTCTATTTCTTCCGAATTAGAGCTTTCTTCAACAGAGAAATGTGCAATTGAATGTGTTGTAGTTACCTTTTCAGCATGAATCCACGTCCGTCCAAGGATCATGTCATATCCTGGATCTTCTATGATTATATGAAACTTAGTTTCCTCCCATGTTAAACCAACTTTCATTTTGAGAATGATGTAACCATATGCATCTCTGGATATTCCTTCGTGATCTCTGACTGAGATAGGAGCATGAGTGGCTTCTTGTCGAGTGATGCCTGCAACTCTGAGAGTCTTCAAAGGAATAATGCTGATAACTGTGCCAACATCGATTAGCACTCTTCTGAATTCATTTCCTTTGAGATGTACTGTGGTTAGATGTTCCCAGTCATACATCTCTTTGTCAGTGGCTGGAGGTTCAGGGAGCACTTCTGGGATAGATAGACATTTCCCAGACACTATATGGTTCAGAGCCGTGAACATGTCCCCTCTTTGAGATTTTGACAGATAAAGCAATTCGCAGACATGCTCGACCAATAATTTAACTGCTTCTTTGACTGGTTGTTCAGAGAGCGTAAAGGTTCTGATTGGGAGAGGATTCTTGTATACTCCTTCTGTCCCCAGTTCTCCTGAATCGGCCTTTTTCTTGAATATGTGCTTCAAAGTAATGCAATCACTTGTTGAATGACTGACATACCTATGAAAGCGGCAGTAGCACGGATTCTCCACTTTCTCCTATGTCGGCTCTCTCCTGACGGGAGGTAGTTTGATCGTACCATCTTGGATCCAAACTTACAATAGCTCGATCACCTCTTCAATGGGGAAAGGAAAGTCTGGTTCTTCCTGGTCATTCTGCTGACGCTGAGCTGGTGCTTGTGTGTTTCGAGTTTGATTGTCCTTGGTGCCTTTGTAGGATGCGATGTTGGAGGAACGTTCTTATGTTGTTGTGCCTCAGCTTTCCTCTTGCTTCCTTCAGCAACATTCATGGAAGGTTGAACATTGTACTATTTGTTAATCAGGCGCCTGGCACTGCCTCGAGTGTCTCGCGGCTCCTCGACTTTTGCAACTTTTGTTCTTTCTAGTAGGGCTGGAGCAGTAGTTGCTGATCGCTTGGCCGCTTCGTGAAGTTCCGAGAAAGTTTGGAACCGCAGATTTTCCAGCAAGGTTCTGTAGACCGGGATCATTCCGTTGATGCACAAGTCCACCAGTTGCTGCTCAGTGACATTTGGGTCATGACAATCTAAAGCCTGGATTCTGAATCTTTTTACGTAGTCGTTTGGATGTTCAGTATTCTTCTGAGCCATTCTTCCTAAGTCAGAGAGAGTAATCTGCTCTGAGATGAAGAAGTATTTCCTGTAGAAGGCATTAACCATTTCTCCCCAACTAGCGATGCTCCCAGGGGAAATGTTGTTGTACCATGTGTATGCTCGGCCTGTCAAAGATTTCGAGAATTCCTTCAAACGGACGACATGGTTGTGTTCGTGCTCACCTAGTTCCTTCAGGAATCGAGAGTCATGTTCTTGAGCATTCCTCGTTCCGTTGTACAACGGAAACGTTGGAGAGGTGTAACCCTTCGGGAGAGGAATTTTTTGCGTAGCAGCAGGATACTGATAGACGCATTTATGTGTCTATTTTCATCTCTTTTGTGTATATTGTTAGTACCCATTTTTGTACTAATTTTTGTATTTTATCCCTTTGTAGGTGTTTTTGGAGGAATAGGCTTTTGCGGCAAAATTGGCTCGAAAAGTTGTTAAAGATGCCTGGAAGGACATTTGCTATTCGGACTCTCATTTTGGATAAGGGGTAACCCATTTCCAAGAAGCTACTAAACAAAGACCGGGAATGGATAGGGGGACACCTTCTTCACGGTTTAAAATATGGAATGTGGCGGGAAAATGATTACAGCTTCCTGCGAATTTTCTTGGTTTGATTTCATCGAGTTTTTCTCGGGATTTCTTCACAGTTTTGGATAGGGATTAATCTTGTGCGACAAAGTTTCATAAGAAAAGGAAAGATATCACATAAACACGATAAAAAAGGGAAGTAATCATCGAAACAGGGGATGAGAAATATTAACGGGATTTTGTGCTTCATAAAAGGAAATTACGTGAAGGTTTAAGGAAGATGCTTTCCTAGTATTTGTGGCATCAAGTGTTGAGACCGGAGTTGCACAAGACGCGTAAGAAAAATAAAAAAGAAATAAAGGAAATAAAATCCCGAGGTTTGTGGTGAAAGAAAGAGGGATTTAATCGGGTTTTGCTTGGGGCTGTGGTATATATATAGACTTCTGAAAGACAGGGGGAGTGTGTCGAGAATTGGGGGAAGTTACAGAGGTCTCTGGTTTGAAGAAAGAAAGTTGCAGACCAATTCTGCACTTTCAGGGAAGAAGACGAAGGTGAAGAACATTGAACAGACGAAGCAGGTCGCATAATGGGTAGTTTATTCAACTACAGAAGAGAAGTATCGTTCTACACCAGCGCCTGAGAAAAGCCTATAGCAACTGTTTATCATCTTCCCAACTATTTCTTCGTAACAGTCAGTTCTTTAACACTTATAAACATTGCAGATTGGCTGTTCATATCTTTTCTCCATTGTAAACACCTTTTGAACTATGAATAAATCTTTTGAGCATGTTTTTACCATGAGGAGCTAAACCCCTTAGCCGAGGCGACGGAGGAAGCCATTGTTCCATGAAAAATGGTATAATTCTATTTTAATTATTTTTGCAATCTTTTATATGATTATTTGCATAGAACCAATATAGGAAAATTGATTTTTATTGAGTGATTGTGAATTGTTTTGATGGAACATGCTTAGTTTTAAACTTTTGATGTTTCATGCTTGATGTTTACAATTGTTACTTCAAAAATCTATTAGAGGTAATAAATTAGAATCACTTTAAAAGAAAGAATTGCATGAATATTGATTAGACTATATCACTTAATTGGTTAATGGTGGAATCCAAAGTCTCGGTGTGTTTTTATAATTTGATACAATTTAATTTAATTTAATTTAAGTCTAAAAAATCCTTCACAAGTTCGAGAAACGAATCTTTTTACCACTACAACTACAAAACACATCAGATACAGAGGTTGATGACGGTGAATGGATAGTGGTTTGTCTTTTCCTCGGTCCTCCATGAAGCATTCCAGGTCCTCACGAGTGATGAATTCTGCATGTTCCTTCATTGGTTGGTTGTCTGTAGCCTTGTGGACTTCATCATCATCTACTACATGGATCAAAGTGATTTCAGGATCAGCAGTTGAAGACGTTTCTTTGGCTTTTCCCTTCTCCCGAGTTTTCTCTGACATCTTTTCAGTGAGAGTCTTGAGATAATTGCATAACTCCCTCTGAGTGTTAGCCATGTCAATCTGATTTTTGGCAAGAGTTTCTTGCACCTTCATGAGATCACCTATGGTAGGTGGATTTCTTCTGATTTCTTCAGGAGACCTGCCGAATAGAGGATTGTCCCCGATGTTGGTTTGCGGAAGAGTGGTATCGCCAGTGACGTTATTGGAAACATGAGTAGTTTCCGGAGTACCACCATTGTTGCTAGTGCTAGCGTTGTTTGGGTTAGGATTTGTGACTGAACCTGACCTAAGATCAACCATTTTGTAAAAATGTGAGATTGCAACCGAGAGATTAATCTCCCACTGTGGTCGCCAATCTGTAGATGGGGAAAAATGATTCGCTGTTTTTTTAGGGAATGGAGAGACGACCGTGTAACGGAGGATCCTCAACCGAGCGAACTGCCTAACCTCAAACAGATGCACTGCACAGGAGTGCTTCGAGTTCGAGAGATCAATCTGTGGGACTCCGTCCTAAACCAAGTCAATGGCCGTTTCAGAGTCAATTCGGTCACAAAGAGGGAGATGGGTTGATCTGTAGGAGGGAAACTGAAAATTGTGGGATCAATGATGATCAAGGATTTTGGATGTGTTGAAGGTTTCTGCAAGTATATGAACTGTAGAGTTCTACAAATAAGTTTTGATCGAGAGAATTTTGTGTTCTTCAATCATCGATTTTGGACTTATTTATATTGTCAGAATAGTAAACACATTGATCCCAGTAAGTGTAACGGTTTCTTGAGTGAAAGAATGGGAAAGTGGGAGATCGTGGTAAAACCAGTTCCGTGTCGTGTGGAGACTTGGTTGATCGTCCACCTACTACTTTGCTATATCCCTCAACCGCTTGCACAACTTACTCAGGTTTCTCATCATGGATGAACACACGTGCCGTAGGCCGCCAGACAAAAACCCTAATTAATATCCCCCATGTGACATGATTGATGTCTCACGAACGTGGAGTCTGCTAGGCAGACGTGTATTTAATTAGTCAGTTATTGACTTGTTAGACGATGAGTCTAAGTTTTGTTGATTTGAGCATGATTGACGAATTCTCAGTAATTCATGGATTGAACATGTCTCTTGAATCAACATGATGATAGTTTGAACAAATATTGCTCGTCGGCAAATATTGCTCATATGATAAATCGTTGAATGTCGATAGTTGAATCAATATTACCACTCTGAGCAACATTGCTCGCGTCTGAGTAAAATTATTGAATATTGATGGTTAAATCAATATTCCTCGTTTGAGCAAATATTGCTCGTCTGAGCGAATATTGCTCGTTTGATGAATTATTGGTAGCATGACCAAATAAAATATTAATTAAAATATTGGTATCTGGACCGAATATTATATAATTAATTAAGATGTTGATTGCTGGATCAATCATAAAATTATTAGTGTTTAAACTTGCTCAAAATTATGATTTGCAGAGCAGTTCGAAACCCTAATTTTGATCGATTGCTGATCAGTTGGTGATTTATTGAAGATCAATCACTGAGTGAAAGAGGGACCAGCTACATGGGATAATAGACAACCATGTAGTGCCCAGGTACTCGTGTGAGCATGCACCAAAGTCCTTGACCAATTGGTGAAAGGATGATTAAATGCTGGTTTAATCACTTATCAGAATAGTGCTCGTCTGAGCATTAGGTGATCAAACCTAATAATGGAGAAGTGAGGGACCGGCTAAGGGGTCATAGGACCGTCCCTGGTGGTCGTGGGACCATCTCATGGTCGTTTGAGCAATTCCAAGTTGGTTGGAAAGAGTTTGGACCCAATATGAAAAATTGAGCAAATTAGGTCAGAATTATAAAGATGTGTGGGACCGGATCCTTGCAAGCCTTAGTCGGTCAAGGAAGCATGCCCATGTCACCATAATGTTTGTGTCTCAGTCCTGAGAGTTTTGATATTTTCTAATGCATGTTTGAGCAATATTATGGATTTTCAGAAGAGTTTGATCTTTGACTGAAATTCTTGATTTTGCTCGAATGAGCAAGTAAAACTTTGCCCATTTATCAATACTTTGAGAATATTAAAATAATAATATTTCAATATTTTTCGTGAGTAGCCTAGTCGGTGACTCGGTCATGTGACCATTTAAATTTTTGGCTTTTTCATTGTTTGAGCAATATTTGAGAAAATATGAAGAAACCAGGGTTTTTTGTTCAAACGGAGGAGATTCATGAGATGAGGGAAATAATAATTATGAAAACTAGGGATTGCAAGTTGTGGGACCGGCCATGGCTAGGGCATGGCCGGCCGGCTAGGTAGCCCGATCCCGTGACATTTTTCCCTATTTTTATTATTTTTCATCTTTGAAGGAAAATATGGAGAAACCGTGAGATTTGCGCAAACAAGGAAAATTGCTCGAATGAAGGAGTCTTCATGAGATCATGAAAATAATAAAAAAATAAAGGAAGAGGTGTGGGGGACCGGCCACGGTGGCATGACCGGCCGGCCGGTGGGCCCGGTCCCTAGGCGCCTCTTTTATATTTTTTATTATTATTTTCTCTCTCCTATTTTGCGTGGGTTCCTCGTTTGTCCATATTTTTGAATGCTCGTTCATGCATTTGGGTGCTCGTTCGTGCATCATTGTTGAGTACATTGCACTATTTTCTTGGGGCTTACTCGGTGATAGTCCATACGCCCGATTGTTGGATATTTATTACTAATTCATGAAATTCAACTGAGAATGATTCATGAAACAGAGTAATAAAATGAATTGAGTATCTATTACTAATCCATGGAATTCAGCCGGGGAATTCAAGGAACGGAGTAATGAGATAAAGTGGTTATCTATTACTAATCCATGGAATCTAGCCGGGGATAACCATGGAACCGAGTAATGAGATATAATAGATTATTTTCTAGGAATTCAGTTGGCGAATGACACTAGAGTTAATCTATGTGCAGAATCGAGATATGAGATAGTTGAAGCATCATAATCGTTCTGAGGGATGTATAGTCAGGGAACAACGAACGGCGTGACGTCCTGAAGGCGTTCATCTATCTAGCAAACAATTATGTCTAGAGAACCGTCATCAAGATTCTATACACGGTATCTCTACATAGTCAGGGAACAATGTGCAGCGTGACGTGCTGAAGGCGTTCAGCTCTCTAACAAACAATTATGTCTAGAGAACCACCCAATCATTAAGATTCTATGTAGAGGTGGGTCTCTCTATGTAGTCAGGGAACAACGAACGGCGTGACGTCCTGAAGGCGTTAAGCTCTCTAACAAAAAATTATGTCTAGAGAACCGCCCAATCATTAAGATTCTACATAGAGGTGATGATGAAATGTGTGAAGCATCAACGCTCATCCAGGGAGGCCTTTCGAGAAACATATTCATCATAGCTCTCTGAGAGGAACGCTCACTTTATCAGAGATCGTGAAACGGTTAACGGATCGTAAAATATGAATCGTCACATGCGTTCCTGAAGCCGGGTCAGAAACATGCAGTATCATGATTTTACGATTTTGACCTTTGTCGAAAATCCAACATCAACACTAATACATTTATATAATAAGTAATGCATTCTTTTCAAACCGTGGCTATAATGTTCATGAATTGATTCAAGTGAATCAAACAGATTTTGCTTCAGTTGTGTTCTTGTATACTTCTATGAGAATATAACAATTGAACAATTCTATAACTAGTTTCATTCGAGTCATTTGAACTAGTTGTGGTTAAGATGAATAAGGTTGATATGAGAGTGTTCATATAGCTAACCTCGGTTAACTACTGTTGAGCCAACCTAGTGTACACGTTTAGGTATGGTTACTCAAACCTAAATGAAGGTACATTTCATTTTTGTATAACAAGCTAAGTTCGATCTAACGGTTGAAAGATATTAGCTTGAATCTAATTAGGTTTTCATCTAACCGTGAATATTTAATGCTTTGTTACCAAGGTAACTTAGATTGCAAACCCTGATTTGAAAAAAATATATAAGGGAGAACTCTAGCAACTTAGAAACCTAATCCCCACACCTCTTGTGTGACACTAGTTGCGACTAGAGTCGATTCTCCTTTAACCTCAGGTTTTTCACAAAACCCTGTAGGTTAACGACTTAAAGACTTCATTGGGATTGTGAAGCCAGACCCAACTATTTTCTCTGTAGTTGCGTATTTTGATCTTACTTCTACTATCGTGATTGAGTATTATCTTTGCTAAGATTTTCTTGAGATTTATCTCCGATAGGTAAGATTAAAAGTAGTCACAAACATCTTCGTCTCATCGTTTGTGATTCCACAATATCTTGTTTCGCTTCCATACGATTAAGATTATTGTGAGGTGATTGATAATACTAGGTTGTTCTTCGGGAATATAAGTCCGGTTTATCAATTGGTTCATGTGCACCTTGATTTATCAAAAGACAGAACAAAACTCATAGATATTTCTGTGGGAGACAGATTTATCTATTCCAATAGACTTTTCTGTGTGAGACAGATTTTTTTAATCAAATCTTCGAATTTGGGTCGTAGAAACTCTTGGTTATGGGTGAGATCAACTAAGGGAATCAAGTGCGTAGAATCCTGCTGGGGTTCATAGACGTAAGGAGCGCAACTGTACCTTGATCAGTATGAGATTGATTAGGGCTCAACTACATTCCAGTCTGAAGTTCATTGGTAGTAGGCTAGTGTCTGTAGCGGCTTAATACAGTGTCGTGTTCAAAGCTTGACTAGGTCCCGAGGTTTTTCTGCGTTTGTGGTTTCCTCGTTAACAAAATTTCTGGTGTCTGTGTTATTTCTTTTCCGCATTATATTTTGTTATATAATAGAAATATCACAGGTTGTGTGTAAGTTCAATCACTTGTGAATCCAACCCTTGGTTGTTGATTATATTGATTGACACTTGAACATTGGTCTTTGGTACCGTTCAAGTTGTTTAACATAATAATCAGGCTCGCGGATTTCTATCTGTTTGATTTGCTGATTACATTGTGAAACAGAGATATAACTCTTTGATATACTTTTCTATAGATTGAGTCTGACTGTCTAGTTGATTCTCTTGAAAGTACATTGGAGTTTGTCTATTCAGATTGCCGAACGAAATATTGGGTGTGGTTGTTAGACCCCCGCTTTTTCAATTGGTATCAGAGCAGGAAAACACATTTAAGACCTTATAAGTCCATGTTTGTAGCTATCTGAATATGGACAGAAGTGCTATCTTTATAAACGTACCACCAGTCTTCGATGGTTCAAATTACTTATGGTGGAAAATTGTTATGCGTGCCGTTCTTCAAGCACGTGATTTTCAATCATGGGTTAGGGTTGTTAATGGCTATGATCCTCCCTTAGTTACAGTGAATGGTGTAACTACTCCAAAGGATATTGGTGAGTATGATCCTTTAGAAGTTCTTGCTGCAAAGCAAAATTTTGACGGTTTAAATGCTATCATCCATGCAATTATCCCGGATCTCCAGCATCATGTGACTACTTGCACGAAGTCTAAAGATGCTTGGGATATCTTAGAAACCGTATTTGAAGGGAATACATGTGAAAAAGAAGTTAGGATTCAAAACCTAAATTCTGATTGGGAAAATCTTCGTATGGCAGATGAAGATTCATTTGATGAGTTTAATCACAAAGTGTCTGAAATTGTTAATGTATCTTTTGCATTGGGTAAGACTATTCCAGAAAAGGACATTGTGATGAAAATTCTCAGATCGCTGCCATCTAGATACGATTCTAAAAAGCATGCCATCGTTGAGGGAAATAACCTTGCAACTCTTTCCAGAAATTCTCTGGTTTGAAAGTTAAAGATCTTTGATCATGAGCATACATCCAAATCTGGAAAGGATGTTGCTTTCAAAGCACAAAAGAACACTAAATTACTTGAAAATAAATAAAAGTGTTTGTGTTAGAGCATAGCTCGGTTGAACCCTCCAAGCGTTGGTATGTCAAGTTTGGTTGTCATATTTTAGTGAATCAAAACTCATTTAAAGAGTCGCTTGATTATTTACTAGAGTCAACTTCGTATAGGTTAGCTAGAAAGTTACTAGGATATGAGACTTACAAGTATTACGTGAAGACTTGAAGAATGTGAAGAAGTAAAGAGCTACAACGACGACATCATCCTTCCACTTGAGGTTAGTAATATTTGACTTGAACTGTTTCATTCTTAACGTATCTTTCAAGTCGTGCATATTGAAAACATAACTGCGAAGCTGTGAATGATTATACTCTAGTTAGACATAGTATTAAGGAATTACAATACGAAGTATAACGTCTATCTTTCGAACTTCGTATATAAGTCATCGACATAATCGTATGAATGCTATTATGATTATGTATGGGTATGGGTGAAGATTTCGTCCTAGGAAACAATGCTTTACATTCGTTTAAAGGAAGTACATTCATAAACTTGTTTTGTGAATCGAAAGGGAAATCACTAGGCTTATTGGTATTGTTATTCATTGCAAATATTTGGATTACCAATATGTGTGTTTAGTATAACCGCTCATAACTTGTTTATTTATCTTGGTAAAACTATTCACAATGCCTGACTTTTGTATTGGTATGACTTTTATTAGTGAAACCGATCTTAAGTAATCACCTGAGATGGTATGATCGATATATTGTAATTGGTATGACCAACTCTAGACATTGGGGAATCGATCCTAGTAAGAGGTGCAACCGATCACAAGAGGGAATCGATCCTTGTAAGATGTGCAACAAGTTTTTAGTAATTGGAGAACCGATCCTATGACTTGTGCAACTGAATACAAGTTTATACCATAAATATGTGGTAACCGATCCTAGTACCTAGTCAACCAACTTTTGGTAACTAGCGTGACTAATCTTAGTACCCACATGGAGGTAGAACCGAAACTTGTTTTGGTAGAACCGTGAAACCCATGATTGGTGATTTGATAGGATAATCAATCACATAGTTCTTGGAAGTAGGATGAACCAATTCTAAACTTGTTTGGAAGTGTGGCAAATCGGTTCAAAGATTGTAAATCTGAAAAAGGATTTACAAAGTAAATATGTCGACATACTTTGAACATGTGTAGTAACTCTTACCTTTTTTTGTTCAAAGATATTCCTTCATAACTAAAGGAGAATCCCGGATCGATATAAATTGAGAATCTTTTAATTAATGTTTTTAGTTTTATATGCTTTTAATTTCCAGCAATTAAATGCATATCTTTAGAAAATAAAAATTAGTAATGTGCATTTAATAATTGGAGATTTTCTACTGAGATTTCGGTCAATATTTGAACAGAGCATTTCAAGGAATTATGAAAACCGATTTGGACTTTATTGCATATCTTTGAGAATATTCGATTTTGGAAATTCCTTGGTGTCCAAACTTCCTTGGTCTATAAATATTGAAGTTTGCATTTCGAGCAAACTAATCCTCAGAGCCAGCAAAACTACCTAGTTGTGTTATTACTGGTGGAGCCGTCTATTCGGAGAGGAAAGTACCCTAATTAGGCGAAATCTCTTACGACCGCTCGGTTTAAAGACTTCTTTGGGATTGGGAAACTCTACGAGTACCGTTGGTGGGAAACTAGATAATTGCAGTTTATTATTTGTTTTCGATTGATTTGATAGACTAAAGGTTATTGAACTTTGATTGCACCTAGTTTGTTTATGCTTGAGAATCTATCTTCTCTTCTGATATAAGATTCACTCAAACTAGATCGAAGTATCGACGGGGATCTTTAGAACTGTTTGTAGATCTAAAGACGTCTTGTGATAATCCATTGTTAACAGACTCCGTTCTGTGTGTGATTGATCACAAGAGATTCAAGTTGTTTGTGCGCAGGTGTTTATTGAAGATTTAAGAAGATAAAGAAGATTTCTTATTTGAGTTCAGAATCTTTGGTTTGCACAAAACTTGATCGGCTGGTGGTCCAACTATAATCGGTTTATCTTTCTGATAACCTTGATTGATTAGT
The DNA here is from genome assembly GCA_023531105.1 of Papaver atlanticum. Taxonomy (NCBI): domain Eukaryota; kingdom Viridiplantae; phylum Streptophyta; class Magnoliopsida; order Ranunculales; family Papaveraceae; genus Papaver; species Papaver atlanticum. The sequence continues at coordinate 1,245,976 of JAJJMB010004648.1, read as the reverse complement.
TGAGTAGATCGGCATTAATACAATTCTTTGTGATTCAAAGTATTGATTGCATAGTCCAAAATAATTACTTTCGTAGTTGTAGAAGAGATTGATCTAAGAATCTGACAAAAGAGTTTATTGGGATAAACGGAAGAGCCTTTTTTCAAACTCATATCACGTTGTTTGAAAAGAGTTGTTACCGAACAGATTTGTTGTTCCTTTACTATTTGGAATACGAACCAAAGGAATTGTTCCAAGTGTGTGACTTATTACAAGTTGGAGGCGCAGGGATACTGAGGGAACTAGGTGAACTATAGGTTTAGTTGCTTGGTCTCAACTATACGAAGTTGGTTTAGATTTTTGTATAACGGCTTAATTCTGAGAGTATTCAATTCTAGACTAGGTCCCGAGGTTTTTCTGCATTTGCGGTTTCCCCGTTAACAAAATCTTTCTGTGTCTTTTACTTTTCTATTTCCGCAATTATAATTGTTTTATTATAATTAGAAGTAAAATACTCAAACGTTAATTCCTATTCACTTGATAGCAATCCTATTGTGTTTGGTTAAGTCCGAACCTATTATCAAGTAAACATACTTCGTTGTTGTATTGTCTCGATCTTGTATCCATAGACGATCACACGAAGTGTGAACCGATTAGTTGTATTGTTTCGACTCAGTCCAGAGACAATCACTTTTGGAGAAAATACTTATAGGTGGAAAAGTTTTAGATTGAGGTATATTTGTGTACCCTCGTCTTTTCAGTTTTCGTCTTTGAAGATGATCTTTCTGAGAGTGATTCATCAGATGAAGATCTTGACAAGTCAGTCTCCTTGATCACAAGACAGTTTAGAGATCTTCTTTTGAAGAAAAGTAAATGGTTCTCTAGAGATAAACCTAAGTCATCAGTTAAACCTCATAATCATATTCCTCATAAAAACAGGGATATTGACGAAACTGATGACGAGGATATGCCACAGTGCTTTAAGTGTAAAGGATTTGGTCATTTTGCAAATGAGTGTCCGAATCGCAGAAAATACACTGGGAACAAAGATCTTGCTGCAACTCTTGATGAAATGTCTGATCACTATGATTCTAATGAGGACGAAAAGTCAAGTGTTGCACTTCTTTGTGAAAATATTGATTTTGATAATTGTAGCAATACATACATCAATCTTGATATTCTTTCAGAAGAAACCTCAATTGTTCTGTATGTGAAAATTGATTTATCTGGCTGAAACTCTCTGTCTGATTTTTCGGGTTCCACTATGTGTCTAGCTGCTTACACATCTCTGGAGTTTGAACCATCTTCCATGTTGACATGTTCTTATTGTTCTCTCAAAGGTCATGAACTCTCAAAGTGTTTCAAGTACAAACACAAAATAAGATACGTCAACAATTTTCAACGAAGAGCGAATCGATTAGCAAACAAACTCAAATCATCTGAGGTATGTAAACTTATCACTTCTACGAAGAAGTTAGTTTCCAAAGAAAAGACTAGATCACTAGAGAAAAAATTATGGTCTAAACATTCTGTGAAACAAGGTTCTATGAATTCCTTTCAAAAGGGTTATGGTGGACAGATTATTGTTCACCCCAGCATAACTTGATTATGTTGGTTGGTGCATCTTGTCTCATGTGCCTGATCAAAAGAGACAAGATTGTGCACACCTCAGGCTTTAGGTAAAGAGAATTGTTTTAGATTGTTTTGTTTTTCTCTTTTTAGTTTTGCTGTGCTTTGCAAGTCTGGAATTCGTTCATCTTTTCATATCTAATTGATATTGGAAGGGACTTCCCTGTTTAATCAATAAAAGAGGGTTATTCTCGATAATTCTACCCTCTTTAGGGTTGAGATTTGTGCGTGCGTGAACTTTTATGTTTAAAGGTTCCGTAATCCTACATTCCTTTTTCCTCCTCTTGAAACTCTTTTTATCATAAGACTGCTTGTTGAGATTATCTTGTGATTTCCTCTCACATTTCCGTACGTATGGATACTCCAAGCATTATGTCATCTGATGGAAAAGATGTTAATATGATTGTTAAGCCATCAATCATGAAGGAAGAAGATAAATCTCCATTACCTCCAACTTTGAAAAGAAAAAGAAGGAATGTGAGGAAGCCAAGAGTTGTTCCTTCAAATTCTCAGAAGTTTTCTAGTGTTCTCGAAGAGTTGAAGGAAACAAGGAAGGAGATTCAGCAAATAAAGGCTATTATTTTGAGAACTCTTGAAATTCAGAAGGCCCTGGTTCGGCATCAGTTTAAAAGGTTTGTTAGAATTGACTCATTTCTTCATGAACCTTATGTTCCCATGGCTATTGACGACAAGGAGTTCGGGGACGATAAAGAATTTTTCAGAGGTCTCAATGTATAGGAAACTTCTTATGAGAATTTATTCTTGTGTTTTTAAGAAGGATAACTAGGGGTTGGAATAGCCATTATTGTGAGTACACATAGCTATTGCCAACGTTTTCATCTTGCAATGTTTCTAGATTTATTTATTTAAATTCTAAGTTATTTGGAAGATGATTTTTGAAGTATTAATCTTTATGGTTTTATATATTTTCAAATTGTTATGGGATATGTTGTTTACGTCCGTGAACCTTGACTGTCCCATATATGCTCAAAAGTTAACTCTATTATATGTCGGTATGAAAATATTGATAAAAGATAGAATGAACTTTTGACTACAAAAGTTGATCCTTTTATGTCATTATGCAAATATTGATGGAAGAAAGGATAAACTTTTGTTTACAAAGATTAAGTCTATTATATGTGATTGTGCAAATAGTGATGAAAAATAGAATGAATCTTTGATTATTCCGCAGTATTGGTCTTTCCCTGATCCACATCTTTGTGTATGTACTGTGCGGCTCCGTAAGTTCTATTATGTTGAGAATGACTAATTGAATTGATCATTTTCCTTGTGGTTAATTCAATTGATATTTTTGGATACAAATTCATGTTTCATGTGATTTGTTAATGTCCAAAGAAATCCTTATTTTCTCTTAAAAGTAAGGTCGCTCTTGTTGTTTTTTCGGGAATGACATTTTATGGGGGAGAGTTCTTAATTGAACTTGTGCTTAATTGCCAAATCTTTGTGGGGAGTGCGGCTGTGGAATATTGTAGGAGTTTTCTTGTATCTTTATAAACTCCTTGATGAATACACTAAGTTTCGACTATGTGAAATCATCGAAACAAGTTGATATGTTGTTCTCTTTGGTCATGAAGTATCTCTATGAAAATTTCATGAGGATCCCACTAGTTTTCGTACCTTTGCCAATTTATATTGACAAAAAAGGGGAGAGTTAATTATGTGTAGTTCACACTACAAATACATATAGTTTACGAATCATTATGTAAGGGGGAGTGGTTTTCATTGTGAGACGAAGTATTGACTAAGGGGGAGTGATACATATCACCATAGTATTGTTGTCAAAGTTGTGATACAATTGGACTTTGATGATGTGTAATGATACTATGACACAGTATAACAATGATTGAGAGCAACTGTTTTCTCATTGTTATAGCTACGGATCTTCAACAACTATGATTCCGAGTTGAACACATTTAGAATCATTGGAGTACTTGGAAGTGACGAAGATTTCGAGTAATGTTGAAGAACCAATGAGATCGAGCACTTTGATGAGAAGCTACAAAGTTTATTTATTTTCTAATCCATATGTATTGATAGTTTTGTCACTAAAATTGACAAAGGGGGAGATTGTTAGAGCACTGCTCGGTCGAACTCGCAAGCGTTGCTATCTCAAGCTTGTTTGTCAATGTTAGTGATCAAAACTATAAGTCTTGATTTCTAGTCTACTTATAGTGATGTCTCGAACTAGGATAGATTGTGTAGTTGAGCATTAGACTTCACGACGTTCATCAATTGAAGATGAAGAACTACAAAGGAGAGCTTGTGGAACTTCATCAACAAAAGGTATGTGGAGACTAAAACTCATCTATCACTTGGAAAGTCTATTTCTACTTTATCTCCTATTGAGACAAAAGTTGTATTACTATATAGTATTCGATTATACACATTTGAGATTTCGAGCTGAGTTTAACCCGCTTACATATTTCTCGAAATATGTGTTGGTAAGCTTTCGCTTCAACCAAGTTCATCTTATATTCTTAACGAAAGTCAAAAGATGATCATGTGAAAATCGCCGAGTAACATCTTACATGGTTTGTGTGATACAATCATTTGGTGTAGACTTGGAATGTTTCGTTATGATTATTTCAATAACTTGAAAATTGCTTTGATGCTAATAGTTCGTGAAAAACAGCTATTGTCATCCTCTAAGAATGTTTCAATGATTGAAATAGAGTTTAGAACACTTAACCATTATTGGATTATGCACATAGTATGCGTTCTTGCATGTATGTGATCCATGACCGGAACTATAGTATGCATACCCGTATGCGTACCTGTTAGTTGTGAAATTCCGATTACCTATGTACACATACCCGTACGCGTACTGGAGAAGGGTTTGGGTCCGGAAATTTCTGCTTTGTTTGGAAGTATGCGTACCCGTTTGCATACTTGAGTGGTTAAAGTTCTAAAATCGGTTTGTTCATGACCTAATACATTTATATAATAAGGAATGTATTATTTGCAAACCGTGGCTATAATGTTCATGAATTGATTCGAGTGAATCAAACCGATTTTGCTTCAATTGTGTTCTTGTATACTTCTATGAGAATATAACAATTGAACAACTCTATAACCAGTTTCATTTGAGTCATTTGAACTAGTTGTGGTTAAGATGAATAAGGTTGATATGAGAGTGTTCATATAGATAACCTCGGTCTATTGAGCCAACCTAGTTTACACGTTTAGGTACGGTCACTCAAACCTAAATGAAGGTACATTTCATTTGTGTATGACAAGCTAAGTTCGATCTCACAGTTGAAAGATATTAGCTTGAATCTAATCAGGTTTTCATCTAACGGTGAATATTGAATGCTTTTTTACCAAGGTAACTTAGATTGCAAACCCTGATTTGAAAAACTATATAAGGGAGAACTCTAGCAACTGGGAAACCTAATTCCCACACCTCCTATGTGATATTAGTTGCGACTAGAGTCGATTCTCCTTTAACCTTAGGTTTTTCACGAAACCCTGTAGGTTAACGACTTAAAGACTTCGTTGGGATTGTGAAGCCAGACCCAACTATTTTCTCTGTAGTTGCGTGTTCTGATCTTACTTCTACTATCGTGGTTGAGTATTATCTTTGCTAAGATTTGCTTGAGATTTATTTCCGATAGGTAAGATTAAAAGTAATCACAAACATCTTCGTCTCATCGTTTGTGATTCCACAATATCTTGTTTCACTTCCATATGATTAAGATTATTGTGAGGTGATTGATAATACTAGGTTGTTCTTTGGGAATATAAGTCCGGTTTATCAATTGGTTCCTGTGCACTTTGATTTATCAAAAGATGGAACAAAACTCGTAGGTAGTTCTGTGGGAGATAGATATATCTATTCCAATAGACTTTTCTGTGTGAGACAGATTTGTTATCAAGTCTTCGACTTTGGGTCGTAGCAACTCTTGGTTGTGGGTGAGAACAGCTAAGGGAATCAAGTGCGTAGAATCCTACTGGGGTTCAGATACGTAAGGAGCGCAATTGTATCTTGATCAGTGTGAGATTGATTAGGGATCAACTACATTCCGGTCTGAAGTTCATTGGTAGTAGGCTAGTGTATGTAGCGGCTTAATACAGGGTGGTGTTCAAAGCTGGACTAGGTCCCGGGGTTTTTCTGCATTTGCGGTTTCCTCGTTAACAAAATTTCTGGTGTCTGTGTTATTTCTTTTCCGCATTATATTTTGTTATATAATAGAAATATCACAGGTTGTGAGTAAGTTCAATCTATTGTGAATCCAACCTTTGGTTGTTGATTATATTGATTAACACTTGAACATTGGTCTTTGGTACCGTTCAAGTTGTTTCACATAATAATCAGGCTTGCGGATTTCTATCTGCTTGATTTGCTGATTACATTGTGAAACAGAGATATAACTCTTTGATATATTTTTCTATAGATTGAGTCTGACTGTCTAGTTGATTCTCTTGAAAGTATATTGGAGTTTGTCTATTCAGATTGCTGAACGAAATATTGGGTGTGGTTGTTAGACCCCCGTTTTTTCATAATGGAAATGAGTACTATCCTATAAAAAGTTACTGAAAACAGCCCATGAGAACTCTTCAAATAATATATAGCATCTTACCAACATTTTTAATCATTATGAGGATGTTTTGGAAAAGTTTCATTTTCTACTCGATGATATTTCTACCTAAAATGGAATTTCTGCTAATGGGATTAAAAGGACATGTGCATGAAAACAAGTAGAAGACAATAAAAATAAGATTAGATTGTTATTTACTGAAAAATAGACATCAATGTTCTGATTTACTTCAATTATTGTATAAGGTATATTTTGAATAAAGCTATCATTATTTATGAATAAAATTATTGTTTTATAATTTTTTCTTGTGATAGTTACCGATTACATAGCCTGTAAATGAATGTTTATATTTTTGTTATGTGTATTCGGTTTATGGGATGTCTGATTTCGATTTTGATCAACCTTAATATTCGATCTCATATGATGTGACCTTTATGGTTTGTGTGGCTTTTTGATTTAGTGGGATTAAGTTCTAGCCCATGTTGGTAGGCTTTATCAAATTTCATAAGGTGTTCTGATTGAAACTCATATGTGAAAAGTCACAATATGTTGAATCAATTTATGTTTACATGAGTTGTGTTTAACATAACATATGTGTTTCGGGTTTCAACTTTTGCTATTGGCACGCATTAATTAAAAACGTTTCAACCTTTCTATGGTAAAGGTTGATTTTGTTGTTGTTGTTCTTACGAGAGGATGACAACACACTGGGGGAAAGTTCTTAATTGAACTTGCGCTTAATGATATATCTTTCTGGGGAGAAGAGGCTGCGGAATTTGAGGTAACGAATTTGTTAGTTAATCGTTTTCCTGTTTAAGAAAAGCCTGTTTATATTGCATATATTTTACTTTTGCTTAACAAAATTTCGGTAAAATTGATATGTTCTATTATTATGTATGGATGTGTGTATGTATGTTTCAATTCCGGTTAAGAAAAACTGTGTCAATTTATTAGGCGTATTGCTTGGTATCTTCTATATTGTTAGGTATCAAGTGTTTTTTCTTAACAAAATTCGGTGCAATTGCGGTGTTGTAATGTCTATGTTTGTTTAAATTGCTTCCGGTTAAGAAAATAATTATGCAAGTCAATTTATTTTGGTTTGTATGTATTGTTTATGGCTTAACAAAATAAGAAGATCATTTGTTTAGTCCAAATCGATTCCGGATAAGAGAAACTAAGTTAATTCTGATCTTCGTATGGCTGATGAAGATTCATTTGATGATTTTAATCACAAAGTGTCTAAAATTGTTAATGCATCTTTTGCATTGGGTAAGACTAATCCTTAAAAGGACATTGTGATGAAAATTCTCAGATCGTTGCCAGCTAGATATGATTCTAAGAAACATGCCATCGTTGAAGGAAATAACCTTGATACTCTTTCCAGAAATACTCTTGTTGGAAAGCTAAAGATTTTTGATCTTGAACTGAGTAAAAGAGAAAAACTTCGCATGTCTTGCAATTCTGTTGCTACATCTGATGTAAAGTCTCTATGTCCTGAATTGATTGACACAAAGGATGAGAATTGCTTCAATTCAACTCTCTCATTGTTTGTACAACAGTTAAAGAAAACTATAAGACAGAGAAAAAGAAAGTCTCAAAAGAATTTGTCTTCAATAAAACAAAAGGATAGAAAGTTCACAAAAACTATGATAATTGAACTTGTTCCATGTGCTCTAGTTATTCTAATAAGGAGGTTAGTGAGTTAACCAAAGCGTGGATGGAAACTCTTGACTACTATCCCGAGGAAGAAGTCTGTGAAAGTTCTCTCACCTACTTTGCTGATAATCACACTTGTCCTTCTAACAGCTCTGATTGTTCCATGATAAACGATCTAACTTCCCCAGAAAAGAAAATTGATCTTTTAACCAAAGATTGTACTTAATGAAGAGTATGTTTCAACTTGATAAGGAAGCCTGGATTAAAAGGATTGAAAATCTGGAAAGTCAACTGAAAAAATTAAGACAAGAGAACGTGACATCTCACAATCGTGATTTCAAGAAGAAGAATCGATTATCTTCGATAAACTCTTTTAAACTAAATCAGCATATTACTCCTGAAAAAATGTCATACTCAAATCTCTTTTGTAATGAGAAGGACATAAAATACAATGGCACAACAAATCAATTGTGTCTCTTGTATAAAAATTAGGATCACCAGAGACGGTGAGCACAAAGGATCTTAAAAAATCTTCTTCCACTAATTCATGTTGTCTGAAGGAGAAAAGAAAATCTCATATGAAATCTACATCATTTTCGAAAGAGATAGTCAGAACCATTCATAGTTTACAAAAATCGTTAAACATGGCTGTCGAAACATTGCAGGAAAGGAAGACGTCTACCCGTGATCGTCTCCCCATAAAAACAAATCAGAAACATGGAACAAAAAAATCTTCTTCTTCTCATAAGAATCCACCCGATCCTTTATTGAATGAGAGAAGTTACAATCTGTAATAAGTTATGATATTGTTCTTGTTTTCCCTTGGACAAGGACCATAATCTTCAAGAGGCCTGTGAAAAGATTTTTCTGATGACTTGTCTCTGTTTTCTTTTCTTTTCTGGAACTCTATTTTCTGAGTCAAGAACCGTTTCTGTGCTTAAAATATATTCCGTATAAAGTTCTTTTTAGATATCCAAAATTCTGTTAGGGTTTTGGTCAAAGGTCCTTTTAGGAATTTATTCCATATTATTCCTTTTAAGTTGGAAGATTTCATTCCTCTAAGAAAGCATTTCATTTTCAATATTCTATCATGTCATCATCAAGTCTTTCCAGTAAAGAAGATGATGTCTGGACTGTTCTTTTTCCCTTTAAGAAATTTGTTTTGGTTCCTCCGATAATGAGATGTGTCAAGACAAACGTGATTCCTCATCTGATGTGAATCCTATTGTCTCTCATTTTTAAAAACTCTCATTAACTATGAATCTTTTCTTGGAACAAGTACGTGCTTTGAAGAGTGAACTCGAATCTTCAACCAAAAGACTTGAGGACAAGATGGATAATCTCGAATCCAGGATTGATCTAATCGAAGACGAGCTTGATGATTATAGGGAATACGAGAAGAGTCTTCAAAGTAAGTGAAATGATTTTTGTTTCTTGCTTAAATAATCTCTAGGAAACTTCTTATGAGAATTTATTTTTGTGTTTTAAGAAGGATAACTAGGGTTTGAATAACATATATTTTGATTACACATAGCTATTGCCAACGATTTTCATCTTGCAATGTTATCGATTTATTTATTTAAATATATTGAAAATAATATTATGGGATATGTGTGTTTACATCCGTGAACTATGATTGTCCCATATTCGTCAAAAGTTAAGTCTATTATGTCACTATGCAAATATTGATAAAAGATAGAATGAACCTTTGAATATTCCGCAATATTGATCTTTCCCTGATCCACTTCTATGTGAAAGTACTGTACGGCTCCGTAAGTTTTCTTATGTTGAGCATTTTTGATTAAATGAATCATTAAGGTTCCTTTGTGGTTAATTTAATTGAGTTTTCTGGATACAAATTCATGTTTCATGTGATTTTTTAATGTCCAAAGAAATCCTTCTTTTCTTGTAAAAGTAAGGTCACTCTTGTCGTTCTTTAGGGAATGACATTTTATGGGGGAGAGTTCTTAATTGAACTTATGTTTAATTGTCAAATCTTTGTGGGCAGTGCGGCTGTGGAATATTGTAGGAGTTATCTTGTATCTTCATAAACTCCTTGATGAATACACTAAGTTTCGACTATGTGAAATCATCCAAACAAAGTTGATATGTTCTCTTTTAGTCATGAAGTATCTCTTTGAGAATTTCATTATGATCCCGCTAGTTTTCGTACCTTTGCAAATTTATATTGACAAAAAGGGGGAGAATTATTTTGTAGTTCACACTATTACGGATCATTATGTAAGGAGGAGTGGTTTTAATTGTGAGATGAAGTATTAACTAACCGTAGTATTATTGTCAAAGTTGTGGTACAATTGGACTTTGATGCTGTATAATAATACTATGAGACTGTATAACAATAATTGAGAACTTTTGTTTTCTTATTATTATGGCTACGGATCTTCAACAACTATAATGATGAGTTGAACACATTCAGAATCACTGGAGTACTTGGAGTGGCGAAGAATTCAAGGAATGTTGAAGAACCAAAGAAATCAAGCATTTGGATGAGAAGCTACAAAGTTTATTTATTTTTTAATCCATATGTATTGATAGTTTTGTCACTAAAATTGACAAAGGGGGAGATTGTTAGAGCACTGCTCAGTCGAAATCGCAATTGCTATCTTAAGCTTGTTTGTCAAGTTTAGTTGTCAAAATTATAACTCTTGATTTCTAGTCTACTTATAGTTATGTCTCGGATTAGGATAGAATGTGTAGTTGAGCTTTAGACTTCACGACGTTCATCGATTGAAGACGAAGAATTACTAAGGGGAGCTTGTGGAACTTCATTAACAAAAGGTATGTGGAGGCTTGAACTCATCTATCACTTAAAAGTCTATTTTATTCTATCTCCTATTGATACAAAGTCTAATAGCTATATAAACTTTATATTATACACATTTGATATTTCGAGCTGAGTTTAACTCGCTTATATCTTTCTTGAAATATGTGTTGGAAAGCTTTTAGCTTTAACTACGTTAACCATTATTCTTGACGAAAGTCAAAAGATGATCATGTGAAAATCACCTGGTAACATCTTACATGATTTGTGTGTGATAGTCATTTGATGTAGACTCGGAATGTTTATTTATCATTCGATCACTTGAAAATTGCTTATGAGCTAATAGTTTGTGTGAGACAGCTATTGTCGTCTTCTAAGAATGTTCCAATGATTGAAATGGGAGTTAAGAGCTAAAACCCATGTCTGGATACATTACGGTTTGTGTACTAAGTATGCGAACTGTTTTGATAGAATTCAGGACCGGAAGTTAAGTTTGCATACCCGTTTGTAAACTTATTCAACTCTTTAAGTCAGGGTACTTAGGTTTGCATACCCGTTCGCAAACTGATTTAACTGTTGAAGTCCGAGAACCAAGTTTGCATACCCGTTCGCAAACGGTTTCAACTAAGTTCGGTCCAGAGCTAAAGTTTGTGTACTCGTTTGCAAACTTTCGGCTTGTGACCATGTCCAGAACTTAAGTTTGCGTACCCGTTTGCAAACTTTAGTGGTTCAAGTTCAAAAATCGGATAAGTATAATTTCATACTCATGAACAAATGCATTTATATATTAAGGAATGCAATCTTTGCAAACCGTGGCTAAAATGTTCATGAACTGATTCTTTTGAATCAATCCGATTTTGTTTCAATTGTGTCTTGTATACTTCTATGAGAATATAAACAATTGAACAATTCTATGAGTAACACAATTAGATTCATTTGATTATCAATTGATTTATAAGTGTTAAGATGAACATGGTTAATACAAAAGTGTTCATATGGCTAACTTCGGTTAACTGTTATTGAGCCAACTCAATATACACGTTTAAGTACGGTTACCCATATCTAAATGAAGGTATATTTCATTTGTGTGTAACAAGCTAAGACCATCTAACGGTGGAAAGATATTAGCTTGAATCTTGAATCGGGTTTAATCTAACGGTGAACATTGATTGCTTTGTTCCAAAGTTATCAAACCCTGATTTGAAGACTATATAAGGGAGAACTCTAGCAACTAGGAAGCCTAATCCCCACACCTCCTGTGTGATACTAGTTGCGACTAGAGTCGATTCTCCTTTAACCTAGGTTTTTCCTAAAACCATTATAGGTTAACGACTTAAAGACTTCATTGGGATTCTGAAGCCAGACCCAACTATTTTCTCTGTAGTTGCGTGTTATGATCTTACTTAATCTATCGTATTGAGTATTATATTTTCTAAGAGCTCGAGATTTATCTCTGATAGGTAAGATATAAAAAGTAATCACAAAGCTATTCGTCTCATTCTTTGTGATTCCATAATAACTTGTTATACTACCGTATAGTTAAGTTATTGTGAGGTGATTAATATTTCTAGGATGTTCTTCGGGAATATAAGACCGAATTATCAATTGGTTCCTCTTCACCTTGATTTATCAAAAGACGGAACAAAAACTTCGTAGGTATTTTTGTGGGAGACAGATTTATCTATCAGAATAGACTTTTCTGTGGGAGACAAATTTGTTTATCAAGTCTCCGACTTTGGGTCTAGCAACTCTTAGTTGTGGGTGAGATCAGCTAAGGGAATCAAGTGCGTAGAGTCCTGCTGGGATTCAGAGGCATAAAGAACGCGACTGTACCTTAATCAGTGTGAGGTTGGGTAGGGCTCAACTACATTTCATTCAGAAGTTAACTTATAGTAGGCTAGAGTCTGTAGCGGCTTAATACAGTATGGTGTTCAAATATGGACTAGGTCCCGGGGGTTTTCTGCATTTGCGGCTTCCTCGTTAACAAAACTTCTGGTGTCTGTGTTATTTCTTTTCCACATTATATTTTCTATATAATTGAAATATCACAGGTTGTGCGTAGTTCAATCAATTGGTAAATCCAACCTTTGGTTGTTGATTGAAATTGATTGACACTTGAACATTGGTCTTTGGTACTGTTCAGGTTGTTTCTCATAATAATCAGGCTCGCGGATTTCTATCTGTTTGATTTGATGATTACATTGAGAAACAGAGATATACCTGTTGGCAGTGATCCGGTGAAGGTTTGTGTCAACATAGATCTCTCAAACCCCTTAAAAAGAGGAGTCAATGCTATCAATAATGCAGTTCGATTTTTTTATTTTTTTTATAAAAGACAACTAGCCAGAATATGCGCAGAATGCCATGTTATCAACAATTCCAAAGGTGCCTATTAGAGCATAGCTCGGTTGAACTCACCAAGCGTTGGTATGTCAAGTTTGGTGGTCATATTTTAGTATCAAACTCATCTAGAGTCGCTTGATTAAATACTAGAGTCAACTTCGTTTAGGTTAGACTACAAAGTCTAGGAATGTTGAAACATACAAGTATTACTCCGAAGATCTGAAGAATGTGAAGAAGTAGAAAACTACAACGACGACATCATCCTTCCATTTGAGGTTAGTAATAATTACTTGAACTGTTTCATTCCTAACGTATCTTTCAAGTCGTACTATATTGAAAACATAACTGCGAAGCTGTATATACTATACATATTGTATAATACTATAGTGATGTGACATGGTCATAATTGTATGATCATAGTATTAGGGAATTAGACTACGAAGTATATAACGCTTATCTTTTGAACTTCGTAAATATGACATCAACATAATCTTGTATATACTTTTATGATTATGTGAATGGGTTATGGTGACGATTTCATCCTAGGAAACAATGTTTTACATTTGTTTAAAGGAAGTACATTCATGAACTTTTTTCGTAAATCGAAAGGGAAATCATTAGGCTTATTGATTCGGCTACTTTAGATGACCAATATGTGTGAGATGGTAGAACCGATCTTAAACTTGGTTATGTATCTTGGTATAACTAATCACAATGCCTAACTTATGGTTTGGTATGGTTGTTTTTATCAATTAGTGTGACCGATCCTAAGTAATAACCATGTAATGGTATGATCGACCTTTGTAATTGGTGTGACCGATCCTAATAATTAGTGTGAACGATAAAAAATGTTGTGTAATCGATCCTTGTAATTGGTAACCGGTCCTGGTAACTGTTATGACCGAGCACAAGCAATACCATGGGAATATAGAACTGATCCTTGTAACTGGTGTAACCGATCCTAGTGATTGGTGTGACCGATCATAAGTATTTCCATAATAAGGTATAACCGATCCTAGTGATTGGTAGAACCGATTGAACCCATGTATGTGATTTGGTATTTGATCAATCACATAGTTATCTTGGAATACAGGTCAACCAATTCTAAACTTGTTTGGAAGTGTGGTATAACCGATTCCAAGAATGTAAATCCATGTGAATATGAATAAGGATTTACAATAAAAAGATGTCAACATACTTTGAACACGTACAATAACTCTTATCATTTATTGTTCAAAGATATTCCTTAGTACTCAAGGAGATCCTGTGCCGAGATAAATTAAGAATCTTTTATTAAGGTTTTTGGTTTTATATGCTTTAATTACCAGCATTTAAATGCATATCTCTAGAGAATAAAAATTAGTAATATGCATTTACTGATTGGAGATTTTCTATTGAGAGATTTCGGAAATATTGGACAAGCATTTATTGGAATTAGGAAAACCAATTTTTTCCATTCATTGCATATCTTGAGAATATTTTCGGTATTGGAAATTCCTTGATGTCCAAACATCCTTGGTCTATAAATACCTAAGTTTGCATTTATAGCAAACTATCTTAAGAGCAAGGCAAACTTCAGTTCTTGTTGTTTCTGGTGGAGTCGTCTATTTGGAGAGGAAAATATCCTAATTAGGTGAAATCTCTTACGACCGCTCGTTTAAAGAATTCTATGGGATCAATAAGCTCTACGAGTACCGTTGGTAGGAAACTAGATAATTGCAGTTTTATTAGTTTTCGATTGATTTGATTGACTAACGGTTGTTGAAACTTTGATTGCACTTAGTTTGTTTATTCTTGAGAATCTTCTCTTCTGATATAAGAATCACTCAAACTAGATCGAAGTATCGACGGGATCTTTAGAATCGTTGTTAGATCTAAAGACATCTTGTGATAATCCATTGTTAACAGACTCCGTTCTGTGTGTGATTGATCACAAGAGATTCAAGTGGTGTTGTGCAGGTTATTATTGAGGATTAAAGAAGATTTGAAGACGAAAAAGATTTCTTATTGGTTTTCGTATCTTTGTGTGTGCACAAACCTTGATTGGCCGAGATCCAACTAGAATCAGATTTATTCAATTGATTAGTTGCGTGAGATCGGCATCGCTTTATAGTTTCTCTTTAAGATCTATACTGGTTGATTGTGAATCTAAACTTAACTGCTTTGGTAGTTATTGGATAAGATTGATATAACCAGGCAAATGAGTTTATTAGATTAAACGGAAGAGCCGTTACGTATGACTTGAGATATCTTTATCTTGGAAAGAATCAATAGAGTTGTTACCAAACAGATTTGTTGTTTCTTTGCTGTTTGGAATACGATCCAAAGGAATTGTTCCAGTGCGTGACCTTTTAAGTCGGAAACACAGGGATACTGAGGAAACTAAGGGTACCAACACTTTCGCCAGTTTTAGATACCCCTTATCCTTCTCTATTGGGTAGATGAAGAAATCCATAGAACTCAAATAAAAGCCATATGCCTCAAACAAGGATGGTAAATTTAGTCACCCCCTAAAATAAATAAGTACATTATGGTAAATTTAGTCACCCCCTAAAATAAATAAGTACATTAAATCAACGGTGTAAATCGTTATGTTATGGGCAAGAAATCAGACTCGTTGAAATCCAAGACTGTCTAGGTTTAGGTTTTATTATATAAAATGGAAAGAGTCTCCGCCTTCAATTTCCATCTCATGGTGTTCTCTACAATATCTTCTTAGTCTCTTCTGGAAAAAGAAGAAATCTTCCAGATATTCCTCTCTTCTCAAATTAATCTCCCAATTCTCTTTCAGCGATCTAAAGGATCTTATTCCTTCAATCCTCCATCCCTTCAAGGTGAACTAGGGTTTCGTATCTTCCTTTTGTTTTTGATTGTTTAATTAATTATGTTGTTTGTTTGTTTTTTCTTATTTTTTTCCCAAGATTCAGTTCGACTCTTGATTCGATTTGGTTCGCATGCAATTATGTGGTTTTCTAATTTTGATTTGATAATCTTTGTCTGTATGATTGGGGATTTTTGATTTTTCACTCTTACTTCCTTATAGTTATTGATGTTTTGATTCAGTTTTTACTAGTAATGATGTTAAACATTTTCTGTGATTTTCTGTTTTGTTAATCTTCTGTGTAGGTTGGATTTTGGGGATTTTGTTCACTTCTTCATTTAGTTAAAAGTAATCTTGAGGTATTATTTCTCTCACTCTTACTCCATAATATATTGTGTTTTCTGGTGTTTTGTTTCAGCTTTTATTACTCTAGTTATCTTGTTTAACATTTACCATCATCATTTGAAGAAGATGAATTAGAGAACAAAAAAAGTACCGAATGAATTAGAGAACAGAAGTACTGAATTCAGTTAAATAATGAATCATCATCATTTGAAGAAGATACGCATATATGTTTAGGAATCGGCACTGGATTCTTACTTTGCACTCTCTCTTTCTGACACTTATTTTAGGTACAATGGAAAAATGGACGGTGAAGTGGTCTGAGACTCGTTATGGGAAAGATACTTTCAAAACCATAAAAGAGAAACATGTGAACGGTGTTTTATATAAAAACTTTGACACATTTGAAGCGGTCGGGAGCGAGACATTGATACGACTTTGCATCGGGGAGATTTGGAATAGATCTCGGTTCCAAATCTCGGTCTAATCTAGGTTTCAAATTTTATACTCATAATTTATGTAGGAAACATTTTTCCCACAACTCATCAATTAAGATATAAAAAAATATCATCAATTGCATAATATCAACAATGATGAATTAAGTAATTATATTTACTTTGTAAGCTTTGGATAAACTAACCTCCAAATCAGACGCGTATGTGCTTAGATTTGTTTCTTTTGTTGACAGCTCATCACAATCCTCTCAAATCTAGCCTTCATTATCTCCAACTCTGGCTAGTCGTGCTATTATCAACATTGATTCATTGTGTGAAGAAAAAACCACCGACAACAGTGGTTTATCTTCTTCTTTTTTTAGTTTCTTTTTCATTTTTTTTTGGTGGTGTTCAAGTATACCAAGATCTGAACTAAAATCAGTGTTGATTCTATATGCAGAAATAGATCGAGAGAAAAGGGTGAGATGGGTTTAATCCTTTTGCTTTTTTTTTCTTTATATCTTGAACCTTATAGAGATATCAAACTCTTCTCCTCTTAGGTTTTCTTTAAAAAAATAAATCATACTCATAATAAAACGAAATTCCGCCCGAGTTTAGACGAGATAGCCCGAGTTAAGGCGAGATTCTCTCACGAATTTCGTCTCGCCGAAATTGTTGAAATCGACTGTTCAAGATCCGAGATCGAGAAAATCGCCGGATTCTCGGTCGGAACGGCCGAGATCGATCACACTGGACCGGAGATGGTGAAAGGCTTGTGGCTGTGTTATTAAAAAATCGTAAAAAACAAAATCACAAAATTGATGAAACTGCTCTGTTAAAAGTTTCAGGAGATGTTATTTTAAGGCATAAAGGAATTGTGCAAAGTACCGATTCTGTCATGTTGTTGAAAGAGAATTATTCATGCAACCTGCATGAGCTAAAAATTTATTTGAACCCCCTCGCTCGTCAATATTCAGATCTATCTCATCAAGAAAAATCGGCTGTAGGCGATCTAAAAACTGAATCATTCCAAGAATATGGACGTCTCAATCATTTGGGGAGACAAATTACCAAGTAAGTTTTTGTATTCATTCGGGAATTATGAATTTTTGAGATGTAGTTTTATTTTTAATGAAAATGGACGATTCGGCATCAACTTTTTAAGTAAGTTTTTATGTTCATTTAAGATTTTTTATTTTTTTATTTGTAGTTTTGTTTTGACTGAATTGTTTTTATTTTGAATATGTAGGGATGCTACCACCGCTCTTCGAATTGCTCATGAAGCAGGGTATAAAGTTGTTGATTTTGGTCCTGCCAATGTTGCAGTGACGGTATTGTCTTCTGGCAAGATCAAGTTCAAGTTGATAATTACTAGTCTGACAGCAAGTGATGATAATTACTAGTCTGACAGCAAGTTTTGGAGATGGGTATAGCAAAATTTTGAGGTATTGCATTTTATCAGACCCATCTGAACAAGCAAAGCCTGTTTATGCAGATTTACTGCAGGTGCTGCTTAGTCCACGAACACTCGATCCCCGTCCTTGCTCGTGTATTTCCGTATAACAGTAACCAGTGCATGATTAATTTCTCTAAAGAACTACAAGAGTTTGGTAGAAATCCAGAAATGATAGAGAATCATCCATCGCATTGGTCTGCCAAAAGGTGTGTTTCTTTTTTTTCATGAGTTCAATGAAATTATAAGTGAGTGTGGTGGGTATGTTCCTCCTCAATGTCCCAGCAAGTACAAGATAAATCATCCAGCGTCGAAGTTTGTGAGGGACATAAACGAAATTTGCTTGGGTGGAGGTTCATACACAGACCATAATGGTGTAATCCAAAACCATGCGGTAAGACGTGGGCATTCTTGGGAGGCTATAATTCGTCAAAGGTCAGTTAGTGTTGCTAATTTGACAAGTGCAATTACTCCAGATGGTACACGCCGTTATTTGAGTGGTCAGTTTAACAAACCGGTACATCTTATAAGGTTCATTCGGAATAATGAGGAGCACATCATTAATGTCAACGTTCCGGCAACGGTAAGTTTTTCCTTCTAGCTCCTTTTATGACTATTTTTTTCTGATTTCGCGTTTGGATACTTATGGAGAAGCAACTTATTTGCTTTTTTAAGTCGAAAAGTTGAAAGTAAGTTTGGGTATCTTATTTGAAATCAACTTCTGGGCTTCTGACTTCTCTCAGAAGCTGCTTAACTACTTCTCCTCGGTAATTCCAATCTATTTTATGTTTTTCTTTCCATCCTCTTGTATCTTCCCAAAACAGAAAATAAGGGTAGTTGTGATTAACTAGGAGGACACAGATGATGATCATAGATTTGATGAAATTTCTATCCTTAAGGTTCTTTTTAAGGTTTTCTTTCTCCTTATTATCATACTGAAATCTTATATATCTTTGATTTGTTTTTTTTTTCCTTCATGGATGTTGCTTTGGTTTATGCAGATCTGATTATCATAGAATTATAGTTAGTTGTCTGATTATCATAAAATTTGTCATCCTCCCCATCCTTTTTAATTTTTCTTCGTTAGTAGATATAGATCAAAAAAAAAATTTAAAAAAATTGATTTTTTTTTTGAACTACTCCTCTCTGAAATCAAACAGACTAAAATTAGATTGGGGTTTAAATTAAAATCTGTATATATTGATACTAATATAGTCTAATCTTTGTTGAATGGCTTTGATACAAATCAAACAGATTGATTTGTTTTAGTACTCCTTTATACATATCAAACAGATCAAACAGATTAGAGATTCTAAATCTCTCAATGTGAATTATCAATTTGTTTTATGGCTTTTATTAATTTGTTTTGTTAGCATATTAATTTGTTTGCTAGTGCTAGTGCAGTTGAATCTTTACAACGTTTATTTTTGTTGGGATGTTTATCAGTAAGTTGGAAGTTATAGCAAGTGGGAAGTTATGTTTATCATGAATTTTGTGAATTCACATTCAGTAAATAAGTATTTGCTTTAGAACTTTATTATAGGCTCTAGTAAATGGGAAATCATACCTAAATTATTTGAGATTTATTATTTGGTAACATAAACATCATCTGAATTTGTGATCTTGTTGTTTGAATTAAGCTCCAGCCAATTAGTCTCAAAGATATGAGTTACATCTCATAGATGCATACTGGGATCTGCATGAGCATGTGCTTGCGTTGTTGTATGGATAGTGAAAATTTGTACAAGAAGATTTTGTAACTCTAGTTATCAAAGATTTCGTTAACCTTATGCTCATTACTTCTATACGTATATATTTATATTTCTCTCACAATTAAATGCTATTTTGACTTCTGATTTTGTTAATTTGCCAAACTTGCTTATTTGCTTTTCAACTTAAAAGTTAGTAGGTTGCCAAATTAACTTTTCTACTTCTCAGAAGTAACTTCTAGAAGTTCTGGTATCCAAACGCGCTTATCTTCTTTTTCTGATTTCTTAGCTTCTTCATGACTGTTTTTCTGTAATTCTTTTCTCTCTTTTTAGGCGGAGTTTCAGGGGAGTGTAGAAGGTTATTTTGGCTTTTTTGATGATCTGTTTCCCTACCTCTTGCATCAAGCATACCGTATATTGAAGATGCACTACCCTTTACTGGCTGTACAATTCCCTACAAGTATGCGTCTCGAAGTGCCAAGGAGTACATCTTATGAGTAAACTCAGTACAAGGTATTATTGGTTTAATTGGGATTCAAAGCATATGGTGATTGGTGATTGGTGATTGATTAAGTTGGATTATGGTTTTGTGTAAAAATGGCTTTAGTTTACTTATCTACTTTGTTTCTTGAGGTCTTAGTTTAGTAATTCAGTCTGTTTGGTTTCATTTACATTTTGGAAAACCAATCTTAAGTTTGAACTTTTTAACTTTATTCTGTGTGTTATGATCCTTTATAGTATCTGGATTATGTTTGATGTTCTTTGTTATTAATGGTTGCAAGCTCCTATATTGTTAGGACTCTTCTCTTCTTTATAGGGGTAAAAGTTGAATAAGTACAGACTCAAACTTTTTTATATATATAAAAAAAAAGAACCTCCAAAACGCACATTTCCCAGTTACATTTGTTCTGGAGTTTTGGAGGATTCATCACCAGCTATAGTTATCCCAGGAGCATCCCTTAATGTTTCCAGTTTTATCTCCTGTTTCACATCGTTTCACAGCAGTTTGATGTTTCTGTCTATACAAAGAAAAAGAATAAAAATTAAATAGAGTGGTTAACAATATGGAGACAGAGATCATCAATATTCGTTTAGATACTCCTATTTCCAAAATCAGTTTTTCAATTTTGAAAACATCGGCTTCAAATGGTTTTCTTGCTTCATCACGCTAATAAGACATCTCACCATCAGTGTAACGCCCTGAAAACCAATTTATCTCCCATAAGTTTAACTTAAATCTGATGATTCTTATCATGTTTGAGGACATTTGATTCTTATCTACCAATTATAGGTTGTTCCTGTGGACTTTTTCTAAACTCTGTTGAGCCATTATTAATATTCTCTAAATTATATTGAGAGCAAATTCAATTCATTCTCAAATACTCCTTTGAAAATTTTAAGTGAACACCTGAGGTGTACTAAATTGTGATGTTAATTTCATGATTTACACTTCTCACACCTTTGAAGGCCTTGGATTTCGAGTTACGTAAGGTATCTATTATCTTACTGTCTAACTTTTTTTTTTCTTTCGATTTTAAATAAGATTCCTATCTTTCTTGCTTTTCTTTTTTTGTGGAAAGGAAGATTATATTGTTGCTCATTGAAGCCACTACGTAAAATAGTGGATTTTTAAACTTGTTGCTGCAAAGGTGTTGACATATGTTGAATTCTGGCTTCCTTTGCCATATATAATCTGCCACTGTATAATTTTCCCTGTTAATGTTTTGGACCTGCGGTTGGGGAAGATTATCCTGAGTAGAGATAGCCTTTGTGATTGTATTTTCTACTTACCAAGGGACTCCCGAATTCTTGTTGTTGACAAGATCGGCTAGTTGTCTTCTGTTGCTATAGTGACATTTGATAATAAGTTATTGGTTGACCACTTGCCTATTATTAACAAAGATTTTGCTTCTGCATGGAGCGCTGGTGATGCCCAGCTCGAACCCGCCACAATATGCATAAAGGATAAAAGCATAACCCATCGAAAGGTCTTTTTTCTTGATCAACACGTTGATAAATATGATCGAGTCAGAGTTAAACGAATCCCATGACGGTGTAATAGAAGTTGGTATCTTCTCATGGGAAGTAGTAATCAAAGGATATGGACGAGTGGCTCGAAGGTAATTATTAATCTGGCCAATCAATTGTTGGGGTTCGGGGAGTTCTTTTCAAATATTATGCAATATTTGTGCTTCCAAATGAACCACATTATTGTTGCTATGTTGTTTACGCGAGAAGAGTACGTTGGAGAATTTATCAAATTTGCAACCCAATCGTTTATCGGGTTTGTCAAAAAATCATCAGTTATTATAGCTAAAGAAAGAGAACCAAATTTTTCTAGAAAAGAGGCAATCTAGAAAGAGATGTTGTTCTGTTTCCGGGGTTTCAACAGTGCAAAGGATACAAACCGGAGAAATTTTTGAGAATGGGCGGCAAGAAAACTTGAAGTTGGAACGAGTTTGCTAACTGATTTCCATAAGAATAGTTTAATCTATGGAATTACTTATATCTTCCACAGTGTTTGCCAAAGAAGTTATAGACGTTTTTGGCCGAGAATATGCCTAAGGGATGATGCTTTCGTCTTAACCATGGTTCGATATTTGTGGGAAAAAACTCATCTAGTTTGAGTTATCCCAATTTCCTTCTGGGTAGTTAGCTCATTTATCATTAAGGGACTGGTTTTACCTTTTCTGTTGGTTTTTGAGTAATAGACGAGTTGGGAATCCAAGCATCTTCTCACATCTATGTTGAGGACCCATCTATGATTAGCCAAATAAATTTATCCTTTATTAGGACTAACCCTTTCTTGAAACTTTTCTAAATACATGATAATGTCATGTACCGGAGTACAATGACAAGAGTGTGGATAGATTTGAGGATAAACCTCTCTTGATTCTCACGAATCAAGCCTCTCTGGTTCACGAAGAACACAGCCTAAGAACAAAGTTCCAATTTGATTAATAATTTCATTACCTTTCTCTTACAGACTATGAGAATATATAGCTAGGCCTTTCCTTCCGTATCATCTAAAGGCCACTAATTAACCAGGTGGCAACATCTCAACCGACCATCACAACTTACTACTAATTATCACTCCTAACTATACTAAATAACACTATTATTACTAAAGACACACATAGATAAGATATGGGCACTCCCCTCCAACACCAGGTACATGACATTCCCTTCCCCTTCAAAACATCCTTGTCCTCAAGGATGAGAGTTAAATGAACCACTGTGAAAATCGGAGAGTCGCACATCATAAGACCAGAACGACACTCCCTCAATGAAACTGAAAACCCATGTGAGGCCCTTAGACATCCGCATGACAAGCCCAACCGTCCTCCTTCGGCTTTTGTAGAAGTGCAACTCTGAAATGGTACACTTGCCACTTAAAGTTTTGTTGGAGCTTGGTTGCCCTCCTTTCATGTTCCACCAGTTGCTTTACACCCTGAACGTCATAAACCCTGCTGACACTTTCTACACTCCATAGTACAGTTGAAAAGAATTTGAACTTCCATCTCAGATAATCAAGCCACGCCAACATATGAGGAAGTTGAATTACCATGAGTAAATGTTTAGCCGCAAAGCTAAAGACTTTCCCTGGGAAGCCTTTAAGAACTTCAGCTCTTAGCCCAAAAATCAACAGACCATCGCTTTGTGAAATGCAACGCTCGCTGTCTTCATCTTCGTAAGGAACTACATGAGCCTGTAACAGTATGTTCTTAATTTTTGGCCCTTCCTTGCCAACTAACACAGTGAAGGTTGTAGGTTCGTCCCCTTTTTTGTGTAGCACTTCTACTCCGTTTTGCTTATCAACACATGCCTTCGATTGTTTGAAATCAAGTTGCACAGATATTAAGTGAACTGGTTTATCAGTGCAAACAACAGGTTTCATCCTCTGGCAGGTTGTTAGGTCTGCTTGTACTACCCCCCGTTCTCTCACTTTGCAATCTGTATTATCCCAATTCTGAATTTGTACAGTACATATTATTCCTTCAACAGGTTGCCTGAGCTTGCATCTCAACCACTCTTGGTACAGAAAATTCAGTACATTGTGAAGGTTAATAATACCAGTATGTAAAACTTTGATTTCCAGCCTTCTTTCATATAATTCCACTCCTATACAATCCCTCTTGAGCTGATAAAACAAATCTGCCAATCGATTGTAATAAGAATTAAAATGTTGAGTATCCTTAAAGGTGTTGAGTCCAAACAAAAAATAATCCAAGGTTGCCTTCATAAACTGTTTGCGAGTATTGTGACATACAATCCATAGGCCTGTAGAGTACAATTTGAACTTCCACTTCAAATAATTCCCTGACAGCAAATACACCATTAGATCTTGAACTACTATAAGTAAAGCCCTAGTTCTCACTATTCTTGCAAGAGTTCCTCTCCAGGAATAACCCTCTGTCCCCTTAGATGTAAGCAATGGAAAATCCAAGGAGGAACATATTCGCAAGGGATAAAATTGACTGCTCACACTTGCGGAAATTGGAAGAGAAAACACCAAGGAAAAATCGCACCTTCTTGAAAGAATCTGAAGCACAAGTTTATTTCTTCCTGACATTTCAACATACAGCTTACCATTACCACCCCATAGCTTCAACAAAAGAAGAACATAAGTATGTAGATGCATTTGACAGAAACCATTAAATAAGATAGAGGAAGTATTGAATGTATGTGGGCTGTATACATTTAAACCATAAAGGAAAACCCTCGCAGCAGTAACAACACATATATTGATCTCTTTTTGTTTTCCTCTTCGTAAACCATCCACTCTTAAGTTGTAACAGTAAGTAGTTTCCATCCCAACTAGTACCAAAAACACTAGAGCCAAGTAAAGCCATGAAGAACAATATATAGCCACAGCCATTACCTTGCTGCAACATTTTTGCAAACAACTTGCAAGCCTCGAGACTGTCACAATTTTCAACACCGAAAAACCCACTCAGATACTCAAATAAAAAATCTGAATGATACCCAAGCTCTAGAATTAGCTTACGTACAGAATCACCATCATATAAACCCATCAAAATTGACCCAATAAGAATAGTCACCCAAGAACTATCAACAAAAAATCATAAGTATCAGCAAAATAAAAAGAAGAATACTCTTTAGCACTAGCTAACACCCTTGCCACGATCGTATGTCCAGCGAGTAGAATTCATGAGTATTAAGAGACATTCATCTACTATTAACTTGTAACTCATCCTACCCAGTTTAAGCTGTAAGAGAAAATAATTAATGTCACCACTCGAGTCTAACCAGTACCCATGTTTGTAAAGCAGCTCTTGAACAAGTTTCATATAGTACCCATCCAAAAATTTCAAACCCACAGAAAATTTAGAATACCTTCCCAGAAGTTCAATTTCTTTCCCACGATAAAAAAAACTCTACCCATTTGGAGCTGCAAGAGGAAATCAACTCCAACACCACTCAGATTCACAGCTTCACTGTGAGACAGTTCATCGAACAACATCCACGCAGTGCCAGTAACATCACTTTTAGCTAGCATACCCACAATTGATTCACTAAACGGCCAAGCTAATTGGTACCCATGCTCATGAACAAAATAACCCTTGTAGTTGGCCATTAAAACGGAACAGACATATAGTGCGAACGAACAAGAAGTAGTTATATCAAAACCAAATTCATAAACACCAGCCAAATAAGAAAATCTCTTTAGGAGTTTGAAATATTTTCCACGATCAAATAGAATTCGAGAATAATCAGAAGGAAGAGATAAACATGGCTTACAAATCAGTTTGATATGGTTGTTGCTTATCTCCTCTTAAGTGCTCGCAGGATTCCAACATCTTACCAGTAGCAGTTTCAATTTGAAAACCTCTAATATCATTCGAATCACCAAAATTAGATATGGGTTCTTCTGCTAGTGGGTCTACAATTGTTGAATCCTCCTTTTCTTCAAATAAAAATGACGAAATTAAGCAATCCAGGGAGTCATCTTGGTCCTCTTCAGTTGGAATTGAAGAGTCTTTGCTGAGATCTCTTACCTCTTCAGAGTTAAATGAATCCATAATTGACTTAAAAATTGACTCTAAGAGTGAATCAATTACAAGCTCCTCAGTAAAGATTTCCTCCTGAATCTGCTTAGCTTCTCTAACCCCCAGAATTGACTCTAACTGCTTCTCTTTCCTGCTGATGAGCTTCAACATCTGAAGAAGATTATACTCTCGAGTGGGGGAGTCATCTTCTCGTTTGTGAGTATCATACAACCATTGGAGATTAAGTAAATCATCCTTGAGTTTCTGCTCCTTCTCCATCGCAGCATCAAGCGTCGCCATGGATCGAAACGAATTTGATACCAATTGTCATGTACCGGAGTACAATGAAAAGAGGGGGTGGATAGATTTGAGGATAAACCTCTCTTGATTCTCACGAATCAAGCCTCTCTGGTTCACGAAGAACACAGCCTAAGAACAAAGTTTCAATTTGATTAATAATTTCATTACCTTTCTCTTACAAACTCTGAGAATATAAAGCTAGGCATTTCCTTCCTTATCATCTAAAGGTCACTAATTAACCAGGTGGCAACATCTCAACCGATCAGCACAACTTACTACTAATTATCACTCCTAACTATACTATATAACACTATTATTACTAAAGACACACATAGATAAGATATGGGCACTCCCATCCAACACCAGGTACATGACAGATAAGTTAAAGGTTTTTGTTGAAAAGAAAGGATGAAAATAGTATAATTCGTCTTCATAAGATGGGCCAGAGTTGGTTAGGTTTCAAAATGAGCCGATAGCTATATTAAATTACCGTGGATTTCTAATTCCCATACCTCGCTGAGATTTAGGTTTGCAAATGCTTAACCAAGCTTGTGTGTAACTTCCTTTGCTTTTAGATTTTTCATTATTCCACCAAAGATCTCTCTGAACACGGTCAAGTTGATCCAATTTGGATTTTGGATTGCGAGGCATTACATTTAATAAGTGGGATAAGATTGAATAGGAAGTATCTTAAATTTCCAACCTTGCAAAGTAGATTAGTATTTCTGTATACGGGTTCAAAATTTTCTTGTGGTTTATATCAAAGAAGAGCGGAGTTCAAAGACATATAAAGTAGATGCACAATGAGTATGATGCTTTACATGGTAGTAATACTTGGAAATTGGTTCCTTACATACCCAGTATAAATGTTCTTGGATGTAAATTAAAGTCTCATGGGTCTACAGAGGGCTAGATTGCTGACCAATTAATGAGTTTCACCAAATTGATGGGATAAATTATGAGGAAACATTTATCCATGTGGTTAAGGAAACAACCATCAGGTGTATCTCTCTGGTGTGGCTCTACATTAAAAAGACAAAACAATACAATTGGCTGTCTCTAATGCTTTCTTACATGGCCATTTATTTCTTGGGCATTGAGGTTGTTCATAGTGCTTCTTCAAATACATTACTTCTTACTCGAAAGAAGTACTCATTGTGAAAAGACGGGGGTACCCAAATATACCTTAATCTAAAACTTTTCCACCTATAAGTCCTTTCTCCAAAAGTGATTGTCTATGGACTGAGCCGAGACAATAAAACTAATCGGTTCACACTTCGTGTGATCGTCTATGGATACGCAATAATACGACAACGAAGTATGTTTACTTGATAATAGGTTCGGACTTAACCAAACACAATAGGATTGCTATCAAGTAAATAGGAATTAACATTTGTGTATTTTACTTCTAATTATAATAAAAAAATTATATTTCGGAAATAGAAAGTAAAAGACACAGCAAGATTTTGTTAACGAGGAAACCGCAAATGAAGAAAAACCCCGGGACCTTGTCAAGAATTGAATACTCTTAGAATTAAGCCGCTATACAAAATATAAACCAACTTCGTATAGTTGAGACCAAGCAACAAAACCTATAGTTCACCTAGTTCCCTCAGTATCCCTGCGCCTCTAACTTGTAATAAGTCACGCACTTGGAACAATTCCTTTTGTTCGTATTCCAAACAGTAAAGGAACAACAAATCTGTTCGGTAACAACTCTGTTCAAACAACGTGATATGAGTTTGACAAAAGGCTCTTCCGTTTATCCAAAAAAACTCCTTTGTAAGGTTCTTTGATCAATCTCTCAAACAACTACCAAAGTAATTGTTTTAGACTATGCAATCAATATTATTAATCACAAAGAATTGTATTGATGCCGATCTACTCAACTAATCAATCAAGGTTATCACAAAGATAAACCGATTATAGTTGGATCCCCAGCCAATCAAGTTTTGTGCACACCAAAGATTATGAACTCAAATAAGAAATCTTCTTTGTCTTCAAATCTTCTTAGATCTTCAATAAACACCTGCACACAAACAACTTGAATCTCTTGTGATCAATCACACACAGAACGGAGTCTGTTAACAATGGATTATCACAAGACGTCTTTAGATCTACAAACAGTTCTAAAGATCCCCGTCGATACTTCGATCTAGTTTGAGTGAATCTTATATCAGAAGAGAAGATAGACTCTCAAGCATAAACAAACTAGGTGCAATCAAAGTTCAACAACCGTTAGTCAATCAAATCAATCGAAAACTAATAATAAACTACAATTATCTAGTTTCCCACCAATGGTACTCGTAGAGCTTCCCAATCCCAAAGAAGTCTTTAAAACGAGCGGTCGTAAGAGATTTCGCCTAATTAGGGTACTTTCCTCTCCGAATAGATTGCTCCACCAGTAACAACACAACTAGGTAGTTTTGCTGTCTCTGAGGATTAGTTTGCTCGAAATGCAAACTTCAATATTTATAGACCAAGGAAGTTTGGACACCAAGGAATTTCCAAAACCGAATATTCTCAAAGATATGCAATAAAGTCCAAATCCAGTTTTCATAATTCCTGGAAATGCTCTGTCCAAATATTGACCGAAATCTCAGTAGAAAATCTCCAATTAGTAAATGCATATTACCAATTTTTATTTTCTAAATATATGCATTTAATTGCTGGAAATTAAAAGCATATAAAACTAAAAACCTTAATTAAAAGATTCTTAATTTATTTCGATCCGGGATTCTCCTTTAGTTATTAAGGAATATCTTTGAACAATAAAAGATAAGAATTACTGCACATGTTCAAAGTATGTCGACATCTTTACTTTGTAAATCTTTTTTCATATTTACAATCTTGGAACCGATTTGCCACACTTCCAAACAAGTTTAGAATTGGTTCATCTGACTTCCAAGAACTATGTGATTGATTATCCTATCAAATCACCAATCATGGGTTTCACGGTTCTACCAAAACAAGTTTCGGTTCTACCTCCATGTGGGTACTAAGATTAGTCACGCTAGTTACCAAAAGTTGGTTGACTAGGTACAAGGATCGATTACCACATATTTATGGTATTTAACTTGTATTCGGTTGC
>JAJJMB010004648.1:1154433-1216857 GCA_023531105.1 Papaver atlanticum | reverse complement strand
CGGTTATACTAAACACACATATTGGTAATCCAAAGATTTGCAATGAATAACAATACCAATAAGCCTAGCGATTTCCCTTTCGATCCATGAAACAAGTTTATGAATTGTACTTCCTTTAAACAAATGTAAAACATTGTTTCCTAGGACGAAATCTTCACCCATACCCATACATAATCACAATAGCATTCATACGATTATGTCGATGTCTTATATACGAAGTTCAAAAGATAGACGTTATACTTCGTATTGTAATTCCTTAATACTATGTCTAACTAGAGTATAATCATTCACAGCTTCGCAGTTATGTTTTCAATATGCACGACTTGAAAGATATGTTAGGAATGAAACAGTTCAAGTCAAATATTACTAACCTCAAGTGGAAGGATGATGTCGTCGTTGTAGCTCTTTACTTCTTCACATTCTTCAAGTCTTCACGTAATACTTGTAAGTCTCATATCCTAGTAACTTTCTAGCTAACCTATATGAAGTTGACTCTAGTAAATAATCAAGCAACTCTTTAAATGAATTTTGATTCACTAAAATATGACAACCAAACTTGACATACCAACGCTTGGTGGGTTCAACCGAGCAATGCTCTAACACATTGGAACTGTTAAAGAAATTTTAAATGCTACACGAAAAGCCTTGAGACTCAAATAGGTTATGGGAGCAGAGCATCTCTCTATGATGACATATTTTTGGAATATGCATCTACATATAAAATCATGGTTGGCGACAATGTAGTCAGTCTTGGTTCTCGATATCATTTATGGTTAACAATGAGACTTTTAAAAAAATTGCTATTATTTTTCCATGTTTATCGTGATGCCAACTGATAAAGCAGATAACTTAACGGTGGGATAAGAAATGAAGAAAGATAGTAGCTGAGACTTGGGAAATGTGTCGTGAAAAATTTGAAGCAGCTAATAAATTGTTGAAATAATTTGCGCATCTTTATTTGCTAATAAATTGGTTAAATAGTCCAGTCCAGTGTTAATTCTTACCTCGCAGTAAAAGTGCAATATAAAAGGCTAAAGTAGATAACATTTAAAAATGGGTGGAAAAGGAATTTTTCACTTGACCAAGATGTAAAAAAACCAACTTCCATCCCAAGGGTTCTATTTTCCTCTAGCAGAATATTAAATTAATAAGACTCTGTATAAATACTCCCTCTGTCCAAGTTATAGACGGAGGATCCGTGGACACTTAAATGCACACTATCATACATAATCCGTTTACCAAAAATAGCGTCATGTATCGAGTATAGTCAAGTCATATGATTTGGGTTCTTCCAAATATGTTTCGGTGGATTTGTTGTTTAGTCGTTCGTGTTACTATTGTTTTTTCTTAAAATAATTCTTAAAGTTTAAATCTCCTTAATGTTATATTGAACTTGATCATATGAGACTTAGAAAATTAAAATAGATATAATACTTATTTTTGTAGATCTTTATCATTATGTTTCTAATATTCTTTTTATAGCATTTTATTTTATTTTTAAGAGGTAGAGTTATGATCTTTGTATTGTGGGAACACGATATATGCAATGCATATTGGTCCATGCAAGCACGTTTATGGCACAACACATCACGTTAAAATTTGAGCACAACACGGCACAACATGTTAGCTCAATGTGCTGGGCTGTGCCAGACAAATTGGCACATCAGCACGGCACAGCACGTGGCACGTCAAAGCACGCAACACAACACAACACAGCACGGCACACAAAGAAAGCACACCAAGTCATGCATAAAATACAACGTAATACATCACATTTCATGCATATTTCACATAAAAGTCTTTAATTTGGCCAGTTTTTGACATTTTATTTTCGTTATGCTAATTAATTTCTATAATAACACATATACTAGCTAAAATATCGAATTTTTTTTACTTTGGAAAACATAAAATAAGTGGGCTAGCACGGCACATCACGATTATTTTTCTGGTACAACATGTCATTTAGCACCGCACAGCACAGCACGTCTGAATCTCTGGCACAGCCCAACACAACACGTAGCATGCTAAGCACGTGACTTCGTGGCTGGGCTGTGCTGGGCCGGCACGTTTTACACCTCTAGATGAATGTGTAAGTTTACACCGCTCGGTATTGACCCCAGTCATACTTTTCGATATATTAGATAAGATACTATGGGACAAAGCATCTCTTTTTGTACATTGTTATATCTAGAGTCTCGAGGTAGATATTATGGGTAATCATAGACGCGACGATGCATGTTTAGGTTAACACCTGTCGGGGTTGACCTCGGTCATACATTATGATCCACTAGACATGGGACAACGTAGATATTTTGGTACATTGCTAGATTTAGGATCTCTAAATAGATAATATGAGTAATCAGACACGACTATGCATGTTTAGGTTCACACCGGTTGGGGTTGACCCCAGTCATACATTCCGATCTACCAGATATGGGAAAAGGCATATCCTTTCGTACATTGCAATATTTAGAGTCTCGAGGTGGATATAATGAGTAATCATAGATCGAACGATACATGTTTAGGTTCACACAACTCGGGGTTGACCTAGGTCATACATTCCGACCTACCAGATTTGGGACAAAGCAAATCTTTTGGTACATTTGTTGGATTTAGAGTCTCGAGGTTAATTTACGAGTAATCCTAGACCGAACGATGCATTCCGATCTACCAGGTACGAGAAAAGCATATCTTTTAATACATTGCAAGATTTAAAGTCTCAAGATGGATATTTATGAGTAATCATAAACCCAACAATGCATGTTTAGGTTCACACTGCATCAAGATAACCCCCTCTCACAAAATCCATAACCTAGAAAAGATAACCCCCTCTCACAAAATCAAAACAATCTGCATCAAGATGACCCTTCTAACAAAATCAAAACATTTTACATCGACTTGTAATTTTATAAACGGAGTACTCTTCATGAAAGCATAACATTACGTCCGGGAGAGGATGAACTCCTGCCCGAATCATCATCGTGAGCCTAGTTATCTATTCGGGATATGGGATACGTTCGGAACGGATACGTACGAGTATTATATGAGCTACATTTTTGCATATGCTACGCACCAGGCATTTTTTTTTCTTTTAAATTGGTGTGTCGCGACGCTTCGTCACGCCCCGTGGCGATACATTTTCGATTTGGTGTGCACGGGGCTTTGCCCTGCCCCGTGGTGATGTATTTTTGATTTGGTGTGGCGGGGCGATTACATTAAATAGGTGGAGAAAAGATAGGAAATATGTGCGGATTTTATTAAATTTTTCCTTTTTATTTTCGCATACACTTATTTTTTTCATTTTATTTTCGCATAAAATATGTGTAAAATATGTGGTTTTTTTCTTTTCTTGTATGTATTAATTTGGAAAAAAGAGTTCTAATATGGTAGGTATTCGACTTCCAAATTGAATTTGGACTTCCATATAATTCCAAACACGTTAAGTTAAGAATTTTTTTAACCAATTACACGTTCCCAAGTGTCCTCACCAAAACGCTCGAGCGGATTCTTTATCGTTAGATCACGCTAAAACCCAGATCCAATAGCCTTGAACCCTTTAGGGAAAAGATGCACGGACACACCTAGAAAGATGACGTAACCGTGTCGAACAATGAACGGACACGACACAGTTACGACACTTCCCGACACACGATAGACATGCCACATCATGTGTCCCGTAAAAATCGACATTGGACATTTCCCGACATTAATTTCAAACTTTCGGACACGTCATAACTGATTTATTTTGGTTTGGAAATCAAAATAAACTAAATGTGAAGCTAATTTATTCTTTTTTTTAGTCAAATTCAAGCATTACTTTATAAAAAACTTGATCATTATTTCATTATTATTAATATATTATTTTATTAGTAATTATGTATTTCAAAAATAAATACAATTATTATGTTGTAGAATCTCATGTTGGAATTTGGAGATTTAATCTGTCCCTCCCGCAACAGTGTCGTGTCGTACTCGAGTCTCGTGTCCATGTCTGTGCAACATAGCTGTGCAGTTTCAAACGTGGACAGTGGACTTCGTCGCTTTGGAATATGTGACGATTAGTGTATAATTTATTAGAATTAGTGCATTTCTTCGGTGCATTAATCATTTTCGATTAAACAAATGAATTTCAGGATAAAATAAAGCTTCAAGCCTTCAGCCTTTGTATCTGTTCAACTAATTGACTAGTGATTACTATTGGTTTTCCACTGCGGAAGATAGATATAGCATTTTGGGGTGAGTTTCATTTCTTAGTCTTAGAATTGTCCTCTCCGAATATCTCATTGTTTCCTAATCTTGAATTTTCTCCATTGAAATATATTTTTTTTTAATTGTTTCGAGGTATGTGAATGTTCTCAGGGGTAGAACTAGAACCGGGAAAACCTTACAGGCACAGGTACAATGAATCTCAGGGAAGGCTCCGCATTTATCATGTAAACTTCTTGGAAAAGTTGAGGTTGGTTCCATCTGTTTAATTTCCTAATGACGATTCAATCAAGCATATTCTTCTTCTTTTTTCCCGATAACTGTTCGTCTATATTGATATTAATTCTTGCAAATGTAAAAATTATACCAGGCAACATTAAGCGATCAAAGTAGGGGTGATTTTGTTGTGGTTCAATGTAAAGTAGGGAACACAGATGCAATTTATTTATGTTCAATCAACGAAGGATCGCATGTGTTGAACATTGAGTTGGAGGAAACGAAAAATGCTGTTATCTTGGAGGTCATAGGCAGGAGAAATATACATCTGTCTGGTTTCTATCTAGGGCTTAATGATAGATGTGGTAATGGAGATTTTTTTTCTTCAAATTTATGTTCTTACATGTTGGATTATTCTCGTCCTTCAACCACTCTATCCAGGAACAAATCCGAAACCCTAGATTTGGAAAATTTGATTTTATGTTCGTTTATTTGCTTCAGATTTTTTTTCCTGGTAATTTGTCTTCATCAGGCCCTCGTATAACCCAGGTGTAGCTTTGCTTTTTTCCAGTTTCCATGGGGAAAGAGAGAGGCAAAGGATTACTCGCATAAAAGAAAGATAAAAGCCCCCTGAAGATGGCGAAATTAGAGAAGGAAAAGAGGGATGGAGTAAAGCATCGAGATATAGGATTACTTGCAGAAAAGAAAGATAAAACCCCCCTGAAGATGGCGAAGTTGGAGAAGGAGAAGCAGGATAGAGACGAGCGTCTATGAAAAAGCGGGGGTCTAACAACCACACCAAATATTTCACTTAGTAATCTGTATGGACTAACTCTAACATACTTTTAAGAGAATCAACTAGACAGTCAGACTCAATCTTAATAAAAAGTATATCAAAGAGTTATATCTCAATTTCTCGATTCAATCCGCAATCAAACAAATAGGAATTTGCGAGCCTGTTTGAATACAATAGAAATAACTTGAACGGTACCAAAGACCAATGTTCAAGGATCAATCAATTTCAATTAACAACCAAAGGTTGGATTTACCAATTGATCGATTCAACGCACAACCTGTGATATTTCAATTATATAACAAAATATAATGCAGAAAAGAAATAACACAGACACCAGAAGTTTTGTTAACGAGGAAACTGCAAATGAAAAAATACCCCGGGACCTAGTCCAGATTTACTGTGTTAAGCCGCTACAGACACTAGACTACAACAAAGCTAACTTCGGTATGGAATGTAGTTCAACCCTAATCAATATCACACTGATTCAAGGTACAGTCGCGTTCCTTACGTTTCTGATCCCAGCAAGATACTACGTACTTGATTCTCTTAGCTGATCTCACCCACAACTAAGAGTTGCTACGACCCAAAGTCGAAGACTTGATAAACAAATCAGTATCACACAGAAAAGTCTATTGAATAGATAAATTTGTCTCCCACAGATATACCTACGAGTTTTTGTTCCGTATTTTGATAAATCAAGGTGAACAGGAACCAATTGATAACCCAGATTTATATTCCCAAAGAACAGCCTAGAATTATAAATCACCTCACAATAATCTTAATCGATTAACGAAACAAGATACTATGGAATCACAAGCGATGAGACGAAGGTGTTTGTGACTACTTTTGTATCTTTCCTATCGGAGATATAAATCTAACGCTAATCTTACGATTGTACTCAATCACGGTAGAAACGGCAAGTTCAGATCACGAAGTTACAGGGAAAATAGATGGGTCTGGCTTCACAATCCCAATGAAGTCTTTAAGTCGTTAACCTACAGGGTTTCGTGAAAAACCTAAGGTTAAAGGAGAATCGACTCTAGCTTGTACAACTAGTATCATACAAGAGGTGTGGGGATTAGGTTTCCCAGTTGCTAGAGTTCTCCTTTATATAGTCTCCAAATCATGGTTTGCAATCTAAGTTACCTTGGTAACAAAGAATTCAATATTCACCGTTAAATGAAAACCTGATTAGATTCAAGCTAATATCTTTCAACTGTTAGATCGAACTTAGCTTGTTATACACAAATGAAATGCACCTTCATTTAAGTTGGGTAACCGTACCTAAACGCGTGTCCACTTAGTTTGTTCAACAATAGTTAACCAATATTTAGCCATATGAGCACTTTCATATCAACCTTATTCATCTTCACCATAACTAGTTCAAATGACTCAAATGAACTGGTTAGAGAGTTTTTCAATTGCTCAGATCTCATAGTAGTATACAAGACACAATCAAAGAAAAATCGATTTTGATTCACTCGAATCAATTCATGAACATTATAGCTACGGTTTGCAAAGTTTGCATTCCTTATTATATAAATGTTTTAGTTCATGAATAAATCGATTTTAGAAAGTAACCTACTTAAGTATGCAAACGGGTACGCATACCTAAGTGGTCGGATCGAGTTTGGTTACGCCAGTACGCGTACGGGTGTGCATACCAATTCACACTTCCAAACTCCAACAGAAATTCACGGACGTAAAACTTCCGCCAGTATGCGTATGGGTACGCATACTTTCCTGAGTTTCCAACAACCGCCGGTACGCGTACGGTACGCATACTTTAGGTTCCCGGTTTTGGACTTTTACACAAATGTGAGAACACACTATGTTTATATCCAAACATGGTTACTTGTTCTAAACTCTCATTTCAATCATTGAAACTTTATTAGAGGATGTTAAAATAGTCGTTATCCACAAACTATTTTCATCAAAGCGATTTTCAAGTTATTGAAATAATCAACATGACTTTCGTTTAAATGAGTAAAGATGAACTTGGCCAAAGCGAAAGCTTACCAACACATATTTCGAGAAATAGATAAGCGAGATAAACTCGGCTCGAAATAGCATATGTGTATAATTGAAGTCTATATAGCTATACGACTTTTGTCTCAAAATAGGAGATAGAATAGATAGACTTTTGAGTGATAGATAAGTTCAAGTCTCCACATACCTCTTTGTTGATGAAGGTCCAT
The DNA here is from genome assembly GCA_023531105.1 of Papaver atlanticum. Classification (NCBI taxonomy): domain Eukaryota; kingdom Viridiplantae; phylum Streptophyta; class Magnoliopsida; order Ranunculales; family Papaveraceae; genus Papaver; species Papaver atlanticum. The sequence goes on along the minus strand of JAJJMB010004648.1, from coordinate 1,209,441 downwards.
AAGTTCCCTTGAGTAGTTCTTCGTCTTCAATCGATGAACGCCGTGGAGTCTAAGGCTAAACTACACTTACTATCCTAATCCGAGACTTAGCTATAAGTAGACTAGAAATCAAGACTTATAGTTTTGGCAACTAAACTTGACAAACAAGCTTGAGATTGCAACGCTTGCGAGTTCGACCGAGCAATGCTCTAACAATCTCCCCCTTTGTCAATTTTAGTGAAAAAACTATCAATACATATGGAATACAAAATAAATAAACTTTGTAGCTTCTCATCCAAATGCTTGATCTCCTTGGTTCTTCAACATTACTCGAAATCTTCGTCACTTCCAAGTAATCCAATGATTCCAAAGGTATTCAATTCAGCATCATCGTTGTTGAAGATCCGTAGCTATAACAATGAGAAAACAATAGCTCTCAATCATTGTTATACAGTGTCATAGTATTATTACACAGGATCAAAGTTCAATTGTATCACACCTTCGACAACAATATTATAGTGATATGTATCACTCCCCCTTAGTCAATACTTCATCTCACATGAAAACCACTCCCCCTTACATAATGATCCGAAAACCATATGTATTTGTAGTGTGAACTACACATTGATTCTCCCCCTTTTTGTCAATAAAATTGGCAAAGGTACGAAAATTAGTGGGATCCTAATGAAATTTCCATAGAGATACTTCATGACCAAAAGAAAAGCACATATCAACTTTTTTAGATGCAATCATATAGCCGAAACTAAATGCATTCATCAAGGAGTTTATAAAGATACAAGATAACCCCTATAAAATTCCACAGCCGCACTTCCCACAAAGATTTGGCAATTAAGCACAAGTTCAATTAAGAACTCTCCCCCATAAAATGTCATTCCCGAAAGAACAACAAGAACGACCTTACTTTTACAAGAAAATAAGGATTTCTTTGGACATTAACAAATCACATGAAACATGAATTTATATCCAAAAATCTCAATTAAATTAACCACAAGAGAACCCATGATTAATTTAATAAAAAATGCTCACATAAGAGAACTTATAGAGCAGCACAATATTTACATAAAGATATGGATCAGGGAAGATAAATACTGCGGAATAAACAAAGATTCATTCTATTTTTCATCACCATTTTCACAATGACATTTAATAGACTTTAATATTCGTAAACAAAAGTTCATTCTATCTTCCATCAATATTTGCATAATATCATAATAGGCTTAACTTTTGTATGTCAAAAGTTCATTCAATCTTTTATCAATACTTGCATACTGACATATGAAAGACTTAACTTTTGACCACGTTTGGGACAATCACAGTTCACGGACGCAAACACACATATCCCATAACAAGTTGCAATATATAAAACCATAAAGATTAATACTGCAAAATCAGCTTTCAAATCAACTTTAGAATTTAAATAAATAAATCTAAAAAAATATTGCAAGATGAAAATCGTTGGAAATAGCTATGTGTACTCACAATAATAAACCCTAGTTATCCTTCTTAAAACATAAGAATAAATTCTCATAAGAAGTTTCCTAGACAAAATAAGACAACTCTAAACCAAAAAAGAACTGACAAAGCACGAAAAACTAATCATCATCTTCATCATCGGAGACCATAAGAGTGGCTTGAATCTTATCCATTTCATCCTTGATTTCTGGAAACTTAGAAACAATCACAAGTAATTGTTCTTGCACACACCTTACCTTGGCATTTATCTTACAAACACCTTTGAGAATTTGGTGAAGAAGATTCATGGAGGACGAATCACATAAGCCATCAAGGGTGTCACATCTTTGTCTCTTGCAAGCAATCTCCTTCATACGTTTGAAAGTACATGGATGAACAAGCTTGGGAGTTCCAATGGAGTTGCCAATCGGAGCTATAGACAAGGTGCGACAAATTCTCTCAATCAAGCAAGGATAGACTAACTTCTTGTTGGAAGACGTCATCGACAACATTTGATATATGATAAACCCACAAATATCGAGACTTTGAGTTTCTAACTCAAGGAAATAGACCAACTCCGCAAACTCACGGCTCCAACGAGAATTCTCAATCATGGAGGGACAAAGATTAGATAGACCAAGTTTACCAAATCAAAGAGAGACTAAGATTATTAGTAGAAAATTTTCCCATATTCCAATCAACACTCTTACCACAGAGACCAATAAAAATGGTTTCATAAGAAGGTCTTTCATGACTAGGTCTTGGTAGGAGAAAACTCCCTAAAGGAATTTTAGTGATCCTTGATATCAACTCTCTATTTACATGAATCCTTCGTTTATTTATCATGGTATTGAATTCCATGTCATCATAATTAACATCATAGATGTTAGCATAGAAGATTCTTGTAAGAGTGTCAAAACCTTCACCAAGACCATCAAAGATATTACCAAGATTGAATTTTTCAAAACAAATCAAATCCTCTTTATGCCCACTAGTAAAATCCAACTTCTTTTCTAGAATAAACCCATTTGATGAAATCCTTTCAAAAACCTTTCCACAAGAATCATTGACAAATCTAATTCTAATGGAACTTTGATCTATTGGTAAATTCATGCTAGAAGAAGATGAAGAACCCAAAGTTTTTGAACCCTCTTTTGAAACCTAGAAATTATTCATGAGATCTAGAAATCAAGAGATTAGAGGAAGAGATGAGTTACTTGATATGTTTCTTGAAAACCCATTTTCACCTTTTGATCTCCAAGGATGATTAATGGAGGAAACATAAAAACCCTAACACATTCACGTACGCGGACAAGATGGGAGGGAAAAAAAGGTACGCGTACGTTCCTTTTATATACCCAATAATGGGCTTGGACCCGTTGTTGAACCGCAACCCACAAAGGAATGTAGGATTTCTTAGGTGTACAATCACCAAGGTTGTGCAACGCATGAAGGTACATGAACGTGTGATAAAAAAAATGGTGCAGAAGAAAGCTATTTCATAATTATCCTAAGGAGGACAAAATAAAACATTAACCTAAGTACAAACAAATCAAACCGTTTCTTGCCCCCATCTCAAGATATATACAAATGGGGTAACGCCAAACAAGTTACCAAGTGGCAAGATATGCAGAGAGACCCTCATGCACCATTTCCGGTTGATATTTGTGAACTGTACCAGTGATATAATCATAGTAATGATGATAATCAGTGTTAACAGAGCGTTTTAACTTTCTTTTCATATGACCAGAAAGGATATTTTTCCGATATCTCAAACCTGTATCAACATCACGAGAGCCCGTTTTATCGAACTCACTTGAGTTGTCAACAAGTTTAGTTCGTATATCATGATTGCATGATTTTACATGTACCGAACTTTTATCAGAGCGATTCTTATCCTTAAGCTTTTCTAAGAATTTAAAAACGTTTTCAAATGCTCTAAATAGATCTTAGTCAACTGATCCATCACGATAGTATTCCTCAAAAATATTAAGAGTTAATCTAGTGAGATTCCATATCTTTGAGCGTAGAGAACGTTTTCTCGACCTTCCTTTCTTAGAGGACCGTTTATTTTTTTATCTAGACTGTTTCTCAACATCTAAGTTTTTCAAAGTCTTAGATGGAATGAGATGATCATGAGAAACCAAATGACTAGTCCACAATAACCTCTGAACAATCTTTACGGATTTCTGGTGTGCGATACAGATCTGAAAATAAAGAAGAGAGAGAAAGTGAATCTGTAAATAAAGAAGAGAGAGAAAGTGAATCTGAAAATAAGATATTTTCTACTCCTTGTTTGTAAATATATATGGACCCAAAAGGGTATTTCTGCCACTACAAGATGACAATTACATCATCCATGACGTCACCATAGGACCAAACTATAATTTCTAGGACCAAATAGTAATATATTTTTCCTAAAAGGACCAAACAGACGGTTGACTGAGTCAACTGGACCAAACTCTTCCTAATATATTATTATTAGGACCATATGGTATTTCCTACAATAAATAAATAAAATAAAGCATCAAATTCTTTATCATCACACGTTGGTAAAGTCATTGTGTGATGATACCAGTGACCCTGAGTTCGAAACCCTCCAGCATCAAATTCTTTACAACAAAAAAACTCTTTCACTATCAGACTCCTGACATTGTTTCATGGTTACGTTATTCCACGGCTTATTCCATTGATTTATAAACCTGAAAAGAAGTTAAATAAACAAATTCATGTTCCTTGGAAGATTTTATATGTATGTCTGGATTAGACTGGTGATCGAACTAATTTTGTATGCATGTACCAAAATTCAGAGAGAGATCTATCTCTATAAATCACATATACTTCCGTGTTGACGCCATATCGGTATCTGATACTTGGGGATACCTGGAGATACGTGTCAGAAACTCCATTTAGAGTATCACCTTTTTTTAATTACAAAAAGGGTAGGGGATACTTTAGGATACCTCTGGGATACTCTAAGAGGGGATACTTCCTATAATTTTAGCCTATATTTTTATATGCAAATCTATATATTTATAATTTTATACATAAAATCTAAATATTTAGAGATATTTGTACTCATGAACACATCGAATAATTATATCTAAATCTAATAACATGTTGACTATATAGAAAGAAAACCTGTTGGTTATTTTATGGTGCTTCATCTCCAGTGTTCAAAAATTTAGCTTTAAGGCTTCTTGGGCAACCATGTTCCTCGTGTTGTTCAGAGAGAAATTGGAGCACAAAGTACTTTATCCATTCAATTAAGAGAAATAAGATTGAACCCCAATATGTTAAGAATTTAAATGTTTGCTCACAGCAATCTTCTACGAAAGGATCTAAGAAATTGGAATGTGAGGTATTAGTGTAGTTGCATTTGATCCACTTGACAATGTGGGAAAACTTAAAGTAGGAAATCTTTCACTTGATAAGCAAGAACTAGAAATCATGATTTTTTATGAAGACAGTTAGACATTTGATGGGCGAGCGAGATGCTAGATAGTTTTTATCTATCTCTTTTTAAATGTTCCGAATAGTATTTATCGGATTTTTTGATTTATTTTATGTGATTTTTTCACTAGAATCAATTATTATTATATAGAACATCTTTTAATAAGTACAAGTATCCCACTGTATCTCGTATCCCCAATTTTTGGAAATTGACAAATCCCCATATCAATATCGCTGTATCAATGTCCCCGTATCAATATCGGTGCATCATAGATCTATCTGCAATTCGATCAAACCATTCTAATCCACTAGATATATGTATGTGTGGATTAGACTGGTTTCAGCGAACTAATTTTATATGTATGTACCGAAATTCAGAGAGAGATCTATCTGCAATTCGATCAAACCAGTCTAATCCATCCACTAGACTAGATTGAAGGAGTACTTGAATAACTGCAATCTAAAATCACAAATCCAATAGGGCACCCAACTCATCAAAACCAATTGGCAATGAGTGGAGTGGCCCAAAGGATTATAAACCACGTGATCTTAGATAACCCAGACAATGTGGGACTAATACTCTCAACACGCCCCCTCTAACGAATATGGGAAATGAACAAAATACCTCCAAATCAAAATAAAAATGAAAATGAATACCTAAGTAATAAAGCCAGTCACTTGAGATTTGATTGCTCCATGACATGTACTACATGTGGTCGATGTTTGGAGAACAACAAGAGGACATGAAAGAGTGTATCTTCCAAATATACCGGAAAGAAAGGATCCCATAGGAAAGATGTGGCTAGTTCTACAACCTGCTTCATTCCATCGTTATCAAGCATTTATCTAAAAAAATTAACACATTTATGTATCTACCCGACTATTAGCAATGTCAAATGCTGTTTCTTTATGACAATCACATCATTCAAATTTGTTGTATGTGATTCTAAAGAGGGAAGAAATGGGAGAAAAGAATAGTTCCGGTGTTGTAAGCACGACAAAAATAAAACACTGGGAAAGTTCGTGCATATACAATACACATTTTGACACGAGGTTTATTTCTTATGGTTTTGACTATACGGATTTGACACTTCGTTTACATAAAAGACCGGATGTCAATGGCTGCTAAACCATCAAGGTTTAGCTCAGTTGGCAAGGAATCTGACTCTCAAATAAGAGGTTAGCGGATCGAGTCATGATATACTTCTCTCTTATGTAAATTAATTTAAAGTTTAAGTTCTTCGTATATCTTTTTTCATTAAATTAAAGTTTAAGTTCTTCATATATCTTCTTTCTTATTGAAAAAAGAAAATGGCTACTAAGGCTAAGTCATATGGTGCTTCAACATTAATTTTTTTTTTAAGTTCTTAATGTATCCTCTTTCCTATTGAAAAAGAAAATGGCTACTAAGACTAAGTCCTCTGGTGCTTTAACATTCAAAATGGTGTCACGTCACTCTGAATCATCGCCCAACTCCTATGGTGGTTCAACATTCCTTCCAGAAGCGCTTAATGATAAGACGCTCAGCGACCAATAATTTGACGCTTCCTCTGGAGCGACCAATGATTTGGTGCTTTGACCGTATTGACTAGGTCACTAAAACAGTCAGCAAACTCGATCATAATCACTTATCTTCTGCATTTTTGTCTTCTAAACCCAAAATCTAGTTTTTCATGTTCGATTTGTTTGGTGAACTGGAGTTTTTGAAGGAAAATCAGAAGAGGGTAGTTGCTTGTTGTGATTGTGGTTCTTTTGAACCTATTTTGCACGATTTTCATCCACAAAAAAGAACAAGGTACGTAGAACAACTTTGAGTTGATTTTTTTTTTTAATGTTTTTGTGATTTTTGATTTGGAATTAGAAGAAAATATTTGTTGCATATGAGTTTCCATAGTTGTTCAATGTATCAATTTGTAGTGTTGATTTAATTTATAATTAACAATGATTTTAGGGTTTGATTTGGACGTAAAATATATATGGAATTTTGATGTAAAATTTGATATGTATAATCTTGTGGTTAATTTGTTGATGACGTTTGTGTATATATTGATAATTAGGCATGGTATTAAATCAGGGATTTATTAAGGTTGTTTTGATGAATTTGTGGACGATTGATATTTTTTATTGTGGTAATGGTGTTTGTGGTGAAATCTATAATGTCATGGGAATGGCTTTTACAATTCACGCATGTTAATTTAGCATGATTTTATGTTTGCATCATTAGATCATGGAGGGGGACAATGGTTTGGATAATTTTGTGACATTATCTAGGAGAGATGGCCCACCAAGACATATAAGTGATAGTGATATCATTGATAATCGTCTTAAGGGAAAATTTAGAAGCAATTAGGGTAGTGTGAAGGAGTTTTACGAAATAGTGGTGCAAATAACCCCTTAGCATGTTTGCTTTGTGACAACTTTGGTTTTTCTTATGTGTTTCAATTTTCTTTCAAGTTCCGGGTGCTCATGTTTAGGAGTAGGTGTACCACAATTACACTCAAGAGTTCATTAATGTACATCAAAGAACCACAAGCATCATAAAAGGCAGGTGCTTACATTAAAAGGGCAGTAAGAGTGTACGTTGGTATCCTTAAAAGATTTTATATGAGCAGAGGTGTAGAATTGACAAATGAAATCATTGTAAGAGTTACTCTTAATCATGAATTATTCTTCCATCTAATCGAAAATAGTTCATATTTGTGTTTTGTTCAGGAGGAACTCGGTCGAAGGAAATACTTTCATGAAACCGGTAAAGCCTTCATACATTATGAATGTTATTTAATCCTAAAGGACGCATTTCCCGAGTTTAACCCGGAAGTTGGACCACGTAATCCTCCAGAAGATGGAGGCGACGATTAATATATTCAACTTTTGTTCTAGATTTTTTGGGTAAATCTTCTGTAAACCCTTACGAGACTATACTCGTACACTAGGGTCACATTGGGGGTTAAAAGGCTTGTTGCACATGATAAGTGTAACCGTGATTCATAAAAAAGTGAGTTAGGTTTTGAATCATAAGTTGTAATGTACTAAAGTGTTTATAATAAAACTCTAATGTTAAAAAGTGTTCATTGCGCCAGATCAGGATAAAAAACACGTTACATCATATTCATTACCTTTGATCTCTAATTTGAACTAAAATATACAACTACACATGACATAAACATCTGTTGACCAAACTAAAACACACAATACCACATTACATCATAAACACACAATAACACATTACATCATAAACATCACCTTCAAACTCTTGAGTACACTTAATCAGTCTATTCCACCAACTCATACCTATGACATTTCCAGAAATGTTTACCATATGTCTTCCTTTCTTTAGAACATTACAGCTTCATATAAAAATTATAACCAGGGGTTGAGAATGAAGCCACTTTTTTCGTTCTCAATCTTAATTTTCCCTTTGTCTTTTAAGTTTTTGCATAGATCATTTACCTTTTCATCTTATTTAGGTTTTATTGCATCTTCCATCCATTGTGCTTCTTCACGGTAATTTTTATATTAGCATCGCAAATACCAATTTTTTGGCGGTTCCGATTCAAGTACCTTTTTAATACCGGTACAACCTCTTTGGGGACACTTGGAATACACCGTAGGGCATTACATGAGGCTATGGTTGTCCATAAAACATGGTGGAAAAATTGTTAGAGCACTGCTCGGTTGAACTCGCAAGCGTTGCTATCTCAAGCTTGTTTTTCAAGTTTAGTTGATCAAAACTATATGCTTGATTTCTAGTCTACTTATAGCTATGTCTCAGATTAGGATAGAAGTGTGTAGTTAAGCATTAGATTTCACGACATTCACCAATTGAAGAAGAAAATCTACTGAAGAGCTTGGAGGAACTTCATCAACAAAAGGTATGTGGAGACTAATACTTATCTACACTCAAAAGTCTATTATATTCTATCTTCTAAAGAGACTAAGTCGTATAACTATATAGACTTTTATATTATACACATTTTTATTTCGTTTATATATTTCTCGAAATACGTGTTGGAAGCTTTTTAGCTTTATCTAAACTTCATCATCTGCTTGACGACTTTAGTTGTAGACAATTTATTTGTTGGAAACTGAATATTAAGTCAAGATGATCATGTGAAAATTACCTTGAACATCTTACATGATTTGTGTGAGACAACCATTTGACGTTAACTTGGGAAGTTTCGTATTGATAGATTAATCACTTGAAAATTACTTGAAGCTAGTGGTATGTTTAAGATTACCATTGTTGTCTTCCAAGGATGTTTCAATGATTGAATGAGAGTTTTAGAACTACTACTAATGTCTGGATATAGCATAGTATGCGTACCATGTATGCGAACTGATACTAGTTCATGTCCGAAACTTTTGTTTGCGAACGGGGTTAACTGTCAAAGGTCCGGAACTGTGGTTTGCAAATAGTGTTTGCGAACAGCTAAGACTAGGTAGGTCCGGAACTGTGGTTCGCGTAATCAGTTTGCAAACACAGTAGTTAGGTTCTAAAATCGGTAAGTATGACAATTCATACTCATGAACTCAGGTTCGTTTGCGAACTCAGTTTACGAACTAAAGTCCTTGAAACTTTAATGAAATAAGGTATGCGAACTTGTTTTGCAAACCGTGGCATTATGTTCATGAATTGGCTCTTGTATAAGTACTTTGTACAACTACAAACCAAACCGGATATGTTTCAAATTATTCATGGATATTTCTATGAGATAGTGAACATTACAAAAACTCTCTTAAAGCACATTTAGATTCATTTGATTATCATATTTGATCTAGAAGTGTTAGATGAATATGGCTAAACAATAAGTGTTCATATGGCTAACATCGGTTAACTGTTATTGAGCCAACAAGTTATACATGTTTAGGTACGGTTCACCCATATCTAAATATAAGTATATTTCATTTGTGTATATCAAGTTAATACCATCTAACGGTGGAGATTGATTTCTTATTTTCTAAGAAGACTTAGTTTGAATCTTAAATTAGGAGTTCATTTAACGGTAAATATCAATTTCTTTATTACTAAGCTATCTTAGCTTTGATTGTAAGCAACCATGATTTGAAAGACTATATAAGGGAGAACTCTAGCATATGGGAAACATAATACCGACACTCTCGTGTGTCCTAGTTGCAAACTAGAGTCGATTCTCCATTAGCCTAGGGTTTTCCTTAACCATTATTAGGTTAACGACTTGAAGTCTTCATTTGGGATTCGTGAAACCAGATCCAACTATTTTCTTTGTAGTTGCATATTCTGATCTTAATTTTTCTATCGTGTTGAGTTTAATATTCTCTAAGGTTTTCTCGAGATATTCTTCGATATGTAAGATATAAAAAGTAATCACAACAGTTCTTCATCCTAGACTCTTGTGATTCTGCAATAACTTCTTCTGTTAATCAGTTAAGTTATTGTGAGGTGACTAATATTTCTAGGCTGCTCTTCGGGAGTATAAGACCGGATTATTAGTTGAGTTTCATGTTCACCTTGATTTATCTTAAGACGGAAAGAAAAATCGGAATAGACTTATCTATGGGAGACAGATTTGTTTATAAGTCTTCGACTTTGGGTCGTAGCAACTCTTAGTTGTGGGTGAGATCAGTTAGGGGAATCAAGTGCGCAGAGTCCTGTTGGGATTTAAGAGGCGTAAGGAACGTGACTGTACCTTAATCCGTGTGACACTTGTTTAGGTCTCAACTACATTCCAGTCCGAAGTTAACTTGTAGAAAGATAGAGTCTGTAGCGGTTTAATATAATGTGGTATTCAAATTTGGACTAGGTCCTGGGGTTTTTCTGCATTTGCGGTTTCCTCGTTAACAAAATTTCTGGTGTATGTGTTATTTCTTTTCCGCATTATATTTGTTTATATAATTGAAATATCATAGGTTGTGCATAGTTCAATCATGGTTGATATATCCGACCTTGTTTGTTGGATAGGACTTGATTGACATTCGGACATTGGTCTTTGGTACCATCCAAGTTATTCTCATAATAATCAGTCTCACGGATTTCTATCTAGTTGATTTACTGATTGTATTGTTAAAGAGATAAAGCTCTTTGATATTTTTCTTGATTGAGTCTCACTTTTAAGTTGGTGCTCTCGGAATTATATTGGAGTTTAGTCCATATAGATTGCAGAACGAAATATTAGGTGTGGTTGTTATACCCTCGCGTTTTCAATTGGTATTAGAAAAGGAAAACACACTAAGACCTCATAAGTCTGTGTTTAAAGCAATCTAATTAGTATGGACAATAATATTTATGTTAACGCTTCACCAGTTTTAAATCTACCCAACTCCGAGTGTGTTCTAGAAACCATCAATGAGGTTGAATGTTTTGATCTAGAAAAAATTATCAAAAACCTATGTCGAGATAAACATGGATTGATAAGGAAAATTGATGGACTTCATTGAGAAATTTACATCAAAGACTCTGATCTTCGTGAATGCTCTGAAAATATAGTTGATCTCCAGAAGAAGTTAGATGAACAAATATGGATCAATACCAATCTTGTTGTAGACATTGCACAATGTAAGGATTTGAAATCTGTCAAAGTATCTTTAATGTATTTGAGAAACTCCTTTAATTCTTCCTTGAAGGATTGTCGAAAGTCAGGAGATAAACGATGTTTAGGCTTTGTAAAGCCTGATGTGACTCAGAATATTTCTGATGAGTTAAAGGTGTTGGTTCATGTATGCTTTGTGGGTCTTGTGATCATTATCAACATACATGCATGCCCTTTAAAAAAGTTAAAAGGTTGCTAGTTCTCTACACAAGAAAGTTGAACAACTGTTTACTACTCTAAAAAGGTGTGCAAAACTAACAAGAAAACCCAAATGGGAAAGTAGTGTTAGTGTGGCAGCTTTTGCTCTAAAATCAACATCACCTTTTCAATGGTTCCTTGATAGTGGATATATCCAGCATATGACAGGTGACCTTTCATGGTTTGTGAATACGAACGATTTTGAAGGAGGACCTGTAACATTCGGAGATGGGAGTTGTTGCTACATCAGTAAAAAGGGGACGATCAAACTACCAGGTATTCCTAAAATCCATGATGTCATATATGTTAAAGGTATGACATCTAATCTTCTTTCTGTGAGACAAATTTGTGACAAGGGCCATAAGGTTGTATTCAGTGATATTGTAAACAAGTCTGGAAAAGTGATTTTTCAGGGAACTCGTGGTAAAAATAACTGTTATCTTTTGGATACTCAGTTCAATAATTGTTACAATTTGACTAAGGTGGAATCTATACATATTTGGCATGAGCGTTTTGGTCACATAAATTATCGCCTTTTAACTAAGATCATTAACAAAGAACTTATTAGAGGCATTCCCAAAATCAATGCTAAGATTGATGGTGCCTGTGATGCCTGTCCGCAGGATAAACAAACAAGAGTTCCACATAAATCATCTCGAGATATTCTCACTAAATCTCAACTTGATTTAATTCATATGGATCTCTTCGGTCCTATTCAACAACCCATTGTTGCTGGAAAGAAATATCCTTAATTATGGTAGATGATTACACCAGATTCACTTGGGTGGCATATTTGGCCCATAAAAATGAAATATTAAGTGAGTTCAAGATTATTGTTAATAGAATCCAGAATAAACATGGTCGCAAGCTAAAGAAAATTAGAAGCGATCGTGGAACTAAGTTCAAAGAAACCAAAGTGTTTGAATTCTACGATAAACTAGGGATTATTCAACAATATTCACCACTCATAACTCCACAAGGCAATGGATTTACCAAAAGAAAGAATAGGAAATATTCAGGAAATGGCAAGGGTAATGCTCCATAACAAAAACATACCATTGAAGTTTTGGGGAGAAGCTGTTTTTACAACATGCTATTTGATCAACCGTGTTTACTTACAGTCTAAAACCCTAAATATTCCTTATGACTTGTGGTACGGTAAGAAGCCCAACTTACACTATCTCAGAGTGTTTGCCAGTAAGTGCTACATTCTAAAAGATTGAGAACAAAAAGGGAAATTTGATTCCAAGAGCGATGAAGGTATTTTTCTTGGCTATGCATCTGACAGTCGTGGTTTTCAAGTATACAATCTCAAAACTCATGTTATGATGGAATTAGCAAATGTTATCATTGACGATCTGAGCGATTTTCGTCATGATGACCCTCCTGTTGAATTGCCTCCAACAGAGACAATTGAGAAAGTCAAAGAAATCTCAGAATCAGTAGAAGTTGTACCAACTGTTACAGATCCTGACATTTCTAGTTACGAGGAGAAAATTCTTAGTCAGGGTATTCCTGTTGAACGTGCACCACCATGACATCTCCGGGTTCAAAGGAATCATGATACTAATAGTATTATTGGAGGAAAAGAACTGCTAATACGAGAGGACAACTTCGAAATATTTGGAACTTTGGATGTTATCCATCTCTAGTGGAAAACGGATCATGCGATATGTTAAACATACCATCTGTTATGGTGTATCTTATACTTTTGATACTAATACTGATCTTACTGCTTATTCAGATATTGATTGGGCAAGATGTGTCGAAGATAAGAAAAGTACATCATGGGGATTTTACTATGTGGGATTGAATCTTGTGGCATGGCATAACAAGAAACAAAACTTACAATCCCTTTCAACATGCAAAGCATAATATATTGCTGCAGGTTCATGTTGTACTCAACTTCTATGGATGAAACAATATTTCTACAATATTTCAAAGTTGTGATGCAATTAGACTTTGATTCTATATAATAATACTATGACACTGAATAACAATGATTGAGAACTTTCGTTTTCGTATTGTTATTGCTACGGATCTTCAACAACAATGATGCTGAGTTGAACACATTCAGAATTGATGGAGAACTTGAAGTAACGAAAAATTCAAGGTACTTGAAGAGCCAAGGAAATCAAGCATGATGGATCAGATGCTACAAAGTTTATTATTTTGTAATCCATATGTGTTATTTCCAAAACCATTATTAGGTTAACGACTTGAAGTCTTCATTTGGGATTCATGAAGCCAGATCCAACTATTTTCTTTGTAGTTGCGTATTCTGATCTTAATTTTTCTATCGTGTTGAGTTTAATATTCTCTAAGGTTTTCTCGAGATTTATCTTCGATATGTAAGATATAAAAAGTAATCACAACAGTTCTTCGTCCTAGACTCTTGTGATTCTGCAATAACTTCTTCTGTTAATCAGTTAGGTTATTGTGAGGTGACTAATATTTCTACGCTGCTCTTCGGGAGTATAAGACCGGATTATTAGTTGAGTTTCATGTTCACCTTGATGGATCTTAAGATGGAAACAACAACCAGAATAGACTTATTTGTGGAGACATATTTGTTTGTAAGTCTTCGAATTTGGGTCGTAACAACTCTTAGTTGTGGGTGAGATCAGCTAAGGGAATCAAGTGCGCAGAGTCCTACTGGGATTCAAGAGGCGTAAGGAACACGACTGTACCTTAATTGGGGTGAGACTTGGTTAGGGATCAACTACATTCCAGTCCAAATTTAACTTGTAGTAGGCTAGAGTCTGTAGCGGCTTAATACAGTGTGGTGTTCAAATATGGACTAGGTCCCAGGATTTTCCTGCATTTGCGGTTTCCTCATTAACAAAATTTATGGTGTCTGTGTTATTTCTTTTCCGCATTATATTTGTTTATATAATTGAAATATCATAAGTTGTGCGTAATTCAATCATAGTTGATAAATCCGACCTTGTTTGTTGGATACGACTTGATTGACACTCGGACATTAGTGTTTGGTACCATCCGAGTTATTCTCATAACAATCAGTCTCACGGATTTCTATCTAGTTAATTTATTTATTGTATTGAGAAAGAGATAAAGCTCTTTGATATCTTTCTTGATTGAGTCTCACTTTTAAGTTGGTGCTCTCAGAATTATATTGGAGTTTAATCCGTATGGATTGTCGAACGAAATATTGGGTGTGGTTGTTATACCCCCGCGTTTTCAAAAACTTGTTATGCTTCCACACATTTTTTTCTTCTTTGCGACTAGAATTCGTGATTTAGCTGTGCATTTGTAAGAATGGTTTTATTGTTGGCGATGTATTTTTGAGAATGGTTTTAGTTTGAATGGTTTTAGGAAGTTGTGTACATGTGTGAAAAAATGATGTAGTTTATCTGCTTTTTAAGAGCAGTCGTAGATATGTATAATATAAAGTAGAAGGGGTTTTTGAGCTTGGACGGATGGATAACATTTGGAGAGACAAACATTACATCCGACCATCCAGACTCATCCCAGCTAAAGAAATCCGGCGGATATAAAAGTTGTAACCTATTTTGTTATGAATTTAAATTGATTGGTTCCTTCATAATTAGGGTCATAAACTTCATAATATACATTATGAATGTATGAATGTACCTTGATTGGTTTTCTTCATTTAAATAAAGTAAATGCAATACGAAATTTTTTAAGACTATTTTTTATGTCTTTATACGATTATAAACACATTACAATTTATTATTATTTTTCTTACAAAAATCAATTTGTTGTTATTTTTGTACAAAAATCAGTCAATCTTTGTCAATCAAGTAAAATAAAAAAAAAAAAAAACTTTGATAGGAATTTTTCTACTGATCGTTTTATGCTCTTTATCATTTTGTATGTTTGTAGGTGTAGATGCTGAAATTTGGATAAGGGGCAAAAGTGTCATTTCAAGATCATAGACAAAACTCAACTCTCACGGGAGAGATTAAGACTTTGGTCCTTAAGGCACCCATATCCACGAATCCAGTATACGTCCCCACGAGATACTGCTGGTCACGTAGGTTCTGTAGAGCGTAAAACGTCCCCATCAGACTTATCAACCAGAACAACCACAATTCCAGCATGTCTTCGCGATACACAACTGATTGTGATGTCATGATTCCTAGTATACATCCCTGCGAGATACTGCTAACCATATAGGCTTTGTAGATGCGTAAAAACGTCAACGGCGGACTTATGACCCAGAGAAGAGACACATATGTCTCTTGTAAGCACGGCTCACCCTATTTAAGATGAAGGACTGATTCCTAGTACATCATCGCGAGATACATTGGTCATATATACTCTAGGATCTGACTCGACTTACCGAGGCTTCAGAATAATTCCTAGGACATCCTTGCGAGATACGCTGGTTATTCTGCCTCTGGGCCCTACCGAGATGCACTGGTAATGTCGGCCCCATAAATACTGACATAATTGACTCCTAGCATATCTGTGCAAGATACGCTGGTCAAAGACAAGTGAGCCGAAATCTCGCAGAGACATTATCAGGCGTGCAAGCCTTGTTTTGTCTCTCAAACATCTCGGCTGACTTCGGAGAGATTTCATCGCGTTGGCCAAGTCTATACTGTAACGCATCAGCCAACTCTCAGACGGCTCCAGACACGTCGGCCAAATCTTAGACAGCTCCAGACGCATCAGCCAAATCTCAGACAGCTCCAGACGCATCGGCCAAATCTCAGACATCCCTAGCTGCAACGGAAAAATCTTAGGTGGCTCTCATCCGAGATGAGCCATCTCGTCTGAAGAGTCTTATGCAAGTACATGACTTAGGCACAAGCCTCATTTAGGCCCCAGGCCTCTTTCTCAGCGTCTCAAACACACTCAAGGCTAGTAAGTTGGGCCTAAAGTGTACACGTCTATCCAAAAACGTGGATAACTTCTCTTGAGCTCCACATGCTCAATAAAGGGACCCACAAGCAATTATACGCTCTCCACGTGACATATGTGAACGGCCATGAAAAGAGGGAGCTCAATTTTAGATTCTCTCACACTCTACACACGATTTTTGAGGCATTTCATGCTTTTTCACGTGATTCATCCTAGTAATTCTCACAAATCATAGAATATCTCTATATCTTTGCCAACTCGGCTAAAGAGAATATTTCCCTCTCTTAACACATCATCACAAAGGCTGACTCAGCTTCACACAAATGGGGGAATATCAATTAGGGTTTTGGTCTGGCGGTCTACGGCACGTGTGAGAAATACCCGGCCTATTTCTCACCGCAGAAGAGAGTAACGGTGGTGGAATAATGAGATAAACTCAACTTAGTTTATCTTTATCTATTTTTTAAAGAGACGGGAGAAATGATCCATACTGTAAGAAATCCATATCTTCACCAACCTGAGATTAGAGAATTCAACTATAAATAAGTCATCTATTTCTCAAAGCTAACACAAAACTTTCTCATAAACTCTCAGAGAAATCCTTCTTCAAACCCTAGAATTCTCTAATCTCTTTCTTCATCTGTTTCCCTACCTAAGACTAGCCCTAACCTCTATGACTGAAGCAGCTTTTGAACAGAAACTGTGCGTGGTTTAGGCGAAGATTGTTCATGCTCAACCTCCCATAACTCATTTTTTAGAAACCCTAAAATCCGACTTTAGCCTCTGTTGATGGTGGTTTTTTGACAAGGGAGAAAATCGTAATTTTGCTTCTGACAGAAGTACGAAATAAATATGTATAAGCTTCTGACCCGGCATCAGAATTATAAAACTCATATTTCTATATCATATTCCGCAAGAGAATTGAGAATGCGTAGCTTGTTAATGGCCACAGTGGTCCTCCACATGCCTACAAGATTTTAGAGCTTCACTCGGCTGAACTCTCATTATCACGTCCATACAAATTGTCATATATTAATCAGTATATATTGATGGTACAATTTATAAATATTCAGAATAAGCTACTACGTTATTCTGAATTACCAGAAGCATAATATTTGGAATATTACTCCGAGTTGCATAACTTCCACGACTGAATTCCTCGAATATGTTTCGTATGCTACAAACAAAGTGCTAGCACCAACATGGCCGCGCTCCATAATCAGGTCGTGGCCATTAACTCCCTAGCTAGCCAACTAGCTAGCCAGCCCACGACTTCCTTATCTTTTAGCATGGCCATGTCTTTGGCCACGACATTCCTATCCCTAGCTAGCCAACTAACTAAGGCCGTAGCCACCAGTTCCCTAACTAGTTACAGCCTCCTAGTCTAGCCCAACCGGCCGTGGCCACTTAGGCCACGACCTCTTTGCCCCTTAGCTTGACCATTGGCCACGGCTATCCTATCTATTAGCCTGGCCATGTATTTGGCCACGGCATCCTTATCTCTTAGCAAGCCAGGCCGCCGCCACCTTGCCTTCCAGCCTAGCCATGTCTCGACCTAGACTAGCCATATAGCTACGTCCTTCTTGCCTCTTAGTCCGGCCTAGCCTAGCTTCCTAACTAGCCAACTAGCTAGTCAGGCCACGGCCTTCCTATCTCCCGACTTGGACTATCTGTGGCAAAGGCCCCTTTGTCTCTTAGCTTAGCCTAAGCTGGAAACGGCCTCCCCGTCTACCGGCCTGGCAAGCCATGGCCACGGCCTCCCTGTCTACTGGCCTGGATAACCATGGCCACGCCTCCTGTCTTCAGGCCTGACCTACCCTAGTCACGGCTTCCTTGCTAGTCGTCCTAGTTTGTCCTAGCCTAGCCATATGACCAGGACTATATTTCTCCAATCCTAGCACCCATGTACATGCCGACTCAGCTAGCTATCGATTAGGTCGTGCCCGTGCCACGACTTAGATAGCTATTAGCTTGGTACGCGCACCTTCATGTGTTATTATTATGGTTAGCTGTTTACAATGCCATCTTATGGCGAATTCATTATTATTCACGCATAACCTTGGAGATAAGTTTTTTCTTCAAGCTATGTCATTCCGACTAGCTTAGGATATTACTCAATCAAGTGTACCGTGGCAAGGTTAGAGATAACCCATGACTCTACTAATTCCTATGAGAAATCAAAATATGTTACATGTAGGAATTATTTATGGGTATTGGTCTGGTGGTTTACAGCAACATGCGGCGGCGTGGCAACACCCCATGATAAGAAAGTTACAAGTAGTGGTAACAGTTGAGAGCGGTTAAAGGAAGTGGCTTAGTAATGGAGTAATGGTTTACGGTTTCCAGAAACTTCCCTAGTATAATGGGCGTAACCATACCATTATCCCACTATCTCCATCTCTCCACAATCTCCATTATTTACGAGGAAACAGTGAGTGTTCCAACTATAAATAGACTACCTTGTCTATTCAGAAACCAGGACAAGCTGATCATTCCCAAGTTCTTCTTCTTATATAGTTCAATAACCTCACACCCAATTCAATCACCACTAATTTCCTCAACTGTCTTTGCTTTCCCTCCCATAAGATCAACCCATTTTCTCTCTTTGTAACCGAAGCAAAACGTGAATGGCCAACTTTTTGGTTTAGGCTCGTTTTGTACGATTTTGATTTTCGAACCTAAAGAAAGTACTTTGACAATACATTGTTTTGCCTAGGAGCGATTTTTGGGTATTAACAGCCTCTCACCGATTTTAGGTAACTACATTTTGGCGACCACGGTGGGGGGATGTTTACTCAGTTATAGATTTCAATCATGGTCACTATTAGGAAGGAAGCCGATTCCACCAATCCAGACACAAAAAGGTTTCATTGATTCAATCTCTGTAAATCCATTACATATTTAATCGAGAGGGTTATCCCTGCCGGCAGTTTTCTCTCTTAAACGAGTGTTAGACCTTAGTGAATAGGTTAGTGGTTCCTGGATCACCCGGATCTCTCCCTGAAACATGCTAATAACATATTTTTAACAGAATCTTGCAAAATCTCATATAGATATCCAGACTTATCTGAAAACTCCTTTAGAGTTACCAGTAGGGATGGAGAAATGAGCAACCATCCAGTCGACCTCATCGCTCTCAAGGACCAGATGACGTTCTAATCTTGGAAATTCTAACGAATATTTGCTCCAAAATTCTTTTAGGTCAAGGGCCTTCAACCTGATCACGGGGGACTCGGGAAGTTTACTTCACTTCACTATTTTACTTATAACTCTTTCATTCTGTATCCTACTAACCTTGTTCTTTTTTCATTGGATTCGTATTTTCATCGTCTACGGGATAAAGTTAGCAAACACTTTGAAAGGATCCAAAAAATTCGTGACCTTGTCAAAAACGTTGTAGAGCCACATATGGTCATATACTACCAGCCAATATACAACTTGTCGCTCTTCCTACTTCAGAGGATCATGACCAGAGTGCGACAAAGTATAAGATGAGACTAGCTTCCAAGATAACGCTCAACCAATGCTCATACTTATCCAAAGATGTAAAGTCGTCGGTCGATATGCTATCTCAACATTTGTTCTGTCAGAAAGTAGGGGAACTAACCCTAGCAATTGTGTGACCAAGTCTCGATGAGCCTTCGGTTCAACTGCACCAACGACTATACAGTTTTATTTGACGATGGAATATCTTCGCACCCGAACCTACTAAGGGAAAAGAAATCCTAAGCGATACTTGTGAGGCCAACAATTCAGATAAAACTTCGTATTCGACATATAGCCACAACCAGCTACTATCACTTAAGTAAAACAATAGAATGATCCGAGACAGTAGCTTCAGGAGACACGCTACTCATTCAGACGCCTACTAGCAGTTCCCTCAGTCAAAGTCTCTTATATCGCAAAAACCAGCTTGACAGGTTATCCCACAAGTTGGTTTCAGACGAGATGAGCGAAGGACATGATATGACGATCACTTACAACTTCCTCAGGTCAAGACATGATTTTCCCACGTGAAGAAATGTCTAGCAGATTTTTCAAAGAACTATCTCATTAATAAAGTCACCACAAATCGATTGTTCAGCCACATCCATAGTTCTGCTAGTCCTAGAAGGCGTATACTGTTCATAATATTGATTTACCATCTCCCAGAAGAAAGACAGATCTCCATAGATGATTCAGCTACATAAGTTCGCATGAATCCCTGTAAAAACACCTAGTAGAGGCCGAACAACAACTTCATCTTGTCCAGGAAGACACATGTGGCCAGCACCTCGACATGATTCTCCATAGACGTCTCCAACCCAAAGATTATCGCTTTCCCGCCTTGAAGACTCAATCTAGTACGCTACAAATATTTCATTTTCCAAGCGTCCCTAGTCAGTAAGAATCTCCAGTCTTATATTAAACTGGGGACTAACAAATAATCGTGCGTCACACACCTGCATGGTCAAAAAATGATGACCCAGACATCCAGTTTTTAGATAACAAATTTAGAAGCGATCAGCGCAAGAGTCTCAAAAGAGCGGAACACATCAAAACCATCCAACTCCTCAAAACCACATCACAACATGTTATTACTCGGGACTAGGAGACTAGAGATCGACCTTCAAAATCGTGAAGAAGACTTATCCATGACTCGAGAAATCTCACATCTATCTTCGGTCTCGTCGAATTCTCCTTCGTCAACATTTCTCTGTATTCAACAATTGCAACTATGTCTCGAATCCTAACTGGAGATATGATGATTCAAATCTGGATAGTTTTGTCCTTACAAGAAGTTTTAGGGTTTGTACGTGTGCTCCAGGACTATATCAAGTAGAATTAGCATTTAAGTCATCACTCAACAATAAACGCATGCAACAAACAAACTAGGGTTTGCAATCGGTTTGAAGAGGGGTTTATAGTTTCCACTATACTCAGACGCGGCTCATACTTTATCCATATAACTCGACAAACTGGGACAAATGGGTAGAGAATTCGACAACACTCCCTTGATGAAAATATCCTTCCACGTCTATCCAACCAAGTGTTAAAAGGGAATAATGTTTGAAAATACGATCCAAGATATATCATCAAAACACTTGAAGAAATTGCTCCTGAAAATCTTTGCATTCAACTTCACATGGAATTATCACCAGAAAAAAAAAAACAACTCTAGATCATAATTTTACAATATTAGATGAAAGTTGAGTCTCTTATGTTCGATAGTTGTGGTCAACCACTGAAATCGGATGTCAAACAAAGTTTTTTATAGCCTCCGGAGTGAAGATCGCGCATGGAAGGACTTTCTATTACGAATTTAACTTCAGTTTTTCACCTACTCGCAAACGCAACATATCAAGCTAGGTTTTGTACAAATTAAAAACTCATGAGGGTCCCCTTCCTTAAGCAAATGCATATTGAAAATGTCTAGAGAGAAAATTACCAACATTCAAGGGAATCATCCGGAAGCAATGGCCTTTACCTCTCGGGAAGAAAACACTCCCTTCTTCTCTAAGGCATCCATATCCTTTCCTCCACGTCTCCTAAAATACCAGTCTCTCTTCCATAAGAGCCTCTCTAACAAACGAAGACCGGAGTTTAGCTTGTTACAGTCTGCTCCAACAGAATCCAGCGACTCCTGCGACTACCTCGTATTGAAAGCAAAGATTTTCACGGGTTGTCATCAAGTTTCCCATATTTACAAGATCCTCCTTAGAAGCATGGCCGCTCAGAGTTATCATTATCATGACGCTAAAATCGCTAACAAATATCTCATCTGAAGTTAAAGAAGACATGGGTCAGTGAAATCACTCGTCGGTCGGTTCTGCACCCGAAATCTCTTTCTAAAGGTCCTCTGAAATTGTTGTAACCCGCCCATCTCCACTCTATCAAGGTCGAACTTATTCTCACCATGACGAGTACTCTACAAACGAGAGAGGAATTAGAAGAAGTACACTAAGGGAGCAAAAATACATGACTAGGGTTTGCTTTACATGAGTACTGGCCTTTTCACCTAGAACCTTATACTCGTGTAATCCCTTCAAGGTTTGTCTCATCCAATCCCTTCAAGCCTTGTCCTCTCCAAATCCCTTATAAACTACCCTCGTGCCTAGAGTCTTATCCTTATCAAGAAATACAACTCACATCTCATAGGATACTCGCGTATTTGTTTGGGTTCGCACTTTCACAAAGGATTAAGGAAAAATATGTTTTCTTCACAACAAAGGGTATAAACGGAAAATAAAATGATGGGCATGTCTCTGACCTAGGGAAGCAAAAATCACGACTAATACCAATCTAAGGAGGATTCGTAAGGTCATAATACCCTAAGGGGCGTGTTTGAAGCGTTGGGACATGTCAAAAGTCCAAACAACACAAAGATTCATTTTCTAGGATTGCTATACACTGCAGTGTGGAGACGTGAAAACTGATGACAATCCATAAGGAATTTTGAGGTACTTCCTAAAAAATATTCCTCAATGTATTCCCAACAACATATCAAAAGGGCGCACCAAATGGAAGAGAAATCTAAGAGATGTGGTCCCAACACCGAAGTAAGTGCAATCTGAAAAACTCCAGAAATTTTATATGGGATTTTTGAAGTCAAAAGCACACACGGATTTGATTGACCAAACAAACTCGGAATCAATTGATTATTTTTTCATTAGAAATATTTTTCTCCTACCTTTCAAAGTTGGGACCGTGGACTCAAATCAGAGTCCGTATGAAGAGTTTACATTCATTCTCCCTAAGTGTCTCAAATCATAAGTTTTCTGATGAACACCTAAATGAAGATAATTCTTGACATATGACTACTTCTATTCATTCAACGGTCGAAGGAATATGCATCTATGATCAAGGAGGGATAAATATCAATACTTACGTAGAATGAATGATGGGTATTTACATCAGCAAACTCAACATCATCAGTACTTCTGTTAACTGTTATATCATCAGTTTGAAGATTATTATCGTTTTGAAAGAAGAACAAAGTTATCGCCTAAAAAAATGGATGTTATCACCCAGAAGCATTCATGTCATGTTTAATAGATGAAGAATTGACTTCAAGCATTAAATATAACGATTTCCTGCAATACCAAATCTATTTCAAACAGAAAGAGGATTCTAAATCGAACAAGGAAATAAGCTACGTAATTTCCAAAACTAAGCCAAAGCGTGTTTTGTCTCTCTCTCTCTTTATGTGTGTTAAGCCTCACACAATGGGTGGGATGCCACTCAGACCTTTTCTCTCTCATGAGTACTATGCAGACATAATCATGGATTTGACAAAATAACCCTGGTTTTAAGATTTTTTTTCTCAATATTCCTAATAAAAAGGTTCTATCAAAAGAGCCAAAAAAGTCTTCAAATATTCACATATGTGCCTCTATACAAAGGTCACTCAAAGCTTCTCCAGCTCCTGAAGGTACCAGAAAATCTACACATGAAGACTTTTGAAATTTTGAAGAAAACAAAAGAAGTTTGACTCGAGTCAGGAAACTCAAGTTCTTGATCCTCTCTAGACAATTGAAGGTCGTGCCTCTCTCATGTATTGGGTGCATCATCATACCTATGAGCTCTCAAGTCTCTTCCTCACTTCAGAATGCAATGGAAGCAAGGCTCATTAGGGTTTTTGACAAAAATCCCTTGGTTCAAAGTTTACAAATATTTCGAAAAAAATGTATGTTTGTAATACGAGGAGGCGGATCGGTTTACTCAACTAGTGCACGACCAAAATTACATACAAGACAAGTTTTCTCTTTAATTTTTTTAGAGCATAGCTCGGTTGTATCCACCAAGCGTTGGTATGTCAAGTTTGGTTGTCATATTTTAGTATCAAAACTCATCTAGAGTCGTTTGATTAAATACTAGAGTCAACTTCGTTTAAGTTAGAATATAAAGTATAGAATTGTTGAGACATACAAGTATTACTCCGAAGACCTGAAGAATGAGAAGAAGTAACGACTACAACGACGACATCATCCTTCCACTTGAGGTTAGTGATATTTACTTGATATTGTTTACATTCCTAATTATCTTTTAAGTCGTGCTATACTGAAAACATAACATGTGAAGCTGTATATATTGTATATAATACTCCAGTTGTGAGACTTGGTCATAATAGTATGATCAAAGTGCCAAGGAACATATTACGAAGTATAAACGCTTATCTTTTGGAACTTCGTAAATACGACATCAACATAATTTATTGTATATATTTATTTGATTATGTGTGCATTATATAGGTGTGATTTCATTCTAGAAAACTATGTATCTTTTTAGTTTAAGGAAGTAGATGTATGAACTTTTTTCATAATCGAAAGGGAAATCATGATTGGTCTTGTTATTCTTTGAATATCTTTTGGATGACCAATGGAAGATGACTTTGGTAGAACCTATCTTAACCTGTTGAGATTTATGGTACAACCTGTCATAGCCTATAAAATATAGTTTGTTGTAATCGGTCATGAGCTTCATTGTAAATATAGTTGTAACCGATCACAAGCTATATTGGAATGCAAGTTGTAACCTGTCATAAGTTACTTTGGGAACCAAGGTATAACCGATCACAAGATGAATTGAGAAGTTAGTGTAATTGATCACAAGCTACCTTTGGGAAGCAAGTTGTAATCGATCATAAGCTAACTTGGGAAGCAAGGTGTAACCAATCACAAGCTAACTTAGGAAGCAAGGTGTAACCGATTACGGCATGTATTGGGAATCATGTTATAACCGGTCACAACATATTTTGGAGTGATGGTTTAATCGGTTCGATGTACAAAACCAATAACCATGGTTCACATATTTCTTCATGGTTTGTGTGAATTAGGGTTTTGGGTTTGTCAAGTTGAGAAGCTTCCAAGATGTCGACATATTTGAACATGTACATAACTCATATCATTTATTGTTCAAAGATATTCCTTGATACTCAAGGTGATCACTGGTCCGAAATATTATGAACACGCAGGGGTATAACAACCACACCCAATATTTCGTTTGGCAATCTATATAGACTAAAATCCAATATAATTTTGAAAGAAGCAACTAAAAGGTGAGACTAAATCAAGAAAGATATCAAAGAGCTTTATCTCTTTCTCAATACAATCAATAAATCAACTAGACTGATTGATATGAGAAAAACTCGGATGGTACCAAAGACCAATGTCCGAGTGTCAATCAAGTCTTATCCAACAAACAATGTCGGATTTATCAATTATGACTGAACTATGCACAACCTATGATATTTCAATTATTACAAATATAATGCGGAAAAGAAATAACACAGACACCAGAAAATTTGTTAACGAGGAAACCGCAAATGCAGAAAAACCCCGGGACCTAGTCCAGATTTGAACACCATACTGTATTAAGCAACTACAGACTCTAGCCTACTACAAGTTAACTTCGGACTGGAATGTAGTTGATCCCTGACCAAGTCTTACACCAATTAAGGTACATTCGCGTTACTTACGCCTCTTGAATCCTAGCAGGACTCTGCACATGTGATTCCCTTAGCCGATCTCACCCACAACTAAGAGTTGGTACGACCCAAAGTCGAAGACTTACAAACAAATCTGTCTCCCATAGAAAGTCTATTCTGGTTGTTGTTTTCATCTTTAGATAAATCAAGATGAACAGGAAACTCAACTAATAATCTGGTCTTATACTCCCGAAGAACAACCTAGATATTTGTCACCTCACAATAACCTAACTGATTAACATAAGAAGCTACTGCGGAATCACAAGAGTCTGAGACGAATAACTGTTGTGATTACTTTTTATATCTTACCTATCAGAGATAAATCTCAAGAAAACCTTAGAGAATATTAAACTCAACACGATAAAAAAAGTAAGATCATAATACACAACTACAGAGAAAATAGTTGGATCTGGCTTTACGAATCCCAAATGAAGTCTTCAAGTCGTTAACCTAATAATGGTTTTGGAAAACCCTAGGTTAATGGAGAATCGGCTCTAGTGTACAACTAGGACACACAAGAGTGTCGGGATTAGGTTTCCCAGATGCTAGAGTTCTCCCTTATATAGTCTTTCAAATCAGGGTTGCTTACTATCAAAGCTAAGATAGCTTAGTAACAAAGCAATTGATATTCACCGTTAGATGAACTCCTGATTTAAGATTCAAGGTAAGTCTGCTTAGAAACTAAGCAATCAATCTCCATCATTAGATGGTATTAGATTGATACACACAAATGAAATATACCTATATTTAAATATGGATGAACTGTACCTAAACGTGTACAATCGTTGGCTCAATAACTGTTAACCGAAGTTAGCCATTTGAACACTTATAGTTTAGCCACATTCATCTAACACTTAGATAAAATATGATGATCAATCAATCATAAAAGATAATCAAATGAATCTAAATATGCTTTAAGATAGTTTTTCAAATGTTCACTATCTCATAGAAATATCCATGAACAATTTGAAACATATTCAGTTTGGTTTGTAATTGTACTAAGTACTTATACAAGAACCAATTCATGAACATTATGCCACGGTTTGCAAAACAAGTTCGCATGCCTTATTTCATTAAAGTTCCAGGGACTTTAGTTCGCAAACGAACCTGAATTCATGAGTATGAAAAGTCATACTTACCGATTTTAGAACCTAACCACTGTGTTCACAAACTGAGTACATGAACCACAGTTCCGGACTTTGGCCTAGTCTTTCCGTTCGCAAACAGAGTACGCAAACAACAGTTCCGGACTTAGACTTGGCTAGCCGTTCGTAAATAGAGTAT
The DNA here is from genome assembly GCA_023531105.1 of Papaver atlanticum. NCBI lineage: Eukaryota > Viridiplantae > Streptophyta > Magnoliopsida > Ranunculales > Papaveraceae > Papaver > Papaver atlanticum. The sequence goes on along the minus strand of JAJJMB010004648.1, from coordinate 1,182,171 downwards.
GTGAACCACAGTTCCGGACCTTTCACAGGTAAACCCGTTCGCAAACAAGAGTTCCGGACTTGAACTAGAATTTCACAGTTCACATACAAAGTGTACAACCTGTGTTATATCCAGACATTGGTGGTAGTTCTAAATTCTCATTTTATCATTGAAACATCCTTAGAAGACAACAATGGTTTTCTAACACATACCACTAGCTTCAAGTCATTTTCAAGTGATTAATCGATCAATACGAAACTTCCCAAGTTAACATCAAATGATTGTCTCACACAAATCATGTAAGATGTTCAAGGTAATTTTCACATGATCATCTTGACTTAATATTTAGTTTCCAATAAATAGATTGTTTCCAACTAAACTCATCAAGTAGATGATGAAGTTTAAGCTAAATCTAAAATCTTCAAACACGCATTTTGATAAGATAAACTCGGCTCGAAATTTCAAATGTGTATAATGTAAAAGTCTATACGACTAAGTATCTTTAGAAGATATAATAAAATAGACTTCTGAGTGATAGATAAGTTTTAGTCTCCACATACCTTTTGTTGATGAAGCTCCTCCAAGCTCTTTGGTAGTTTTTCTTCTTCAATTGGTGAACGTCGTGAAGTCTAAGCTCAACTTCACACTTCTATCCTAATCCGAGACATAGCTATAAGTAGAGTAGAAATAAAGTATATAGTTGTAATCAACTAAACTTGACAAACAAGCTTGAGATAGCAACGCTTACGAGTTCGACCGAGCAGTGCTCTAAGAATCTCCCCCTTTGTCAATTTTAGTGATAAAACTATCAATACATATGGATTACAAAATAAATAAACTTTATAGCTTCTTATCCATCATGCTTGATTTCCTTGGCTCTTCAACTTCCTCGAATTCTTTGTTACTTCAAGTTCTCCATCGATTCCGAATGTGTTCAACTCAGCATCATTGTTGTTGAAGATCCGTAGCAATAACAATAGGAAAAAGAAAGTTCTCAATCTTTGTTATTCAGTGTCATATTATTATTATATAGAATCAAAGTCCAATTGCATCACAACTTTGAAATAATACCACGGTGATATGTATCACTCCCTCTTAGTCAATACTTCCATCTTATAATGGAGTCCACTCCCCCTTACATAATGATCCGTAAACCATATGTATGTAGTGTGAATTACCAAATAATTTTCCCCCTTCTTGTCAATATAAATTGGCAAAGGTATGAAAACTATGGGATCATTATGAATTCACAAAAGATAATTCATGACTAAAAAGAAAGCATATAAACTTTGTTTCGATGATTTCATATAGTCGAAACTTAGTGTATTCATCAAGGAGTTTATTAAGATATGACTTACCCCTTCAAATCCCACAACCGCTCTCCCCGCAAAGATATGGAAATTAAGGACTAGTTTATTTAAGAACTCTCTATCATTTGATGCCATTCGCAAGAGAACCACATGAGCGACCTTACTTTTACGAGAAAAGAATGATTTCTTTGGACATTTTGATACTTCACATATCTGAAAAGACAACAGAAATATAATACAACTAATAGAAACAAATACATAATTGAGACAATAATTCACTGGAACTTCAAGCTATCATTGCCCAAAAGTTATAGATAGATCCAGAGGAAAAAAGGCTGGAAATCTAATGAACCAAAACAACACCAATAGACTGTCGTAAGTGTTGAAACGTTGCAGTGTCTAGAGGTTTGTTGAGAATATCAGCCAATTGTTGTTCTGAATGTACAAATTCCATGTTAATAACACCATTTTTATAGAGATCTCTTATAAAATGGTACCTTATGTCAATGTGCTTAGTTCTTGAGTGGTGAACAGGATTCTTGGTGATGCGAATCGCGCTTGAGTTATCTCAAAAGATCTCCATTGTGCCAGTGTCAATTCCATAATCAGCAAGCATTTGATTCATCCATAATAGTTGAATACAACACGAACCTATAGCAATATATTTTGCTTCACAAGTTGAAAGAGATTGTGAGTTTTGTTTCTTGTTATGCCATGCCACAAATTCAATCCCACATAATAAAATCCCTCTAATGTACTTTTCATGTCTTCCACACATCCTGCCCAATCAACATCTGAATAAGCAGTAAGATCAGTGTTAGTATCAAAAGTATAAGATAAAACATAACCGATAGTATGTTGAACATATCGCATGATCCGTTTTGCAGCAGCAAGATAAGATTCCTTCGGATTAGCCTGAAATCTAGCACAACAACCAACACTAAAAGCAATGTCAGGTCAAGTAGTTGTAAGATATAAAAGACTTCCAATGATCGATCGATAAAGTTTCTGATCCACATTGATTCCTTTCTCATCTCTGTGCAGTTTACCAGTAGTGGGCATGGGAGTAAGTTTTGGAGTAGACTTATCAAGACCGAACCTTTTTTACAAGATCCCTAGCGTACTTTTATTGAGATAAGTATATTTCATCCTTGTGTTGTTGAATTTGTAATCCTAAAAAGAATTTTAATTCACCAACGTTGCTCATCTCAAATTCCTTTCCAAGAGAGACTTGAAAATCCTTTACAAGTTTATCGGAGGTCGATCCATAGATGATATCACCTACATAGACTTGAGCAATAACAACCTCTTTCCCACTATATTTGGTAAAAAGCGTTTTATCAGCTCCACCCCTCGAAAAACCTTTCCTAAGAAGAGAAGTGGTTAGTTTTTCGAACCAGGCACGAGGTGCTTGTTTTAATCTACACAATGCCTTTCTGAGCCTACAGACGTGATCAGGAAATTCTGAACTTTCAAATGCTTTAGGTTGAGCAACATAGACCTCTACCTTTAAACATCCATTTAAGAATGAGGATTTTACGTCCATTTGAAATAACTTAATCTTGAGAAAATAAGCATGAGCTAATAATAATCTAATTAAATCAAGGCGTTCCATTGGAGCAAAGATCTCGTCAAAGTCGATACCTTCAATCTGTGAATATCCTTGAGCGACAAGTTTAGTTTTGTTTCTGACGATTGTGCCAAATTCATCCGACTTGTTCTTGAATATACATTTAGTACCAATAATATTTACATTAGAGGGACAAGGTACGAGTTCCCATACATTTTGTCTTTGGAATTGATTTAACTCTTCGTGCATTGCATTTACCCATAAGGGATCGCTAAGAGCTTCATCAATGTTTTTAGGTTCCACTTGCGATAGATAACATCAGAAGTTGCAAATATTTTGAAGTTGTCCTCTCGTCTTAGCAGTTGAATCTTTTCCTCTAATAATACTGTTTGTATCATGATTCCTTTGAACCCGGAGATGTCGTGGTGGTGCATGTTCAACAGGAATACCCTGCCTAGGGATTTTCTCCTCGTTACTAAAAATGTCAGGATCTGCAACAGTTGGAACAACTTCTACTGATTCTGAGATTTATTTGACTTTCTCAATTGTCTTTGTTGGAGGCAATTCAGCAAGAGGGTCATCATGACAGAGATCGCTCAGATCGTCAATGATAACATTTGTTGATTCCATCATAACATAATTTCTGATATTGTATACTCGAAAACCACGACTATCAGATGCATAGCCAATAAAAATACCTTCATCGCTTTTGGAATCAAATTTCCCTTTCTATTCTCGATCTTTCAGAATATAACACTTACTGGCAAACACTCTGAGATAGTGTAAGTTGAGCTTCTTACCGTACCACAACTCATAAGGAGTATTTATGGTTTAGACCGTAAGTAAACACGGTTGATCAAATAGCATGATGTAAAAACAGCTTCTCCTAAAAACTTCAACGGTAAGTTTTTATTACGGAGAATTACCCTTGCCATTTCCTGAATATTCCTATTTTTTGTTTCTGCAACTCCATTGGCTTGTGGAGTTATGGGTGGTGAATATTGTTGAATAATCCCCAGTTTATCACAAAATTCAAACACTTTGGTGTCCTTGAATTCAGTTCCACGATCGCTTTAATTTTATTTAGATTGCGACCCTGTTCATTCTGGATTCTATTAACAATAATCTTGAACTCACTTAAGGTTTCATTTTTATGGGACAAAAATGCCACCCAAGTGAATCTGGTGTAATCATCTACCATAACTAAAGCATACTTCTTTCCAGCAATAGTAGGTTATTGAATAGGACCGAAGAGATCCATATGAATTAAATCAACTGGAGCTTTAGTGAGAATATCTCGAGATGAATTATGTGAAACTCTTGTTTGTTTACCCTTTTGACAGGCACCACAGACACCATCAATCTTAGCATTGATTTTGGGAACACCTCTAACAAGTTCTTTGTTAATAATCTTAGTTATAAGGCGATAATTGATGACCAAAACACTCATGCCAAAGATGTGTAGATTCTACCTTTGTCAAATGACAACAACTATTAAACTGAGTATCCAAAAGATAACAGTTATTTTACCACGAGTTCCCTGAAAAATTGTTTTTCCAGTCTTATCTACAATGTCACATCCATTCGTACTGAAGACGACTTCATGGCCCTTATCACAAATTTGACTAACAGAAAGAAAATTAGCAGTCACACCTTTAACGTATACGATATCATGGATTTCAGAAACACCTGATAGTTTGATCGTCCCCATTTTGCTGATGTAGCAACAACTCCCGTCTCTGAATGTTACAGGTCCTCCTTCAAAATCGTTCTTATTCACAAACCATGAAAGATCACCTGTCATATGTCGGATACATCCACTATCAAGGAACCACTGAAAAGGTGATGTTGATTTTAGAGCAAAAGCTCCCATACTAACACTACTTTCCCATTTGGGTTTTCTTGTTAGTTTTGTACACCTTTTTAGAGCAGTAAACATTTGTTCAGCTTTCTTGTGAAGAGCACCGACAACCTTTAAACTTTTCTTAAAAGGCATGCATGTATGTTGAAAATGATCACGAGAACCACAAAACATACATGGACCAACATCTCTAAACTCATCATAAAAATTCTGAGCCACATCAGGTTTTACAAAGCGTAAACCTCGTTTATCTCTTGACTTACGACAATCCTTCAAGGAAGAACTAAAGGAGTTTATCAAATCCATTGAAGATTCTTTGACAGACTTCAAATCCTTACATTTTGCAATGTCTGCAACAAGATAAGTATTGATCCGGATTTGTTCATCTAACTTCTTCTAGAGATCAACTACCTCTTCAGAGCATTCTCGAAGATCAGAGTTCTTTGATGTAAGTTTCACAATGAAGTCCATCAATTTTTCTTATCAATCGTTGTTTCTCTCGACAAAGATTTTAGATGATTTTCTCTAGATCAAAACACTCAACCGCATCGATGGCTTCTATAATACACTCGGAGTTGGGTAGATATAAAACTAGTGAATCGTAACAAAGATTTTTCTGTCCATACAAATTGACTTGCTTTAAACACAGACTTGTGAGGTCTTAGCGTGTTTGCCTCCTGTGATACCAATTGAAAATGCGGGGGTATAACAACCACACCCAATATTTCGTTCGAAAATCTGTATGGACTAAACTCCAATATAATTCCGAGAGCACCAACTTAAAAGTGAGACTCAATCAAGAAATATATTAAAGAGTTTTACCTTTTTCTCAATACAATTAGTCAATCAACTAGATAGAAATCTGTGAGACTGATTGATACGAGAATAACTCGGACGGTACGAAAGACCAATGTCCGAGTGTCGATCAAGTCATATCCAACAAACAAGGTCGGAGTTATCAACTATGATTGAACTACGCACAACCTATGATATTTCAATTATATAAACAAATATAATACGGAAAAGAAATAACATAGACACCATAAATTTTGTTAACGAGGAACCGCAAATACAGAAAAACCTCGGGACCTAGTCCAGATTTTAACACCACACTGTATTAAGCCGCTATAGACTCTAGCATACTACAAGTTAACTTCAGACCGGAATGTAGTTTAGCCCTAACCAAGTCTCACGCCGATTAAGGTATAGTCGCGTTCCTTACGCCTATTGAATCCTAGTAAGACTCTGCGCACGTGATTCCCTTAGCCGATATCACCCACAACTAAAAGTTCTTACGACCCAAAGTCGAAGACTTATAAACAAATCTGTCTCCCACAGATAAGTCTAAACTGGTTGTTGTTTCCGTCTTTAGATAAATCAAAGTGAACAGGAAACTCAACTTATAATCCGGTCTTATGCTCCCGAAGAGCAGCCTAGAAATATTAGTCACCTCATAATAACCTAACTGATTAACAGAAGACGTTACCGCGGAATCACAAGGGTATAAAACGAAGAACTGTTGTGATTACTTTTTATATCTTACCTATCAGAGATAAATCTCGAGAAAACCTTAGAGAAGATTAAACTCAACACGATATAAAAAAATAAGATCAGCATACACAACTACAAAGAAAATAGTTTGATCTGGCTTCACGAATCCCAAATGAAGTCTTCAAGTCGTTAACTTAATAATGGTTTTGGAAAACCCTAGTTTAATGGAGAATCGACTCCAGTTTGCAACTAGGACACACAAGAGTGTCGGGATTAGGTTTCCAAGATGCTAGAGTTCTCCCTTATGTAGTCTTTCAAATCAAGATTGCTTACAATAAAAGCTAAGATAGCTTAGTAACAAAGCAATTGATATTCACCGTTAGATAAACTCCTTATTTAAGATTCAAGCTAAGTTTGCTTAGAAACTAAGCAATCAATCTCCACCATTAGATGGTATTAGCTTGATACACACAAATGAAAATATACTTATATTTAGATATGGATGAACCATACCTAAACGTGTATAACCTTTGGCTCAATAACAAGTAACTGAAGTTAGCCATATGAACACTTATAGTTTAGCCACATTCATCTAAAACTTGTAGATAAAATATGATGATCAATCAATCATGATAGATAATAAAATGAATCTAAATGTGCTTTAAGAGAGTTTTCATATGTTCACTATCTCATAGAAATATCCTTGAACAATTTGAAACATATTCGGTTTGGTTTGTAGTTGTACAAAGTACTTATACAAGAACCAATTCATGAACATAATGCCACGATTTGCAAAACAAATTTGCATACCTTATTTCATTAAAGTTCCATGGACTTTAGTTGCAAATGAACCTGAGTCCATGAGTATGAAAAGTCATACTTACCGATTTTAGAACCTAACCACTGTATTCGCAAACGGAGTACGCGAACCACAGTTCCGGACTTTGGCCTAGTCTTGTCGTTCGCAAACAGAGTACGAACCACAGTTCCGGACTTAGCCTTGTCTAGCCATTCACAAACAGAGTACGAGAACCACAGTTTCGGGCCTTTCACAGGTAAACCCGCTCACAAACAAGAGTTTCGAACCTAAACTAGAATTTCACAGTTTGCATACAGAGTATACAACCTGTGTTATATCCCAACATTGGTAGTAGTTTTAAACTCTCGTTTTATCATTGAAACATCCTTAGAAGACAACAATGGTAATCTTACACATACAACTAGCTTCAAGTCATTTTAAAGTGATTAATCGATCAATACGAAACTTCCCAAGTTAACATCAAATGATTGTCTCACACAAATCATGTAAGATGTTCAAGGTAATTTTCACATGATCATCTTGACTTAATATTTAGTTTCCAACAAATAAATTGTTTCCAACTAAACGCGTCAAGTAGATGATGAAGTTTAAGCTAAATCTAAAAGTTTCCAACACGTATTTCGAAAAATATATAAATGAGATAAACTTGGCTCAAAATTTTAAAATGTGTATAATGTAAAAGTCTATATAGCTATACGACTTACTCTTTGTTAGAGCATAGCTCGGTTTAACCCACCAAGCGTTTGTATGTCAAGTTTGGTTGTCATATTTTAGTCATTTAAAAAGTCGCTTGATTATTTACTAGAGTCAACTTCATATAGGTTAGCTAGAAAGTTACTAGGATATGAGACTTACAAGTATTACGTGAAGACTTGAAGAATGTGAAGAAGTAAAGAGCTACAATGACGACATCATCCTTCCACTTGAGGTTAGTAATATTTGACTTTAACTGTTTCATTCCTAACGTATCTTTCAAGTCGTGCATATTGAAAACATAACTGCGAAGCTGTGAATGATTATACTCTAGTTAGACATACTATTAAGAAATTACAATACGAAGTATAACGTCTATCTTTTGAACTTCGTATATAAGACATCGACATAATCGTATGAATGCTATTGTGATTATGTATGGGTATGGGTGAAGATTTCGTCCTGAGAAACAATGTTTTACATTCGTTTAAAGGAAGTACAATTCATAAACTTGTTTTATGAATCGAAAGGGAAATCGCTAGGCTTATTGGTATTGTTATTCATTATAAATCTTTGGATTACCAATATCTGTGTTTAGTATAACCACTCATAACTTGTTTATGTATCTTGGTAAAACTATTCACAATGCCTGACTTTTGTATTGGTATGACTTTTATTAATGAAACCGATCTTAAGTAATCACCTGAGATTGTATGATCGATTTGTTGTAATTGGTATGACCAACTCTAGACATTGGGAACCGATCCTAGTAAGAGGTGCAACCGATCACAAGTATGTGGAATCGATCCTTGTAAGAGGTGCAACAAGTCTTTGTTATTGGTAACCGATCCTATGATTCTTGCAACCGAATACAAGTTAAATACCATAAATATGTGGTAACCGATCCTAGTACCTAGTCAACCAACTTTTGTTAACTAGCGTGACTGATCTTAGTACCCACATGGAGGTAGAACCGAAACTTGTTTTGGTAGAACGGTTAAACCCATGATTGGTGATTTGATAGGATAATCAATCACATAGTTCTTGGAAGTCAGATGAACCAATTCTAAACTTGTTTGGAAGTGTGGCAAATCGGTTCCAAGATTGTAAATATGAAAAAGGATTTACAAAGTAAAGATGTCGACATACTTTTAACATGTGAAGTAATTCTTATCTTTTATTGTTCAAAGATATTCCTTAATATCTATAGGAGAATCCCGGATCGAAATAAATTGAGAATCTTTTAATTAAGGTTTTTAGTTTTATATGCTTTTAATTTCCAGCAATTAAATGCATATCTTTAGAAAATAAAAATTAGTAATGTGCATTTACTAATTGGAGATTTTCTACTAAGATTTCGGTCATTATTTGGACAGAGCATTTCCAGGAATTATGAAAACCGTATTTGGACTTTATTGCATATCTTTGAGAATATTCGGTTTTGAAAATTCCTTGGTGTCCAAACTTCCTTGGTCTATAAATATTGAAGTTTTTATTTCGAGCAAACTAATCTTCAGAGCCCGCAAAACTACCTAGTTGTGTTGTTACTGGTGGAGCCGTCTATTCGGAAAGGAACGTACCCTAATTAGGCGAAATCTCTTACGACCGCTCGTTTTAAAGACTCTTTGGGATTGGGAAGCACTACGAGTACCGTTGGTGGGAAACTAGATAATTGCAGTTTATTATAAGTTTTCGATTGATTTGATTGACTAATGGTTATCTAACTTTGATTGCACCTAGTTTATTTATGCTTGAAAATCTTCTCTTCTGATATAAGATTCACTCAAACTAGATCGAAGTATCGACGGGGTTCTTTAGAACTGTTTGTAGATCTAAAGACGTCTTGCGATAATCCATTGTTAACAGACTCCGTTCTGTGTGTGATTGATCCCAAGAGATTCAAGTTGTTTGTGTGCAGGTGTTTATTGAAGATCTAAGAAGATTTGAAGACAAAGAAGATTTCTTATTTGAGTTCATAATCTTTTGTTTGCACAAAACTTGATCGGCTGGGGATCCAACTATAATCGGTTTATCTTTGTGATAACCTTGATTGATTAGTTGAGTAGATCAGCATCAATACAATTATTTGTGATTAATAGTATTGATTGTATAGTCTAAAACAATTACTTTGGTAGTTGTTGAAGAAATTGATCTAAGAACCTGACAAAGGAGTTTATTGGGACAAACGGAAGAGCCTTTTGTCAAACTCATATCACGTTGTTTGAAAAGAGTTGTTACCGAACAGATTTGTTATTCCTTTACTGTTTGGAATACGAACCAAAGGAATTGTTCCAAGTGCGTGACTTATTACAAGTTGGAGGCGCAAGGATACTGAGGGAACTAGGTGAACTATAGGTTTAGTTGCTTTGTCTCAACTATACGAAGTTGGTTTAGATTTTCTATAGCGTCTTAATTCTGAGAGTATTCAATTCTTGACAAGGTCCCGGGGTTTTTCTGCATTTGCGGTTTCCTCGTTAACAAAATCTTGCTTTGTCTTTTACTTTTCTATTTCCAAAATATAATTTTATTATTATAATTAGAAGTAAAATACACAAACGTTAATTCCTATTTACTTGATAGCAATCCTATTGTGTTTGGTTAAGTTCGAACCTATTATCAAGTAAACATACTTCGTTGTTGTATTGTCTCGATCTTGTATCCATAGTCAATCACACAAGTTATCTTGTTGTCGTATTGTATCAATCTCGTATCCATAGACGATCACACGAAGTGTGAACCGATTAGTTGTATTGTCTCGACTCAGTCCATAGATAATCACTTTCGCAGAAAAGACTTATTGGTGGAAAAGTTTTAGATTGAGGTATATTTGGGTACCCTCGTCTTTTCAATTGGTATCAGAGTAGGCAAATACGAAAAAGATCTAAAAATCTGTGTTTGGTGCGATCCAACCTATAAGAATTGTATCTATGTCTGATTCAGTTAACGTTATTCAAGAGTATGAATGCTCAAAAGTTGAAGATGTTACCATTTCGTTGACCCATGATCCTGTAGTTACGAAAATCAAGTGTACATCTGAGTCATTCTCTGATGGAAAAGAAGATGCTGATAAAGAGTTGGTAAAACTCCTAAAGCCTATAAAATCTCTGTCAACAAGAATACTAATATTAAAGACAGAGTCAAATCTTCTTAAGAATGAGATCAGAGATAAAGACGTTCAACTGAATATTCTAGCCAAAGAGAATATGGATCTCACTGTCAAATTAGAAGCTCTTGGTAAAACTCTTACTCAAGATAAAGAGACATATCCTATGACTCTGACTAATGATTCTGTTATAATTTCTTTTGATGAAGAAACCAAAGGTCCTTGCTCGACTTTGAGAGATTGAGATAACAAAACTTGTTTGATCACATCTGAAACAGATCATGATGATGGTAGTTTTCCTAACTACATCAAGTCAGAAGAGGATGAGAAACCAGCTTCTACATCTACTGATGATCATACGAAATCTTGTCCAAGGGAAACTTTGAACCGATTCTTCAAACGTGATCTTAAGGAATACAACTTTCAGTCACTTGACAGGAAACTTATACTTCTTCAAAATATGGTGGTAAAAATATTGAAAGAGGTTTCTTGTCTTAAAGAACTGAAAGATCATTCCTCGGTAGAAAGACAGAATACACCACAACCCGACAAGGTCAACTCAAAAGAATTAGAAGTAAGAATTGATAATTTCTTCCGGAAAAAGGTTCCTCCTCACTCATATCAAAACAATTCTTGTTTTCATGAAGAACGATTCCAGAAGAAGGGGAAAGAGAGAATCTCTGCCAAAGGAAACAATCAGGAATTTCCGATAATTGTTTCAGATAATCATGCTGATGTGAATCATAAGGAAATCCTTAGTTTGAGAAAATAATATGAAAATCTCATCAATAGAATTAAGAGAGATTTATCAATCTCTGAAAATTCTCACGTCACTACAGTGTCTCCTAATGATCATGTTTTTGAATCAAGGAAGGATCATCTTCTTGGGAGAAAATATTTTGGGCAGAAATTCCCAAAGAAAAACATGAACTATGTTTCTTATACTCGATGTAAGCCAGAAAAATCTTACTCCGATACAACTTAGTTGTATCAAATTTGTGCAGTCTCATCCTCTCTCGTGCTCATAACCTTGGATGGGAAAAGCACATAAAAATCAAGGGCACTTGTTCATTGTAGCTTCTATTTTCAGTAATAAGAGATATTTAAAAGAATATCTCCCTTTAAAAAAAAAAGGAGAGAGAAGTTCGAAAAATATTTTGTATAGTTTCGGAAACCCTGTTTTTCCGAACTAAATATATTCTTATCAAAATAAGAAAAATCTTCTCTTGGGTATATTGTCTTCCCTTGGTAAAACATTTTTTTAAGCATGCCTCCTATAACTCGCAGTGTTACAAGGAGTAATAAAAGGGAAGCACGAAAGGTGAGAAACTGTAAAGGATTCGTCTCAAAACGAAGAATCAGGAAGATTGTCTCAAGAATCATATCTGATCGTAACTCTAGACCTCAAGAAGAGTCATGTCTTTTTTCTCTCAATAATTCAGATCTTACCAAGTGGTTTATCACAGATGGTATGTGTGAAGTTATGCATGGGTTTGAAGAACTCATAGGAAATCTTTTTACTTTGGTTCAAGATCGAGATGAACTAAAAGTTAAAATAGAAGAGACTAAAGCTGATCTTGAACACATGAAGCTTCAAGTTGAAAAACTTAAAAAACAAAAAGTGGCTGCGGACAAGTCTTTCGAGACATGCTTCAAAAGTTTGAATGCTGATGAAACCTCAGTAAACAATAAGAGCACCACTAGAGATTAAGTTATTTGCTGTAATACTTAATCCAGGAAAATATACATCAGTTTTTGATTTGCTAAACTATTAGGGAAAATTGCTTCGGTCAATTGTTTCCTTGGTAACATATCAAAACAAAATTACTTTATAGTTTCGGTTTTGATATTGGTTATCTAAAATGGTGTGTGGAACCCTCGTGCTTAACTCTTATAGGTTTTGAAAGTCTTTTAGATTTGTAAGGTCCTTTCGGTTTGTCTTGTATTTGCTCATACCTTTGTCATTTTGTGACAAAAAGGGGGAGAAATATATGGAGTAAACAAGTGATTTGGTATCACTAAGGAAAGGACAATGGTGCTTGAACGTTATATCTAACGAAAGATTAAAGCATAGACTAAGGGGGAGTAACATATCATATTGATACTTGTGGTTATCTTAACTACAAAGGGAATAACAAAGACGTGCGGATTGAAAATCTACCTATCTTACCTTTAGGGGGAGTATTAGCTTTGTTATTATAATGTCAACATCGGCATTTATGGATTGAATGTATACAGGTTATTGTACTGTTGAAACTTGGAATCAAGCGTATGTGTAATGAATTCTTGTAATTTGTTTATCCATATGATGTAAGAGTTTTGTCACTAAAATTGACAAAGGGGGAGATTCCTAGAGCATAGCTCGGTTGAACCCACCAAGCGTTGGTATGTCAAGTTTGGTTGTCATATTTTAGTGAATCAAAACTCATTTAAAGAGTCGCTTGATTATTTACTAGAGTCAACTTCGTATAGGTTAGCTAGAAAGTTACTAGGATATGAGACTTACAAGTATTACGTGAAGACTTGAAGAATGTGAAGAAGTAAAGAGCTACAACGACGACATCATCCTTCCACTTGAGGTTAGTAATATTTGACTTGAAATGTTTCATTCATAACATATCTTTCAAGTCGTGCATACTGAAAACACAATTGCGAAGCTGTGAATGATTATACTCTAGTTAGACATAGTATTAAGGAATTACAATACGAAGTATAACGTCTATCTTTTGAACTTCGTATATAAGACATCGACATAATCGTATGAATGCTATTGTGATTATGTATGGGTATGGGTGAAGATTTCATCCGAGGAAACAATGTTTTACATTCGTTTAAAGGAAGTACAATTCATAAACTTGTTTTATGAATCGAAAGGGAAATCGCTAGGCTTATTGGTATTGTTATTCATTGCAAATCTTTGGATTACCAATATGTGTGTTTAGTATAACCGCTCATAACTTGTTTATGTATCTTGGTAAAACAATTCACAATGCCTGACTTTTGTATTGGTATGACTTTTATTAGTGAAACCGATCTTAAGTAATCACCTGAGATGGTATAATCGATATGTTGTAATTGGTATGACCAACTCTAGACATTGGGGAACCGATCCTAGTAAGAGGTGCAACCGATCACAAGTATGTGGAATCGATCCTTGTAAGAGGTGCAACAAGTCTTAGTTATTGGTAACCGATCATATGACTTGTGCAACCGAATACAAGTTAAATACCATAAATATGTGGTAACCGATCCTAGTACATAGTCAACCAACTTTTGGTAACTAGCGTGACTGATCCTAGTACCCATATGGAGGTAGAACCGAAACTTGTTTTGGTAGAACCGTTAAACCCATGATTGGTGATTTGATAGGATAATCAATCACATAGTTCTTGGAAGTCAGATGAACCAATTCTAAACTTGTTTGGAAGTGTGGCAAATTGGTTCCAAGATTGTAAATATGAAAAAGGATTTACAAAGTAAAGATGTCGACATACTTTGAACCTGTGCAGTAATCCTTATCTTTCATTGTTCAAAGATATTCCTTAATAGATAAAGGAGAATCCCGGATCGAAATAAATTTAGAATATTTTAATTAAGGTTTTTAGTTTTATATGTTTTTAATTTCCAGCAATTAAATGCATATCTTTAGAAAATAAAAATTAGTAATGTGCATTTACTAATTAGAGATTTTCTACGGAGATTTCGGTCATTATTTGGACAGAGAATTTCCACGAATTATGAAAACCGTAGTTGGACTTTATTGCATATCTTTGAGAATATTTTGGAAATTCCTTGGTGTCCAAACTTCCTTGGTCTATAAATATTGAAGTTTTCATTTCGAGCAAACTAATCCTCAGAGCCCGCAAAACTACCTAGTTGTGTTGTTACTGGTGGAGCCGTCTATTCGAAGAGGAAAGTACCCTAATTTGGCGAAATCTCTTACGACCGCTCGTTTTAAAGACTTCTTTGGGATTGGGAAGCTCTATGAGTACCGTTGGTGGGAAACTAGATTATTGCAGTTTATTATTAGTTTTCGATTGATTTGATTGACTAACGGTTGTTGAACTTTGATTGCACCTAGTTTGTTTATGCTTGAGAATCTTCTCTTCTGATATAAGATTCACTCAAACTAGATCGAAGTCTCGACGGGGTTCTTTAGAACTGTTTGTAGATATAAAGACGTCTTGTGATAATCCATTGTTAACAGAGTCCGTTCTGTATGTGATTGATCACAATAGATTCAAGTTTTTTGTGTGCAGGTGTTTATTGAAGATCTAAGAAGATTTGAAGACAAAGAAGATTTCTTATTTGAGTTCATAATCTTTGGTGTGCACAAAACTTGATCGGCTGGGGATCCAACTATAATCGGTTTATCTTTGTGATAACCTTGATTGATTAGTTGAGTAGATCGGCATCAATACAATTCTTTGTGATTAATAGTATTGATTGCATAGTCTAAAACAATTACTTTGGTAGTTGTTGAAGAGATTGATCTAAGAACCTGACAAAGGAGTTTATTGGGACAAACGGAAGAGCCTTTTGTCAAACTCATATCACGTTGCTTGAAAAGAGTTTTTACTGAACAGATTTGTTATTCCTTTGCTGTTTGGAATACGAACCAAAGGAATTGTTCCAAGTGCGTGACTTATTACAAGTTGGAGGCGCAGGGATACTGAGGGAACTAGGTGATCTATAGGTTTAGTTGCTTTGTATCAACTATACGAAGTTTGTTTAGATTTTGTATAGCGGCTTAATTCTGAGAGTATTCAATTCTGGACAAGGTCCCGGGGTTTTTCTGCATTTGCGGTTTCCTCATTAACAAAGTCTTGTTGTGTCTTTTACTTTTCTATTTCCGCAATTATAATTGTTTTATTATAATTAGAAGTAAAATACACAAATGTTCATTCCTATTTACTTGATAGCAATCCTATTGTGTTTGGTTAAGTCCGAACCTATTATCAAGTAAACATACTTCGTTGTTGTATTGTCTCGATCTTGTATCCATAGTCAATCACACAAGTTATCTTGTTGTCGTATTATCTCGATCTCGTATCCATAGACGATCACATGAAGTGTGAACCGATTAGTTGTATTGTCTCGACTCAGTCCATAGACAATCATTTTCGGAGAAAAGACTTATAGGTGGAATTTTTTTAGATTGATGTATATTTGGGTACCCTCGTCTTTTCAGTCTGTCTAAAAGATAAAATAGAATAGACATCTGAGTGATAGATAAGTTTTAGTCTCCACATACCATTGTTGATGAAGTTCCTCGAAACTCTTCAGTAGATCTTGTTCTTCAATTGGTGAAGGCCGTGAAGTTTGAAGCTCAACTACACACTTTTATCCCAATCCGAGACATAACTATAAGCAGACTAGAAATCAAGTATATAGTTTTGATCAACTAAACACGCTTGCGAGTTTGACCGAGCAAATCTCTAACATATTGAAAAACATTTGATTATGATTTTCATCATATATTTTTTAATTACCAACAATTAAAGCATATCCTCTGGAAAATATTATTAGTTAATGTGCTAAACTAATAATAGAAGTTTTTCTATGAGAGTTTTCGAAAGTGTTGGTTAACATTAATTAGAAATAGGAAAACCGAATTTAGGTACTTTAATGCATATCTTGAGAATATTTTCGGTTTTTGAATTTCCTTGTTGTCCAAACAACCTTGGTATATAAATACTTGAGTTTGCATTTCTTGCAAACTATCCTAAGAGCCAGGAAAACTTCATTTCTTGTAGTTTCTGGTGGAGCCGTCTATTCAGAGAGGAAAGTACCCTAATTAGGCGAAATATCTTACGACTGCTCGTTTAAAGACTTTTGTGGGATCAAGAAGCTTTACGAGTACTGTTGGTGGGAAACTAGATAATTACAATGTTATTAGTTTTTGATTATTGATTTGATTGACTAAAGGTTGTTGAAACTTTGATTGCACCAAGTTTGTTTATTCTTGAGAATATTCTCTTCTGATTTTGATTCACTCAGACTAGATCAAAGTATCGAAGGGACCTTTAGAACCATCTTCTGATCTAATGACATCTTGTGATAATCCATTGTTAACAAACTCCGTTATGTGCGTGATTGATCACAAGAGGATTCAAGTGTTGTTGTACAGGTATTTGAAGACAATAGAAGATTTGAAGACGAAAAAGAATTCTTATTAGTTTTCGTATCTTGTGTATTTAGTTCACAAACCTTGATCGGCTGGGATCCAACTAGAATCAGTTTATCTTTGATATACTTGATTGATTAGTTGCATGAGATCAGCATCGCTTTATAGTTTCTCTTTGAGATCTATATTGATCGCGAATCTAGAAGTTGATTATTTCCGTAATCAATATTTAGATTGATCTAACCAGACAAAGGAGTTTATTAGATTAAACATAAGAGATTTTGTCAACAACTCAACAATATCTTTAGCAAGATTGTTTAAGAGTGGACCAAACAGATTCTTCCTTTGTTATTTGGAATACGATCCAAATGACTTGCTATTCACGTGCGTGACTCTAGAAATCGAAGGCGCAGAGATACTGAGGGAACTAAGTAGCTAGGGGTAGTATGCTTTGTCTTAATTATTAGAAGTTGGTATTATATTTTGTACAACGTCTTAATTATGAGAGTATTAAAAACTGGACTAGGTCCCGGGGGTTTTCTGCATTTGCGGTTTCCTCTTTAACAAAATCTTGTTGTGTCTTTTACTTTGTTTTCCGCATTATAATTGTTATTATAATTAAGTAAAATACACACGTACGTTAATTCCGTAACACTTAATATTGATCCTATGGAGTTTCGATTAGTACCAAACATATTATCAAGTGCACACTTTGTTGTCATATTGTCGCGATTTTGTATCCATAGTCAATCGCACAAGTGACCTTGTTGTTGTATTGTCTCAATCTCGTATCCATAGATGATCACACGAAGTGTGAACCGAATTTGTTGTATTTTATCAATTTTGTCCATGGACAATCACATTCGGTATGGGACTTATAGGTGGATAAATAAAAGATTATGGTGTATTTGGGTACCCTCGTCTTTTCAAATGGTATTAAAGCAGGCAAACACGAAAAGATCTAACAATATGTGTTTGGTGAATCTAATGGATGATTAAGTTAACGTTGTAACAACATTTGAAAAATTCTAGACTCTTGGTGGAAGACACGAATGAAGTATCTCTCTTCTCTCATGGATCTTCACTAACATCCAGAAAGCCGCCCAAAACTCTCTCTTCCCACATACTCGCCAGTACAAACTCAGAAGTTCAGGGATGGTTTTGGCCAAGGAAACCCTAATTAACAATTCCATTCGATCAAGATGGGAATTTTGTCTCATCAAGACTCCGTTATCATACCATTAACGTCTCCAACACAGAATCCTAGGAGGTTCCCAAGTCCAGAGTCGATTTCAAGATCAGAGTCATAACAATCGAAGGCTAAACATCAATTCAGGGACTCCGCAAGTCTAAAAGAACAAGTAGATTGTAATTTCATGTCTGAATGATTTGTCACCATCTATATACTCATCATAGAACAATCACGGTTCGACTCTGAGTAGGGGACTTAATGTAAATACTGAAATTTGGTTGTTGTTTTTTTTCTTGCTAAATCCAATAGTTTGTTAAGCAAAAAAACATAATTACAAGAATTACAAACAGGGGCACAAGGCCCCCTACCCCCATAACCAAAGGGGTTAAAAATAAAATAACTTCTCTAAAGCCAAAATAGCTCAAAAGACTCATAACTGAAAGTACATAACCAAAGAAAAAAGACTAAACGCCTAATTTTCTTCACTTCATTTACCTCCATTGAGATCGAGCACACACTACTCCTTTGTTAATTTAGTGCCACTAGCACTAACATAAACCGGATTCTTAATTTTCTTCTTTGGAGTCTTCATTCTTTTTAATTCTTGTATTTCCTTGCAATACTCCTTTCGGAAAAATAAATCCTTCAAAAACTTTTGTTGAATATCAAATTTTGTAATTGTACAAAGAACCTCATGCTCTTCTTTAGTTAACTGCAAATTTGTTTCATTAGACTTGGACTGAGCTTCCCTATCCATTCGGACATTATCAAGCCCATTATTACCTGCTTGCAAGCCCGAGTCTTTAGAAGCTTCCATACTGCCGGAACAAGAGTCCGAGCAAACTTCAAATTCCTTGGATTCCCTTTGCCGTTCAGATACTGAGATTGATATGTTTTCCGTGTCTTGACTGGTGTCCGATTGTTTTTCCCTTGTAGCACGAATATCTTCATCTACTTCAGACCAAGCTTTATCACCAATACTGTCATCAGAAAAAACAGTCTCCTCATCAGTTTCTTTTTGTACTTCGTTATTTTGAAGAAAATCTATTTGAACCTACAACTATCTCAGACGGTTTAGTTATAGGTACATCTCCTTTATCTACCAGAGGCGTAAGGGGAGTATTGTTTTCAGTTGGAGACCGAGAACCCATACTCCCATTAGCACCATTCTTTTTGTTTCGCACTTCATGCTAATCATTCTTCTGGTTATTAACCAAAGTTACAGCATCCTTCTTACCAGCATGTTCTTGCAAATTAGTACGTGCCTTCCATTGTGGCTTTGGAGGACCTCTTTCCTGTTTTTTTAGATGTTTATTTTTCCTACAGTCCACATCCAAGTGACCGATTATACCATAATTTGAACAAAACTTTGGCTGTTTTGGAATGACAATGGCTTGCCAGAAATTCCTATCTCCAACCGTAACATGAACTGCATCAGTGTCATGCTTCGCAAAATCAATATCTATAATAACAGAAGCGAAATTTCCATACTCTTGCTTTAGCGTTCTCTCATCCACCACAACTGAAGTTCCCAGCGTTTTACCAATAGCTAGCAGGGTCTTCCAACCCATAATTCCATCGGCAAGCCTGAAAACTTAACCCAAACTGTTGCACGAGAAGTTGACTGCTTGTCTGCATCAAAACCAGGATACCATTCAATGAGACGTAGCTGATGTTGCTCCACCATCCAACCATCTTCAGTGAAAACCCTATTTTTATCCTCTTGAGAAAAAAGTTTGATAATGAAAAATCCACGATTCAGTGGAACAAACTGAACCCGTCCCTGCCCTAGATTCCATTGTTGTTCAAGGGAGGTTTTTACAGCATTAAAGTCAGTTCCTTTGAACTCAATTCTACCAATAAGACTAAAACGTCATATATCACATCCCTCCATGAAATACTCATGAGGTATTTCAACAGCTGGTTTTCCTTCCTTGGTGCTTGGATTTGGCAGCGAACACAAATCCACTTTGGTATTAACATGTTGTTTTCTTCCCATTATATGTTCAACAAAAGTAAGGATTTTGTTACCCTTAACCATGTCTGCAAAGGAAATTGCTATAAGAGACTTGCTTACACCCGGTTATTCATGTTCACCTAAGATGATCAAAACAATGGAGAAAATCGTGAATTAAAAAAAAACCCAAAAAAAACCCAAGCAAAATCGCTAGAGAAATTAGGAGAGAGAAAAAGAATACGCTGTAGGCTTTTGCTTACATCAAATACTAAAATTTGGATTAGGGACAAAAGTGTCATTTCAAGATCATAGACAAAACTCAACTCTCACGGGAGAGATTAAGATATTGGTCCTCAAGGCACACATAGCCACGATTTCTAGTATACGTCCCCGCGAGACAATGCTGGTCGTGATGCCGTGATTCCTAGCGCACATCCCCGCGAGATACTACTGGTCACGTAGGTTTTGTAGAGCGTAAAACGTTCTGACAGACTTATGAACTAGAACAACCGCAATTCCAGCATGTCTTCGCGAGACGTAGTTGATTGTGACGCCATGATTCCTAATATACATCCCCACGAGATTGATAGGTGTAGAATACACCTTGATTTAATATCTATTGGTTATGCTTTCTTTGCTATTTTTCTTGTAAATTATGTATTTTATGCGTGTTTTTTAGTTACTAGGTACTTTGGAGTCATGCGGGAGAAAAGAAGGAGAAAACGCCCATTTGGAGCGAAAATGTATAATGGTCATTTCGCGGACGAACAACATTGGGAGTTGAGCCAACGATAAGGGACACCAACTGCAGCTTAGTCTAGAGAAGCAAGGGGCAGACCTTGGCGGCCTTTATCTAATGAGTGGGTGTCTAGAGACATCTGAGGTTGACCCTTATCTATTTCACTTGGGTGGCTATATCCACTTATTTTTCCTACAACAAAACCTAAAATCGAGAGAGTATTCTCTCATTCTGTTCCCAAATCCAAATCCAAATCCAAAGTCTTTTCCAGTAGCAAGTACCGGGTCGACTGGAGAGTATTCTCTCATTCTGTTCCCATCCACCTGAAATAAAGAAAGAAAAAAAACAGCAGCTGCACCATTATTTCCGAGAGATCTAACAGGGGATCTGAGAGATGATGAACCGGAATTTGGTTTGGTTGATTAGCCGAGAGAAGATGACGAACTTAACAAGAAACCAGCTGAAATCGATGAAGTATCGATCTGTGAAGGAGTAAGCTAAATTGAAGAAATAGGTCACAGATTCGAAGACAATGAAGAGTTATTTCAATTGAGAGATGGGTGTTTGCTGTTGGTGGAAGAAATGGTGAGAAGATTATGAGTTTCGATATCTGAGGAGATGGGTTCAATAAAGTACAAGAAATTGAAGACGGTGATGAACCTGCCGCTGTTGAATTGAAGATGGGTATGTCAAAGTTGGTTTCCTGTTGGGTGTAGAACTGATGCTGTGTAAGAAGAAAGGAAATCGATCTCAGGGTTGAAAGAGTTTGGTGGATGCTGTAATGGGTTCACTGATCGTAAAAAGAAGAGTGTAGAATGAAATAATCAGAGAAGAATTATGTTGATATTCATGGGTTTGAGGTAGAATAATGGAATTGATGCAGTTCAGGAATGGAGGAAGAATTGAGCTGATATGGGTTACAAAGGTGGTGCTATGCTGCTGCAGATGAATCAAATTAGATTTATGTTAGGAATATGTCGCAGGGAAAGTGTAAAGAAATCGGCTTGAATATGGCCTAGAAATGCCTAGAAAACAAACGGAACTCTGCCCAAATTTCTCCTCCAGCGAGTCGACTCGGTACCGGCGATAATCGATTCATCTGAGCTCGTTGACCGATCCTTCTCTGTGACTCAGTGAGTAAGCCGAATCATCCTGACTAAGACAGCTGACTAGAAGCTAACTCAGTCTCTGCCTAGACCCTTTGACTGATGGTTTGACCATTTGACTGTTAAATATAACGGAACCGTGATAGAATATTCCATTATCGGAGAAGAACCTCAGTGACCGGCAGGGAGCTTTCTCACCGGATTCCGGGGATCCTAAAAAAATTCCGGCGACCCAAAGTTACAGATTTCTTGTGTGAGTATTTCTCATGGGTATGAAGACATAGACATGGAATTGGATGAAGAATTGGGCTTGAATTTGGAAAGAGAGGATGGAAGATTTGAGAAAGACTTGGACTTGGAAATTGAATTACAAAGGGAAAAGGAGTCTATTCCTAAGAGGATTGCAAGCAAATTGAAGTCTATTAATAGAGAAGTTCTCTACTTTTCTCTACACACACTACACTTTGATTTTTGTTTGCTTTCTCTTTTCTTTATTCTTTGTGAACTTCTAAACCATGAGTAGCTATTTTTCTTATTGATTGGGGATGAATTCCTAGTTCTTAACATGATTTGAGTTTTGTTTTATATCTACTTTGATGTTTTCACATGATTATCGTTTGTTTTTGCTAATAAGAATGTTTATGCTTGATTGAAAGATTTTTTAGGTGGCCAACTAAATTGATTTGTTAATTGATCTAAAGCTAGTGAAGTTAGGGGATACGTAATCGTTTCTTGACTATTTACACAAGTAGAAAACACGAGACCTTGCGGAGGGATTCCGTGGAGCAATTGTGTGTGAAAACAACGTTAGCAACTGGACATTGATCTAAGAGTCTAACTACTAATATCAACCTAATAAATTCATAAATCTTAATGCGTTTAATTAAATTACATCTTGAGTGATCTACTACTAGGTGGTTTGGTAAATAGAATCCGGTAGGCGAGAACTTTCGTATCCGGTGATACAAGGGATTTAGGGGTTAGCACTGATCTAGCTGCTATACCTACGGTTGGTGATAATCTGTGACTAATAGGAAGTGGAAAAGAACATAACTTGAATCATTGTTTTGCAACGAAGAAGGATTCATTGATCTAATCTCTCTTATTGATTTCAACTTTATCTTCTCAATTGCTTTATTTATTTTCTTTTGCTTTTAAAATCTAAAACCAAACCCCCCCTTTTTGTGATAATTTTACAACTAAAAATCTCTTGCTCCTCGTGGGAACGAACTTGACTTCCCTATATTACTTGTTAATTAGGTAGAAAAATATTAATTAATTTGTTGTGGTTACGACATGCATCAAATTTTGGCGCTAGCAGCGGACGATTTTAGTTGTTTTATTTTTACTCTTTTCTTTATTCTTGCTTTGTTGGATTATATTATCGTATCTAACTTAGTTTTTGGGAATCTTATTTTAGGTACCAGTTTTCCATGTATGGTGGACAAGAGCAAGCATATTACAACAATCAATACGGTTTTCAACCTCAACACTATGGAAACTTCCAACCATCCTTAGGATACAATCAAAACCAATCTTTTGGCTATGATCAATATCCTATGGAACCTTGTGGGTACTCTCATGCATATCAACAACCTTATGACGGGTATGTAAGTGAGCAACCACAAGGATGGGAGGATAGTTATGCTTTTGATAAAAAATTCTCTAGTTTTTTAGATAAGATGTGTACCATGATTGGGGATCTTCAATAAAAGTTTCAAGAATCACTACAAAACCAACAACCCAATGATTGGAAGGAACCACATCGAGAAATTCAAAGGAATTCAGAGAAATTATACGAACAAATTACTCAACTCGATAAAAATAGGGATGAGCAACTCCAACAACTTCGGGACGGCATTGCTAAAATACGAAGAGACATGGATCAATACAAGGAGGAGAGGGATAAATAAGAACTTTGCTATCAAAGCAATAACTATTCTAATGTGCCTACAGTGTGTAGTGAATATTTGATCGATGATTATATTGGAAAAAGCCAACCTTTGGATACTTTTGATGACGCTAGTGTAACTTACTCGAGCCTTGATCTTAATAATGATCAAGCACCTATTCAAAAGGTAGAGCTTGAGGAAGATGCAATTAGTGCTTTTAAAAAATTCCTTAGGGAAAAATATGAGTCCGTAGTAGAGTATGAGCCTTACAACAATAAAGAAGTTATTCCAAATCCGGATCATAATAACGATCCTTCGCCTAATCAAAAGGAGGAGATTGGGTGTGACTTACCTATTGTTATAAACGGTGTAACACCCTCACAAGAAGATCTTACAATTTATACCGATGAGACTTTTCTTAATGAATGGCCCGATTCCGATGATGAGAATGTTGAAGAGATGATGCTAGAGAATAAAACCGAACTGATTGAATTCGTGGAAGACCCAATTAAACTTGCCAATGATTTTAATGATGCCAAGACTTTGGTTAAGGTGGAAAATAACGAAGAATGGTTGCAAGATTTGATAGAGGACCACGATACACAAGAGGTAAGTAATTCACTTGAATTTTTTAAGGATGAAGAGGATTCCGTAAAACAAGAGATTGTGCAAGGTTTGTCTAATCTATTGCATATTGATTATTCTCCTTTACCTCTTATTGGTTTGAATGTATTTGCTTCGAAAGTATTTTTGAATGATTTTATTTCTCGATATCCGCCATTGGAAACACTTGATACTAACACTATGCAGGTTTGCCAAGAGGAATCCGTAGAAACTCCCAAATTTTATGTTCTCTATACACTTCCGAGTGTATACAAGACTAAGTGTGGGGAAAATTTCTATCGAGCGATAATTTCACTATTGTTTTCTTGTGCTAATATTTGTATGAAGCTAGTGTTTGCAAAACAGGTACTATGGGTGGATCCCCAAATTTTCAGATTGTTAGTATATGGGGAATGAATCTTACAAGTAGCAAATCGGGACGACGACTTTAAACCAAGCGCTTCATGGGAGGAAACCCATTGGTTTTGTATTTCTTATACTTTTGCTTTTTATTTTGTTATTTATTTTTCTTGTTCCATATCATGTTAAGATTTCCTACCTTAACTTTGCTAGGAGGATTCAATTACATTGAGGACAATATAAGGTTAAAGTGTGGGGGAGTGATTAAGCATTTATTAAAAAAAAAAAAAAAATTTGCATAAAACCTCCAACTTGTAGAGATTTTAGAGTCACTAGTATACTTCTAGCTATGTTTACATATGGAATTCCCGGCCGAAATAATGGAACTTAGAAGTGCTAGAGAATACTAAAAATTAGGTGTTATTAATCTTTGCGAGAAGTCATTACTGTTTGTGGCTCAACTTAACCATGTCGGTGATGCAAATGAGGTGCAAAAAGATATTTAGTCATAGAGTTGCTGATCAATCATTAGTGGAGACTACCCGTTTACATTATGTGAGGCACCGACCATAAATTCTTAGTAGCTGACTAAAGAGCTTTGTTTTGAGTGTGTGTCACCATACGTTAATTCCGGGTATAATGGTGAGCTACCCCACTTCGCACCAATTTTAGCACTATTTTTGATCTCTTGGGTGCTAATTTTGTCAATCATGAGGGTGACGTCTATAGATGAAAGTCTCCTTCTTGTAGTTCGATTTGCAGTTAGCACCATTCTTTCGACAACAACGGGTCCATAGAAACACCATTATCAACAAGTGGAGCATCACAAGTTCGAAGGAAAGTTGAAGACGTTCAAGGTTTACAAGCAACGGAACAAGAAAAAAGAAAATTTCATATTCAAGTAAAGCAACATACAATGAGCAGATTTTTGCATATACGTTGAAGACTTACAATACAATGAGCATAATTATATATCCAAGTGGAAGACTTATTTACAAGAGCAAAGAAAAGCAAAAGGTGAAAATTATTGAAGTTTATGATTTCGAGACAATATAAGTTGTGAAGAATCAAGCGGTAAAGTACTTTTCCCACGGCCATGGTTTGTTTTATTTCACTTTGTTTTGTATTATTTTTCTTGTCTTAAATTTTTTTTTTATATATGTATAAAAAAAAAAAGACAAGAAAAAGACAAGAAAAAGAGACAAGAAAAATTTGTTATTTTGTTTTTTATTTTTATGTATTTAATAAGCCGTGGGGAAGGAAAAATATATCAAGAAGTTTCAAGCGACAAGGATTTAAGGAAAAAATGTTACAAATTGTCAAGGATCTACGAAGTTCAAGAGTTTATCATCAATAGTTGAAGCCGAAGATGAAGACGAGGAGCTGAATACGTTTCTATTGGATACTGTGAGAGTGGTGCTATCATAATTGGAAATCAGATGTGAAGTTAAGTAAGTAATCTCATCCTCGATAATAGTGGTTGATTTCCTTTCTTAGAGATCATCAGAAAAAGATTTTACTTCCCACAATTTTGTGGGGTCTCCATAAATTATTCGGAAGGTTTCCTTCCCACCATTCAATGTGTCACAGGATTTCTCTCTTCTTTCCTACCTGCACACATGTGAGAACCATAAAAGTGCGTCTTTTGAGTGCAATTTCATAAAACCTTTTTGGTGAGGCAGAAGTCAAGGCGAAATGCTTATTAGTCGCACTCAAACTTGAAATCTTTCATATGGCATAGGTTGACCGGTCACACTTTCTTCGATTAATCGCACTTTATATTTGAATTTCCTCTTATACTTCTGATTTCTTGACACTAGATTGAGAATCTTTATGTTCTTATAGCTCTTTGGATACTTGGGACGTTGGAACGCTTTGAAGTTGGAGTAGGTTTTATGGGTATATCTCTAGTAAGCCCTCACGAGACTATAACTCTTCCACTAGGGACACCTAGGGGTTTAAAGGCTTGTTATACATGCTAAGTTTAACCGTATTATCGACGAAATGGAGTTGTATGTATTTAGTTTAATTTTCTTGAGGACTAGCAAAGTCTAAGTGTGGGGGAATTTGATAGGTGTAGAATACACCTTGATTTAATATCTATTGGTTATGCTTTCTTTGTTATTTTTCTTGTAAATTATGTATTTTACGCGTGTTTTTGAGTTACTAGGTACTTTGGAGTCATGCGGGAGAAAAGAAAGAGAAAACGCCCATTTGGAGCGAAAATGTATAATGGTCATTTCGCGGACGAACAACATTGAGAGTTGAGCCAACGATAAGGGACAACAACTGCAGCTTAGTCTACAGAAGCAAGGGGTAGACCTTGGTGGCCTTTATCTAATGAGTGGGTGTCTAGAGACATCTGAGGTTGACCCTTATCTATTTCACTTGGGTGGCTATATCCACTTATATTTCCTACAACAAAACCTAAAATCGAGAGAGTATTCTCTCATTCTGTTCCCAAATCCAAATCCAAATCCAAAGTCTTTTCCAGTAGCAAGTACCGGGTCGACTAGAGAATATCTCATAAAAATATAATATAGTTTTACGCCGGCCTGTCAGAGCCTTGCACAACTTGCATTACGGCAAGCAAAATACTTGACGCTACCCGCGCCGCGATTGTTTATGGGCCAGATGGTAAGTAATCACCGTTTTTATGGGATTACGAATTCTTGACCTTTAATGTGGATATGCTTACACCATGTCCCTGTTGCAGAAGCTACGGGGTGTTTCCCCTTCACAATCCTGCCAACTGCAACGCTACAGGGGATTCCCCCCTTCACAATCTGCAGGGTTGCCTTTACGTATTCGCTGATTGAGTGGCAAAGAAATTGACTAAAAATACCGAAAAGGGGTTTGTTAGTCTTCGTACCTGAAACCTACCTCTTCCACGCGTATCACCGCCCTCCATGTCTGTCTGTCCAACGCCTGCTCT